>VRYO01002782.1:28473701-28688677 GCA_009812075.1 Sialia sialis | reverse complement strand
TTAGACTGATCAATTTCACCTTTCTCCTTGTCATTTAAGATAAAAGTACCTAAAGCCTTTTTCTTAGCCATAAATTTGTCAGATTTTTTACATATCAGGTTTTAGCCCTGTGTAAATGAAAAGAAAGGGACATCTGTTACAAGATTAAATTCTTCTTATCCTGTTACCTATCCACTCAACTGTTTTCTGCCTGCCCAGTTCCCTCACAAGTTCTCATACTTGCACTTTTCCTCTTACATACTGAATGACAACCCTGCATTGATCTGGCAATAAAAAATCTCCTAATTTAAATCCCCTACAGGCTTTTCCTCTGTCGTGACAACTTTGGGAAATCATCCAAAAGAATGGAAAATTATTTGGATGAGGAGAGGCATGAAAAAATGTATCTTTAAAGAGAACAAGTGTATGTAAGTCCCATGTCCCTCCTTTTTCCCAGCCTTATAGAACTGCCTCCTTTTCAGAAGCCTTTTCAGAAGATCTCTGCCTCCATTCTTTGGAGAAAAATGAAGAATGGGGGCTAAGTAGCCATGCTCTGACTCCCATCAGTCCAAAAGGGAAAGCCAAAAGGGATGCCCACCCCAAAAGCCCTGAGCAAGGTCAGCACCACATCATGTGGGGAGTGAAATGAGATGTGGGGCATTGCCTGGACCAATTTAATCACTTCACAGACACCTTTAATGCCATCATTCAATCAGTTTGGGGGTTGCTTGCATTTTTAACAACTTCCAAGTAATTGCCAAAGTTATCTGAGGATGAAGGTTCAGGTAAACTCAGTGCACATGAGTTACTGGTGGGGGTGGAAAGCTTCTCCTTTCCTGGAGTCTCTCACCATATGGAGCTCTGAAAATTAAAGATTTTTGTTGTCTGTGTACTGTGCTGTAAGTTATTTGGGTTCCACTGAAAACAAATCAAGAAAACCAGGTGGGAGACTCTCTTCTTCCTCCTCCTTTATTCTCCATCCCAGGAGATGGTGGATACATAGTCCCCTTATTAGAAATATTTCAGTTCCATTGATCATAACATGTTTCTTGTGCTTTGTTGCATGTTGTTGTTCTTAACTAGACCAATAAGTGCTAATATATTTTTCTTTTATTGCTTTTTACCACAGGGACCCAAGGAAGTCAGATTCGAGAGGAGTTATTTTAAATCTGACTTTAGAGGACATTGGATAGGATCCTGAGTTTCAAACACCTTGCTTCCATCCCAGAAACACATTTTGGTATTTGCTGTTTGAAGATACCAGAAATGGCATAAATTATCTTTTATGCATAATTTACTGTTGCAGCTGATGCAGTTGAATTTAACTCTTCTTTTTCTTCATGGATAAATGGATTCTTTTAATGGCTTTGAACCATTTTTAAGTATGAATTTCCCATACAATATATTGGGACAACTGGTTAATAAGATCTGATTTCTTTTCATTCCTTTTTCCAAATTTTGCTTGAATATGCACAGTACCCTGAGAATTATGTTTATTTTCCAGTGTTAATGATACTAAAACTGATAAAGCTCTTCACAAAATCAGCTACCGAAAGGTGGTTCCATGTTTATCTTGCATTTGCTTGGATGATTTCAGGTATTCACTGGAAACGGTAAGTCCTGAGCTAAATTGCAGACTATAATTGCAACCAAAAGGATGTAGAATTATGGAAGTATAGAATTACAGAATGGTTTGATTGGAAAAGTCTTGAAGCTCATCCCATCCAACCCCCTGCCATGGGCAGGGACACCTTCTACTACCCCAGGTTGCTCCAAGCCTGCCCAACCTGGCCTTGGACACTTCCAGGGATGGGCAGCCACAGCTTCTCTGGGCAAAATTGGACTAATCCTAAATTATTGTGACAATTGTTATCCCTGAAAGTTATGAATATTTTGGAAAATCATGAGTTATGAAAGGAGCTACGCACACAAGTAAGACAATTCATTTCATCAATCCAAATTTCAGTGCTATTGACTGTATATTCCTGAGGAACAAGGAAATCCATATATCAAGAGTTGTCATCTCCAAAACCCACCAAATTGAATTAGTGTTAATTCACATTTCATTATAAAATTATTTTTATCAATCATCTCAGGGCTCTATGTAACAAAGCCTGCAATGCACAACAGAGAAATAATGCCAGGAAATTAAATCAGGAAAACTTACAAAATACATTATCTAGATTAAACCTATGATTCTGCAGATATTTAAATTCAGCATGAAATTGACTCACAATATTCCAGAAAGGGGAAAAATTGCAGTTTGATCATAGAAGTAGCCAGAATAGTCTCCTTTGTGTCATCTCCCTCTCTTTGCAGGTGAGAGGTTTGAGGGATGACAGTAGATACATATTTCCCATGTTTTCCTGAGCACCTTTCAAAAGCAGACATGCATAATAGTAATAACAATAGGAATAATAATAATAATGATGATAATAATAATAATAATAATAATAATAATTTACATATTCTCAATGCTTATTCATTTTGAATAAGAATTATATATAATTGAATCCTGCTGACCTTTAGGGCTTTTTCTCAATTCATAACCAGACAAACACCCATTCACTTCACTGCCCACCAAGCCCAAGACCCAGCAGCTGCAACTTCCTGCCGTGGACACATGGATCCATAAAGACCAATGATAATTCCAGTTTTAAAAGAGTTTTCAGGTTTGTTCTATATATAGCACAGGCTCAAAGCGCCCAGTTTCACCTAAAATTAGCTCTCAAACCTTTCTGAAATTTGGAAAAATACAACATCACACACGTTAATTTTCTGTGAGTGTGTCAGCAATGAGTCACCTTGCCCCTGGTAAAAGCGGGGGAGGCACAGGCAGTCCCGTCTCCTGTTGTCCCTCTCCTCCTTCCTTGCTCCATGGAAAACGGAGCTCAGTGGCATTTCGAAGAGTTAGTGAGGTGGATGTTGAACTGTGCACCAGCCTGGGCTCTGACCTGGGAGAGAGCAAAACTCCCTCCACACCCCTCTGTTTGTGCGTCCACTTGCATAAATTCATTTTACTAATTGTCTTTGTTAGAATGTTTTGTGCTGGAAAACAAGAACTGGGAATGCTTTAGTGGATCCCGATGCCTTCATGCAACCACTTTCACAGGGGGTTTCATGGGCTGCCCCAACCTTGCAAAGACAAGGTTGGGACAGCTCCAGCTACCCCAAACATGCTGCAGAGACGGATGTTACAGAGAAGGATGTTACAGAGAAGGATGTTGCAAGGATATTTACAGATAACCATCTTCTGTTCTCTCAAACATAACTAAATATTCTCTTTCTCAAAATGTCTTGAAAATAACTCGTTCACAGTGGCTTTGTTTGCACAATCCTGTTTTCTCAAAGCTCTCCTCCATGCACACACACAGTCTCTGGAGGGTTTTTTGCTGATCCCTCCCTCCCCAGCTAAAAAGCATTAAAGCCACCACTGCTGGGCACACAATCAAACCAGGCTGAGTTAGAGCAGTTGAACAGATTATACTTATTAGCCAAGTGACTGCAGCTGACTTGTACACAGGTTGGGCTTCTTTTTTTTACAATGACAAGAACAACACTTTAGCTTAAACCTCTGTGGAGGTGATTTAAGTAAAGTCTGCTGCTTTATGATTTGGGCTTTGAAAGTGCCTGTAGTCTCAGTCAAATAACTTAATTTTACCCCATGATGTTTCAAAAGCTTTCCTCTTAAAAAAAGTGAGAACACTTGTTTCTCATGAAGGACCATAAAATAATTAAGGATGCTTTTGTTAACTGTTCATTTGAAATGCTGAAAGGAGATCAATATGTTGATTTGTGTGAGCAGATACTGATTTGCATAAGCAGATATTTGAGAATGTGAGCGAAGTTTAATGTTTTTTCCTAACTAATTAATACCCACAGAACACTAAAAAAAAAAGTACTACAATTCACTGAATATAGGAGTACACAAGGCCTGAAATTCCCTTCAGTTAATTCAGGCAATTACTGCCAAAATTTTTTTTTAAAAGGCCTGAAAGCTTCATCATGATGGAGTCACTGCAGTTACCAGCCAGGACAACCTGAAAACTATTCAATAATAGTAGTTCACATCCAATTTGAAAAGTAGCCCAAGACAGGAAGCAATTTTCTCATACCATAAAACATTTTCAGATTACAAAAGTCCCATTCTGGGGTGAGAGAGAACCAAAAGGTTTCAGAAATTTTCACCATAGAGCAAAATTATAAAAACTCACTGTTGGAGGCGTTCAAACAAGGCGTGAGTGAGCCAAGCTTGGCTCTTCCCAACTGGTTTAGGGTTTTCAGCATCCTAGAGATCAGTGCCTGCCAGCCTATTGAATTTTCCTCTGCTGATGTTTTGCTGCATAAGGTTGCTTTTCACAGGTAAATAAACAATTTTTGTAGCAATAGATTTGTAAGGATGAGGAAAGGAGGCTGAAGAGGTACTTGACTCAAAACAACGGCATGTTCTTGTTTCCAAGTGGAGACCATGACACTCAGAAAGTCTTTATCGCTGTGGTTCCTCTAGGTATAAATACTATTTTTAAAAGGAATATGGGAAGTCTTGATGATCTTATGATTCTATATCCCAGTGGGGATATATGCTCATATATTTGAAGAAGGTTGTGTTCAGGTAATTTGCATCAGAAAAAAGCAGATGTGGTTTCCTCTGTATATTACTGGAATTAGAATTTTAACCCACAGTTTGTATAACATTTTAGGCAAAAGTTCTGTCAAAACTGTTACTTTCCCATAAAACAATTTGCTTCATTACAGTCAGAATTTTCTAATTAGACATTCTGCTAAAATAATAAATTCCATCTGAGTATACTGTATTTTTTTTCCCACCACTAAGGTTGTTTGTGGAAGTTGTTGCTAGCTGGAATCAAGTTTAGAAGACCATTGTCAATATGTAAAATAAACCATTTAAGCATAAAGTCTGCTACACACTGAGGTCATGGTGGACTGACTTGACTTATATTTGCTGCAGAGAGGCAGCAAACTATTATTTTTCCCACCTTTTGCTCAGTCAAGCATCTCAGCTCCTATTGATTCCAACAGAGATTCACTTGCTCTAAGGTTTGATTTGCAAGTTATACATTTTACATTTGACCTATTACCAAGATACATTTTTACCCATTTTTGCTATTTCTGTCCATCCATTTTAATCTAAACCAAATTTTTAAGAGGAATAGAGCATCTAATTATATATATCTATACATTTTAAAAAATCCTTCTTATTCAAAACTAAATCAGAAAATAAGCAATTTTAAACTATTCATAAAGACCCATATTTTTTTCTTTTTTAAATCATATTGATCTTTTCTATGTCATGATTAGAAATAGAAATAAAATCAGTATCCTTGCATTCATAACTTAGGATCATCTTTACAGAATGGGCTAGGCTTATAAATTTTGCCTCCCTGACATAGGAGGTTATTCAGTGTGATTGTGGGCGAGATCTAAAACTTATATGGAAAATAATGGAAAATAATAAAATAATTAAGTTAT
Organism: Sialia sialis; assembly: GCA_009812075.1. Lineage (NCBI taxonomy): Eukaryota > Metazoa > Chordata > Aves > Passeriformes > Turdidae > Sialia > Sialia sialis. The sequence goes on along the minus strand of VRYO01002782.1, from coordinate 28,683,208 downwards.
TATTATTAAAAAAAAATCAGTCAGGTGCAACTGAATCATCTCTGTTGAAGATTTTGCTCAAAAATGTCCTTCTGGCTGCAAGGTACCCTGGGCATGTCGGGGTTGACCTCCTCTGTCACCTACAGGTCCTCTCCTGCACACATCAAGCTGATCAGAACTCAGAAATCAGAATTATTTTTTTTCCTTAAATCTCTTGAGGAATTTGATCTAATAGCTGTTCAGAGATCACAGCCAACAAACATGTGAAGAATACAGATGAAGTGACTTTATTTTTAAAACTTGGCCCTCGAGAGAATGATTGGTGGCAGTGCTCATGTGTTATATACGCTATTTCTAACAGTGTTTGCCCAAGAAATGGAGAATATATATTTGAAATCACCTTCTGCCAGGGAAGGTGCAAGCCCACGTTCCCAGCCCCAGAGAGCAGTTCCTAAAGCAGTGCACTGCAAGCTGCTGGTGGGTTTCTGATCTCAGGACCAGAGGTGTTTTCCAAAGACAATTAAATCTAGCAGCAGAGAGTTTAATTGCTTCCAGCAGGGAAGGGAGCTGCACTCCAGGCTGCTGTGTCTGTACGAATGATCAAACAGTTGGCAGATTCACAGGCACTGGGCCTGCTGCTGGTCCTTTCTAGAACAAACCCCTGTCAGCATGAGGAGGGATGCTCAGAGGTGCCTCTCCGGGCTAAGGGGCACAGGTGAACCATTCCCCCACCTCAGCCACCGCTTGGCCAGCACACAGCTAGGTCTGGATGGGCAGGATGGGAAAGAATTGTCCATTCTCACACTGACACCACACCCCACACTGTCCTTACCAGCTCCTTTCCTGAACAGCCTCACGGAGATTTTCCCCATGGCGTGTTCATCATCCCACTTGTTTTGTGCAAAACAAGTAGCCCTCGATAAACTGCATTTGTTGAAACACTTCTGAGGGGCTTTTTTTCCCTTAGTTATTTAAATAGTACATTACTATAGCAACTAGTGCCTCACTATCTTTAATGTATTAAACTTCATTACACCATATGAGGCAGGAGAATATTATTATTTTACTTTACAAAGGTGGGAGCGAGATACAGATACTAAATGGGTATTTACACAGAAAAGGTAAATTAGAATTTCAGCAAAGAAGACACATCCAGGTTAACTATTTTAACAGCCACTAGTAGCAACAGAAGCAAAGACAATTTACTGTGAGCTGGTACCTGGGAGCCCAAATCTTCCAGCTCCCACTGAAACCTGCCCCTGCTCCCCTGCCAGGGGTTCACATGTTGAACTCATGTTTACAGCCCCATGTTATTTTGTGATGATGGGCAGGAACTTTATTTTCATGAATCATAACACAATATTTCAATCCTTTTCTGCCACAGGAACTGAGTCCTGGAGAAAGTTGGAGGGCAGAGCCACAGCCCCAGCACCACCTCCATCCCTCTGCCAGCTCAATCCTGCGAGGAGCAGGCAAAGCTCTGCATCACCAAGGGTTCTGTGTGCTGTGCCCCACACAGAACCTCACAATTTAGGATGTGTCACTTCTCAAAGTCACCATTATTTAACCGAGAAAGCACATGAATGGATAGCACTTTATTAGCATTGTTGGCACATCGCTCCTCCAAAGCAGAGTGCTGAGCGAGGTCACTCCCGCTTGCAAAAGAAAGGTGTTGTATTATTCCAATACTGGTTTTGATCTTTAATTTATTTGCTTCATGAAAAAAAAAAAAAAAAATCAGTGATGGATATGTTGATTCAGAATGTCTGTTAATGGTAGTGCTCTGAGGCTTATCAAAGAAAGACAAGTTTAAAAAGCAAGCTATATTTTGAAAAAGAAAGAAAAATCAGAAGTTAGATATGACTGTATTTTCTTTTTTAAAACCCTTCCTGCTTAACAGCAGCTGTTACTTCAATTAGAATTTCCTTTTTTATTTTTTTTAATTCTTCAATTAAAAAGTTAGAAGAAATAAGTTTAGATTTACATTTAACTTTACCAATGAGTCAATAATTATAAAACACTGCAAATAATGAGGGTATTAACATGAATTTGGCCTCTCATACAGGTAAGCTGATGTACAGGGGTCTGAGATACAGTCTACAGAAGTCACCTGAATTCTCCCTAATAGCTTTAAGAATCTTCTAACAAAAATGTTGAATAGAATATTGCAAAGCATGACTGTGCCCTGCACTAGAATTGGCAAACTGTTCCTCACTCTGAAATCATCTTCTGGAGTCTCAGGCTGTCGTTTTCAAATGTTCTGCCACTAGTCATGACAGCTACACAGAAGAGCTTGAAAACCTTAGTTGAAGGTAAGGCTGCAAGAACATATCCCCGAGTTTTCAAAGTCTGAAATAGTGTTTGTGAGAAGCAGGAATGCATTCATCTGAGAGGCTTATTAAATTCCAGACCCTGGAGTAAGAGCTGGCAGAGAATTCAGTGTGTGGGGACCTGAAGAAACAATGGAATCCAAATCAATATGTAACACAATTGTTACTGTAACTGAATGTTGTTCTGTTTTTCCATTCAGACTCCCCCTTTGGCCATACCCCTGTTATCATGAGACTAAACAGCAGAGATTTCATTCATTTCACTGCCCCAGTAACTAATCTATCACCTGAAGTGCTTCTACATGCAAGATCAAAAGTGGTGTTGAAGAATAGGCGCTTGTTACCAGGTTTAAGGAAAAATAAAAATATTCTAATTTGCTAAAGCAAATCCAGTATTGGAAAGGAGAAAAAAAATAGAAGCAACCAAGAGGTAATGAGGGGGAGTCAGTGCTGATAGTGGGAAAAGCCTGAGCATGTGCCTTGCATCGCAGCACATCATCACACACCGTCAGGGATGCACTCTGTCTGAGGATGCCCAGAGAGAATAATCCTCCTTTCCCAAGCAGTGAAACCTATGCTGATAGCAAGGATATGGGATGAAGGGAATTGCTGTGGGAAATGCAGGGGAGTGCTCCCACAGCCTGGCTGGAAGGGGAAACAGATAAACCCCGTGTATGGCTTCTCCTCAGGGAACAGCTCAGCACTAGAGAGGGGTTTTGCAGAAAGAACTGAATGATCTTCCGAGACCAGGGAATAATTTTGCAAGATGTCTGGGGGCACCAGAAAGGAGCCCTGCTTGAAGAATAAGCTTGGGGGGTAGCAAAAGTTGTTTCAGCTTTCTTTTTGTCAATTTAAAGAGTATCTCCTCTGGGGGTCTTATTGCTGTGTTCAGGGATTTCTTTTTGGTTTTTAACAGGATTTTTTTTTAAAAATAACAGTTTTCAATTTTTAACACATACAGAATCACAGAATCATCAAGGTTTGAAGAGGCTTTCGAGGTCATCTTGTCCCATAATCAACGTAATTCCAACATAAAAACCCTTAAGCCATATCCCCAAATGCCACATCCAGACCCTTCTGGAACAGAGACAACAATTCCACCACCTTCCTGAACAACTCATTCCAAGTCTTGAACACTCTTTCAGTGAATTTTTTACTTGCAATATCTAATCTGAACCTCCTGTGACACATCTTATGGCCATTTGCTCTCATTATTTTCCCTTAGATAATGCAGAAGGGACTGACCCCTCCCTCACTACAAGCTCCTTCTGGGTGTCTGTAAAGAGGAATAAGGCCCTCTGCAAAGAAGTTGTACTGAAAATAAAATGGGGTTCAAAAGCCCAGCAATCTGCTTGCCAGGTTTGGCTGGGACTGGCTGTTGGCACTGTGGCACAGACCCTAAGGAGCCACCATCCTCCCCAATCCTTTATTCACCTTGTGACACAACCCAGCAAAGGCCAAGCGCTGACACTCCTGTCCCACTCCTCCTCCTCTTCCTCTGCTCCTGCCCTTTGAAATAGTCCATTTGCCTCTGAGCACTGCCTGATCCTCCTTGTCCACTCTATCCACATTTGTTGCTTTCATATGGAGTGGTGTGAACTCTCTCAGTCTCTGACTTGAGAGCTCCACTTACGGGAATGATGTGAAAAGCATTTCTTTTAATTCTATTTTTTTTTTTTTTTTTTTTTTTGGTAGCCATCAAGGCTATGAAAAAGAGCAAGGAAATACTTGCAAGTAACCAGCTGATGGGTGCTGAAGGTGTCCACTTTAGATGGATTATCAAATCCATTTTCAAATATTTCAAGGCACATTTTATAACAGGCATTTGACTCTTAAAATAATAGTAAAAGTAAAAATAATGGATTTTTTTTTAAATTTAAATCCCATTCTCTCTTCAGTCTATAACAATATTCCAGTTAATGACTTGATCTATTATATAGTTCTGTTATATGCTAATAAAGTTAATATACTTCCCATTTAAAACGTACTTTCTAAGATTATTGTATCAATTACTCTTATTAAAGCCTGCTGATGGTCCTGGGGGGTGGAATGTGCAAATCCAAGGAATATTATTATGCCTCCCTAACCCTTTAAAACATGGCCCACATGAATGCTGTGTTTTGAGCATTGTTAGACCAACGTGTTGCTGTTGTGTATTAGCAAACTCTTTTGCAAAAACTCTGTCAAAAGAAAATAATGCCATGGTTAGCTGTACATTGAGCAAACTAATGGATCTGAAAGAAATTTCAATGTGGTAAATAATCTTCTGTCTGCTATAATTAAGGATGTGGTTGAGAAGAGGAAGATTACTTATCTGCTAGCACAAAAGGAAAAGAGTGTGAATGAAAATAAATTATATGCAGTCCTCTCCAGGAAAGGGAACTGCCCCTGGGTGCTCACTTTGGGAGATTTATGTGTTCCTGAAGATATTTCTGCATCTGCCCCGCTGTGCACAAGTGGCAGGAGGATGGAGGGGAACCTGTAAGCCACAGCTGCCATTGCTTCTGTTCCCTCTATGTTAGGAAACCTCCATGCCAACATCATTGTGCCTCCAGAGACTCAAAACCTCATGCACAACATCAGCAAATTATTCTCCTGTCAGGTGTGGTGAATACTGACATGACATTTCTGAGGCTGACAGGACCTGGTGTACCCCAGTGTCTGTATCAGGTCACATTGACCTACCACAACCAACAGCTTGGGAAGACTGGGAAACCTCCAAATGATCCAATTTCTGTTTAACTACAACATGCACAGTCCTCCTCCCTGCCCTGCCTTTTGGAATTGTTTATAGGATGCTCACAGAACATATTAGGTTTGACAGCAAAACCAGCAAGTAGATGGAGAACTATTTCACCTGGAGACGTGTTTTCACATGGGATTGCTTGCAAGGAATAAAGCACAATGTGTTTTAAAGAGCAGTGAATGATCCATCTATCCACATGGGAGCCAGAGCCTGTATCAGTTCAGTGCCCAGACCTCACTCACTCAAACACTGCATCTCACCTTCTCTTTATTTATGGTTTTCCTGCCATCTGCAGAGACAACACCCTAGTTGACATCCAGTGAGGAACAGGGCTAGAGGAAAGAGCTTGGAGGGAAGATGCTTTTGAAACAGAGGACTTGATTTCCATGAAATATGAAATTATTTGCATTCATAGGGGCTGAACAATGTTGCTAATTAGTTTGGAAGCAGAAAAAGTAAATTTTTTTTTTTTTTTTTTTTTTTTTTTGAGATGTAATGTCACTGATGGACCTTGGCATGGTCAATGCACAGGAATTTTCTTCTCTCAAACACTTGCAAGAAAGACACAAGAGCACCTCAGAAGGGACACCAAGAGGGCATTTTCGTTGTTCCACTATGTGACTGGTTAATTCCATGAAGTGTGAGCTTTCTAGGAAATTTTCACTGTGCATTTGTCAGCCATGCTCTTGCTATCCATCAAAACCCTCACTCTTCTCTTTAAAGCCCCAACAGTCACTAATGTAGAGTTCCAGGGGTAAAAAGTGAGAGAAAAAGATGGGACAGACATATAATTTTACATTTTCTTGTATGTTTGAAAGGAGAGAGTTTTCAGTTTTATTGAATGTTTTGTCCCTCTTACACTAAGAAAGTTGATATGCTCTCAGAGTTTACCTCCTGGTAAATAATATACAGCACTTAGGATTTTATTTACTGCTTCATTTTTTATCGTTTCTGCACAAGTTAAACCATTATTACTGCCTGTAATATAAAACCGAAATTATCTCAAGGTGTCTCTCTCTCTTTTTTTTTTTTTACAGTTTATATTTTTGCCCAGTATATCCCTTTATTAGTGTTACACATTCTAAGAAATAACCACAATTGAAGACATAATTGCAGGTGAGACCATAACGTTGAGATGATTTGCCAATACTGTAACCTCTCCAAGAGTAAAAAATGCAGTAGAAAAATAGTCAAGCATTTTGTTTGCCTTTCATTCTTCTATTATGGGCAGGATTGGTATTAAATATTCCACTACACAACTCCAGACATCTGCAAGAACGAATTAAAGTAGATATGTGTACTTTTACCAGCAACTATAATGCTTTTAAGAGGTATTTCTGGTTAAAAGGGGCAGGCTGGGTGGTTCTTTTTGTTCCTTTGCAATTGTAGCATCATTTAAGCTGATAAGCACGCTGACTCTCTCAGACCTTAGGAGTGGAAATACCGGCTCATAATGATTCTGAGAGCTCCTGGAGCAATGCAGAGGCCAAGCTGTGTTAGCCTGCACTGGCAGGATATTGCTGCATGGGAGAACCTGGAGGAGGGCACTAATGTGAATGGATGGGAGTTCACATGGAGGCTTCCACTGAATCTATTTCATCTAGAAAATCCAAAAGTGCAAACCATAAATTGTGACTCCATGAGCCTGTTTGGGAAAGAAACATCCTGTTTAACAGCAAAGGATAAATCTCAGCTCAGTTTTCCAAACGTTGCCTCTCCCCTTCCTCCTTTCGGGTTTCCAGATGTCCTGCAGAATGCCCCCTCGTTTCTTTTTGGAAGAGCAGTGCAGCACTAACAAAATCAAAATACAAGTCTCGCTTCTCTATCCCACTTCCCACATTCCCTGGGCCAAGCTGGTCCAAATTTGGATCTAATTTCTTATTTAAGGCTGTGCTTGTGTGTTTTTCTGCAGAGCACTGGCTGCCTGAGGACCATGAGCTGTACATTTCTGTACATGTCTATATCTATACATTATCTATCTATCTATCTATAAAGTGTCATATTCTCTCATCCTGAAGAAACTGCACAAATAGCCCAGAGTTTCACAGGAATGTGATTTCTTAGTGTACTGGAAGCACCAAACTTAAGGTGTTTGCTGCTGTTTTTCTTCTCAGCCTAATTTCTAATTTTGTTTACTTTCTTGATATGTCCACTGACATCTGAGGAGGAGAGATTGCTGACTGCAAATATATCTCCCTTTGGCAGAGTCATCTCTGTAATTTGTGCTGACCATATGAATATCTAGGTGGTTAATACAGCAAGGGAAGGTTTTATTTTTTCAAAGTGGGGAAAAAAGCTTTCTCTGTGTGGTGCTGGATGAGAACATGGGATCTCCTTGAACAATTCAGTTGGGAAAGAAGTTGGAGTTCAGATGAAAAATACCCATATCCAGTTGCTCTGGTTTAGATCTGAAATTATTTCACTGAAGTAAGTGAAATTGTTTTTGTGCTACCTTGGGCTAAATGCTCAGAATTCAGCCACACTTTGCCATTATGCATTTTTCCCCTACTGTAAAGGCAGGATGTCACAACTTAGTTTTTGATGGTGAAGAAGGAGGCATTAACACTGCATTTGAAGTGGAAGTTTTGGCTCCTGTGTCACACAATTTCCAGGACATATCACATATGAGCACTGCAGCCTGCCCACCTCAGGCTGTAATTACTTTCCTGACTGGCAGTAGTTTGCTTGGGGTGTATTTCATTTCAAAGAAGGTCTTTTCCATATAAATTTGGAAATATATTGTAGGTATACACTCATATGTGCATGTGTGTATATTGTGGCAATGAGGAAAAGCAGGTAGAAATACACACATTTGTGGATCTTTCTAGTAAGGCCAAAATGAGGATTAAGACAAGAAAAGTCTTAAAAACCCCCAAATCTCAACTCCTAAAATCATCAACTTTCAGTGTGTAATTAGTCAACCTGAAGTCAACCCAATTACTCTCTCTCCAGTGTTGATGCTAATTCTTTCTGGATATTTGTATTAATTTCCTTCAGCTTCCCTCAGGCTGATTTCTGAGTTTTTAAGTTAATTTTTAAGTTTGAGGCTGCTTGTTTTGAAAACTTCAGAATATTTGTAGTTTTCATATAGCAGCAATCATGGATTAATGGGCTTAGCCCACAGCTCTCTATTTCACAATAAATGAAGGGTAAATAAAAATCTATTAACCACTGATTTTATAATAACTCCTAAATTATGTGTATTATATTTTGGGGTAAAAATAGAAAGGCTTTTAAATTCAAAACTAAGGAAACCATCTCTTGTGTATTCATAACGACTCAAATCAAATTATTGTCATGGGTTTGGGTTTTTACCACTGTTAACATTTTTAAAGAAAAATTATGTAAAATAACTCAGTGCTCCATTTCAAATTCTAGTGAGTTTTACAGGAGATGACTGGTTATCATGAATAAATTTGACATAAATATAGATGTCCATTGCATTGTGGATTAAATTAGATATTACTAGATATTTATTAACTTATCTAGGAAGACTATTCTGATTTGGAGTTTATTCTAAAATCTTACAAACAGAAAGAGAGGTAAAAGAAAATATCCTGAAATTTCTGCTTAGCAAACAGGATGAACAAGAGAGGAAGGGGAGCGAGTGAAGGATGGAGCTGATTAAAACCCCCTATTGCCCTAACAGTCAACTTTGAAAAAGTTCAACAAGACAAAATCTTTCCAGTGAGAGCTTTAAAGAGAAAGGGAATAGAAATGATCACTTTGTAACTGTGAGCATGTTCACTTGTGGCTCTGTTACTCCAGCAAGACACCCACAGCTCCCCACCACGCCAAGCTCAGCAGCTCAGGAGCATCAGCAGACTGACAAGGCAAACTAACAACATTTTATGCAGGGAGCTAAATGTGATACTGCTCAGTAGAGTCTTATACTTCTTAAAACTAAAGATGTGTCTTCTCAAAATCACTGGTACCAAACCTATTTTCTTTATTTCCACACACTCATCTGCCCTGGAAATATACTAAAAATATGTGCAATGATTATGGTTATTTTCCCTGCATTTATATTTAACATTGTTCAAAGCAATAATATCTCATGTTTTTGGTCCTGCCCTGAAATTCAGACTTACAGGAATTTACTGTTGCTATGAATGGACAACATCTGTAAGGCCTATAGTAGCAAGACCTTGCATAAATTTAAAATAAGTCAATAAAATTGAATCCATGCTAATGATTAGTGTGCTAACATTTTCAGGTTCTTGTAATGAGCAGAAGACAGAGGTGTAAGTGGAATCATGACAGCATATCACTGGCACAATATTATCTCATTTCTTTAAACAAATTTAAGCTACATGAATCAACATGAGATTAGATCAGAAATGGGATGGAAGGAGCAGTAAGAGCAATTTTCCTGTGGCATGATGTCTTGCAATACATTCCTGCTGGTAACTCTGGGGTGAGTTCTTTTTGTGACGATGCACACAGTTTAATCTCTTACCTTGAAGTTAATTTTATCCTGCAGTAGGCAGAACAGCCATTATGTAGGAGCAGGATGAATTGCAGAGAAGTTGGTTTCACATGCAAACACACGAGACCTGGGAGGGTCTGCTCGAGTTCTGCTGCAGTGCCAAAGCCTTTCTGCCTGGGATGGTGAGGGAGGATGGCTCAGCAGCAGGTCTGTGCAAATGCAAACACACCTCACCAAACAGCCACCTCAGTCTACATTTAAAATATGGTCAGGAATAGCAGAACACAAAGATGTAGGAATAGAAACTTGTACTAAAAGTTGAATGCCTCAGAAGTATGAAGCACTCTAAGGAGATGTGAACTCCTCTATTCTTGTGTCTCAGAGTGCCAGGCTGGAGGGACACCTTCCAGTTCTCTCATTTCTACTTGCCAGAGGACAGAAGTGGGGAGGAACAGGATTTTCTGGGTTTAAAATTTAGGGCTCTTGATTAGCAGAAAGGAGATCTGGCTCCATGTGTTGCTCTCTCTATATTTTAAATAGTTATCAGATACATGGAGATAACTCTGATTAACAGAGTTATCAGAGCATTGTCAGACATAAAACAGAAGGACACAACCATTACAGAAAAAAAAAAAGAAAAGGTAGCATTTGAAGGTGTCTGAGAAGCTTGTTTTCCTCACAAAGAGATGGGTACTGTAAGGTAAATCTATTACTTCTGCACGAATGACATCACTGATACCTGAGAACATTCTGCAACACAGAACAAACTGGATAAAAGTCTGAGAAATTCTGGTTTGGACTAACAGTGATTTCCACACACACTCCCCCCCCTCCTCTTTTTCAGTAACTTTTTTGTAGGTAACCTCTAGGGGACAAGTGATATAGGGCACCAAAGTTGCCATTTTTCTGCAAGTAATCTACTTTGACCAGTATACTCCTGATTCATTATATTTAGGTAGACCACAACCCAGTTGCAGACCTAGTCATTCTTGGTTCATCAGGTCCAAAGAAACCTACCAAGCCAGTTTGGACATATATTCTGATGCCCCACAATACTGGGGTGTGGATTAAAATCTTGTTTTGCAGGATTGAATCTTTGGCTTGAGCCATCACAGTGAATGGGATGTTCTTGGCATTCCTGAATGCAAAGCAGTGCTAATATTTAGGTGCTTCCTGACTGAAGTTCCCCACCCAGAGCCTTGAGGGAGTTTATTGCTCTTCCTGCTGCAGGACTGGTGTAATACTGGGCTGCTGCCAAGCTGAGGGCACCATTAAAACTAAATTTCAAGGTTTACACTTTGAGTACTCTTTTATACAACTTTAGACTTTTGGCTGAAATGTTATAACGCCAGAGAAACATCTAAAAATAATACTTCATAATTGCAACATATAAATCTTACATAACGCCTCCTTTCAGCAGAGACAGGTTCATTTGCACTGGGAAACCAAAGCCCTTGGTGCTGCTGGCTAGAACAGAGATTCAGAGGGAGGAGGGGGAAGAGAGCAAGTCTTGTTCTTTCATGTTGTTCATTTTTACTGCCAGGATTCACATCTCTTCCTAGCGGCATCTCAAGACCTGAGGAAGAGGGCAACCATGGCATAAATGTGGAATACAAGAATTTACACGAGTTCATGCCAGACAAGACTGGGTAAGGTAAAAGCAAACTTTTAGGGCTGCAAAGTCTTTTTCTCCTAGGCTTGAGCAAGCATTGGGCTAAAGGAGTAAGAGGGACAGGCTGGGGCAGTGACAGGGAAATACAAATATAGGTGCTAAGGTGAAGAGGCTGACAGAATCAGGATCCCTCCACAGCAGCAGAGGATCAACAGAAATCATGAGTGTCTGAGCAATAAACAACCACTGCAAAGCATTTAACAAGCATCAGACTCAAGTTTGGGACTCAGGATTCCCTTTCCTCATAATTTATATTAATTTCACTGGAATTTAAAATATGGTTGACAGGAAGCATGTTAACGAATAATCATTAGTACCAAATTAAGTAGATTTTGTCTGTAAGTAAACCAAAAATAAATCAGTTTATGTCTGACTATAAAAGGAATTTCAAAACACAGCTCTAATTTAAATATCTTTAGACTTGAAGCATAAACACTTTTCCTGTAATTTGGGTAAGCTTTGAGATCAATTTTTGTTGGTTTAGGTTGCCATTTTTTCATCCTTAATTAGTTTGGTAAGTAAAAAGCATATAATTGTCATAGCTATGCCTATATCTTTGCAATTTAAAGCCCAGAAGATGCAATTTCTATCTTGAAATTATTGAATATTTTAATCTTCTCATCTAAGACCTTCAGTGTATGATTGTACAGGCGTGTCCTGGCTTCTTAGCAAAATGCAAATCCCTCTCAGTAAGCAAATAATTATTCAAAGAAGTAAAACTTAAAATTAAAAGAATCTGTTTCTCACTATCATTAGGTGGGATAGGTAAGAATACTAGGAGAGAGCAAGGTACCTACACATCACATTATAAGGTATTCTCATACTCCTGTGTTGAGCATGTGGTGAATATGATATATTGATATATTTCTCCAGACACGCTCAAGGAAAAATTGTTGTCTTCATCAGCAGAGGCAAAAGGAATTTCTCTGTCTCTCTCCTTTGCCCAGATCTCATATTTCTGTGGTTGCTATAGAAAGCTATTACTGGAACTCATATCTAGTAAGTTTTCCTCTCCATCACCAAATAAGTCCCTAATACCCAGTATTCCAAGCTGTTTGTTTTAGATATTGTTCTCCATGATCTCCTTTTTCTTCTTCTTTTGTTTTTTTTTCTTTTTTTTTAACCTGTAAAAGGGTCAAGGTTTTATTTTCTCTCCAGATACCTTCTAACTTCAAAGTTTCTGAATTTAATAAAATTTCTCCATTGTCAAGCAACAGTGACCAAGACACAAAACAAACCACTCTTACTTGTTTCACTTTTGCTCTGTTGTGAAACTGAGCAGCTCCCGATTCCTGCTGCAGCTGACAAGGAGCAGTTTTGGTGGCCTGACATTTTCAGGTGGAGTGATTTCTGCAGGGTGGCAAGTCTTTGCCTCTTCTTTTCACAGCAGCTGGGGCTCTGCCAGCCTCTGCTGGGCCATTGGGAGCCAGAATGGGAACAAGAATGGGAAATGAGAATGTGTGAACAGGAACAGTTTTATTTAAAAACAAACGAACAAACACAGAAAAACTCCACAAACACACACACACACAAAACCAAACCAAATCAAACAAACAAAAAACCCACCCCCCCAAAAAAAAGCAGTAACAAAGCACAGAACTAAAGGGTTTTTTCCATCTTCAGAACAAAAAATAGCTCAGCAGCAGCCTTGCTTCTGAAAAGCAGATGTAACATGAGTGACAGAAAAGGCTGAACTCTAAAGTCTCGAGAGTGACTCTTGCAAAACATTCAGGACCCCTTTGTTCGGGTGGCTGGTGAGGGTGGAGTTTTGCCCAGGGCAGCAGAGCCCCTCCAAGGCTGATGGTGTGAAAGGATTACTCAGAAAAGCTTCTTCTCTGTCAGTGTCAGGTACATGCCTCAGACAATGCAGAACTTGATGATGCATCATTTATGTTATTGTCCTAGGAAGCTTATGAATTCCACAATGTAAAAAGCTTTGTATGACACACATCTACGTTTTTTTTTTCCAGACTCCTTTTAGTGAAGTTCAGGAAGATGTACTAAAAGCAGAAATGTTAGCTGAATTACACCCTATCACAAGAGTTTTGTATATCAAACAAAAGAGGATTCTTACATCCAATTATGCACAGCCAAATGCAATAGTAAACTCAAAGACTTTTATTATCTTAATGCTTAAATGTTAGGCTAGATATAAAAAGGATGCATAAATAAATGATAAATTGTTGATTACTTTGAAAGTTAATTTGAAATTTGTGTACTGTGCTGCCAGGGAGTGTCCTGAATTGGCCCAAGAGATGCAAATTAATGTAGAAACACATTGAGAGAGTAGAGATTCACCTGATAGGGAGATGGGGGTTGAAGTGGGGTTTCAAACCATCAAAGTGACTCTGTCCACAGCAAAAAAAAAAAGCCATTACACAACCTGTGACAATGTGTGTGAGATTTCTAACGTAGTAACAGTGAGAGAGAAAAATAACTCAAAATTGGGCTGTTAAATCTGGCCTGGACTTGACAAATGCACACAAAAAAAGTGACCTGTGCTGAGTATTTCAGTGTAGCATAGAATTATGTTTAGCTGGTTCCCCACTCCCTGCCTTTATTTCTACCAAACACTGCACTTGCGTGGTTGCATGTTCACATTTCCCCAGCACATTTTAGGGTGCCCCAAATTGATACAGCAAGTGGAAGAGCATGGCGTTTATGGTCTGGCTTCAGAATTATAACTATTCCTCATGCATTGTGTGTTCCCTCACTTCAAAAAGGGAGCTCCTACCCTGATTCAGTTTTTTTCTTCGGGTTGCCATCATGCCTTCTTCAGTCTGTCCAGGTCCCTTGCTTGAGTGCTGGCCTTTATGGGCTCCTGGGAGGCTCAAAATCTTCTCCCTACCATCAAGTAGAAGGAGTTTTGTCTTCTACAGCTGAGGGCAGTGCAGGCAGGACACAACCAGTCCTTCTTTCCATATCCTGTAGGCAGATAAGGTGTAACTGAGGGTTAACACACTGAGGAAAGGGATGTGAAAATGGCATCTGAATATCTGTTTGCATTACAACCCTCTGCTGTTTGATTAAAAAATCAGGGTTAGTCATCTCCCTTGGGAAACCCCCTCACCTCCAAGGATATTGCAGTGCTCTGGAAGTCTACATAAATATTGGCTTATGATGCACTTCTGGGGATATGGATATTTGGGATGTGGGAAAGGCTTTTGTGCATTGCATGGAAAAGCCAGAGGAACAAACTGTCACAGCCTTCTCACAGAGTCACACAGGCACTGAAATCAGCTGCTCTTTGGAAAAGCTTGGACAAATGGGAAATATTTGATCCAGAAAAGCATGCTTTTAACTAGCTCTTCTCCTGAAGGAATTGGTAAATTGGGACAATGAAAGGCAATGCCTGACAGCTTTAGCAGAAAGCCAGCATGCAGTGAAAGAGCAGGACCTTGCCCCAATGGCACTGCCCTTTCCACATTCCTCCTTGAATGACCTTATCGCTGGCAGTCCAGCTCCATCTGTGCTCCAGCCTTAGTGGGGTGGGTGTTTCCTATCAGCGCTCTCCAAAATTAGGAAGGCAATTTTACTTCTGCCTTGAATTGCCATAATTAAGATGCTTTTTGCATCTGATGCCTTTCTGCGTGCCGAGCACTGATCACATGGACTGTCCTCCTGCTCCTTCCCTTGCCATCCAGCAACCACCTCTGCTGCTGCTGCCTGCCTTCTGCAGCGTGCAGGGAAGAGCAGCATGTGCTCCCCTCCCAAACTGGGGATGGATGGGTGGCCAGCACAGGATGACAGACAGACAGAAAGCAGCTCATGTGTGGGGTCTAAGGATGGGGAGAGCAATGCCTGCTAAACCTCTGAGATCTGAGTGTGTTCCTGGTGGGTTTGGTTGCTGGTCCAGATCTGCTGTCCCAGCTTCCTGCCTGCTCCATGTGCTTGGTCCCCCAGGGAATAATGAGTTGGAGCTGTATTTTTAGGAAGCTCAGATGAGTCCCCAACCGGGGGTTTCACCTTGTGCTGCCTGACTCCTTGGAGAGGAGCACGCTCTCCTCTCTGAGGTGGAAATAAGGAATATCGGTCCCAGGGAGTAGGATCATGGTGCTGAATGCCAGGACTGACATCCCACAGTCCTGGGAAGGAGGCCAGTGTGTCTTTTGAATCTGAATTTCAGGCTCTGAGGTGCCAGGATCGTGTTCAATAGATCTCATTCTCTATGCACCAGACCAGATCGTGCACTCTGAACATATCACTCAAGCTGCTGACAACAGGGTTCAGCCAGCTGAACCTGCGTGATCCAACCCTGCCTGGTGTGGAAAGTCTGAGCTCAGGCAGCAGGCTGGGCTTTAACATGAGGAAATCTCATATTTATTCATGATTTAATTAAGAGAGACCAGGCTTTTCAGCCTGTTTTGAATATACATGAAAACAAATATATAGATAAGACTATCGTTCCTTTTATCAGCCCTGTGCTTCTGAACAAAACAGCAATTTCAAATATTCTGGATAGTGAGATTTAATCCATCACTGGGGCTTGACCCTGCTTTTTCCATATAGGGATTTAGACTGTGATGCTACAGATTGGAATCCTGAACACCAAACAAGAGACACATGAAAAGCAAAAATCTCTCACTGATTTTTTCCAGCCTTGTTTGAACACAAACCTCCCTGTGCTTTGGGTTTTATTCATTAAAATAAAGCACACAGAATAACTCTCACTACTATTATTAATCATAAGGATTTGCTCAGGAAAACAAATATACTTGGGCTTTCAGAACAAATCAATTTGGAGAAAGAGAATATTTTGTCTGCCATGACAGCCCAGAAGAGGGTAAAAACAAACATCTCTGCTGCTGCTGGTTTACAGCTGACTCTGCGATGGACTGCTGGTGATGTGTGATGCTATTTTTAAACAGCGATTGTTTAATCACTTCTGTTCCCATGGGCAGAGACTAAAAATGATGCCTCCAGAGCACTTTGTCTACAAGCAGGTAGAAATAATTTGATCACATCATTTATGGCTGCAGAGGAGATGGAGTTTTATGAAGATTCAGCAACACATTTTGGCATAATGTCACCAAGTGATCTGCTATGAAACTATCACCCTCTCCAAAAGGGAAGATCTTTGCTTAAAGCTGTGGATTTTTTCTGACTTTTTTTTTTCTTTTTTATGCAGAGTTAACTCTGGAGGTTCATATCTTCACTTTCTATGAAAGGATGGATTATGCTGAAGGACACTGGTAATTGTATAAAAGCATTTTGAGTGGGGATGTGGATTGTTAATTGGACTTGCTATTGGTTTATTGTACTTGACAACTCCATTGTGAACTTCTCCAAAAGAAAGCAAAACTATGCACCAATGGACTTGCCTTGAAGAGAGTGTGACAATGTCTCATGTCAGCATGATTTCAGTCATATCCTCCTCACAATTCTGCACAAAGACTGACTGTACCTCTACACCTTGACTTTTCCAGCATGCCTGCACCCTGTAATACAGCAACAATTCCTATTATAAATATTGAAGCAGTCCTCCTGCAGAAAAACATCCATTTCAGCAAACTGGAGATATTCCCTCGGTCAAACCCTTGGCATAACTGTGTGAATCAGAAAATTATGCGAACGAGAAACTTGACCTAATAGACAGAGCAAACACTTAAACCTCCAGCACAGAGAGTAATAGCCCAGCTTCACAGATGTCAATGGGAATTTTACTATTGACTTCCATAGGGCCAGCATCTCACCCATATCTGCATAGATGATTAATAGCTCCCCTGCCTTTCAATATCCTCCCTGGCTAACAATAAATTATCTCTGCCAGTGATTACTTTTAAGATGTAGCTCATAAAAATCCTTGTGAAAACCAAATAGTTTTGCCTTTGGGACAGACTATATTAAAGTAAGTGTTAGATATTTTTGAAATCTTCCCCAGATGGATTGCCATAGGGCACTACAAGATCTTCCTGCCTTCATTTCAAATAATTCCAGCCACTTGTCCTGCTACAGCATTATCCTTGTAGATTTTTTTTTTTTTTCAGAAAGAAGAAATTAAGTTTTCTATCAAAGTGTGTTTAATATGAGAGACTGTTAAATTATTTTCTCTCCTTCCTAGTTTATGTGTTTGCAGAGATACTTTAGTTTACTTTGAGAAAAGACATAAATACCATCCCTTGTGTCTGGGTTTTTTGTTTGTTTGGTTTGAGATTTTTTTGCAGGCTCTTTTACCCCTTAAATATACAGTGTTCAGAGCAATTTAATGGAGGGAAGCTCCTAGTTTAAGTTTATTTTCATCATCTGAAAGTGTTGGCCAAGTGCCTGCTTTGGAATGTATTCTGCTGCAAAGAAAAAGACAGAAAAGAGGTAAATCAGGTCTGATTTCAAAAGCTGCAGGACCCCTTTATTCAATAATCCTCCTGTGGACCAATGGCTGTTTAACACCTTAACACTTCTTTCCAAGATAGTTAATTCCCATTCTTTCCTCTCTTTTTTTTTTTTTTTATGTTTTGTTTTATTTTGTTTTGTTTGTTTTTGTTTATTGCTTTGTTTTTTTTTTTTTGTTTTTTTTTTGTTTTTTTTTGTTGATCTGAATAAGCTTTTAAGATCAGCTGGAGAATGTTTCCCTCAGGACCATATTCCCAACTGGCCCAACTGCCAGTGACTTTCTCTTCTGCTCATTTCTTGGGTTTCCCCTTCTGTATTTTCTTTCTCCCTGTATTATTTCCTCACTCTTGAAACCCCTGCATTCTCATTCAGAGGAAGGGCACCAGGTTACTGGTTTACACAAAGCTTCTGCATGTATTAGGACAAAGTGTAAACCCTAATGCAAGAGATGTCTTCCTGGCTTTCATGTGATGCTGCAGAAATATCCTTGGGGACTCCTGGAGTGACTTCCACTTTCCCCACTGAGAAAATTGTAATAATTTACTGCTATCCTTTATTTCAAATCACATAGCTATTTATCTATTAAGAAATTTCCTCTCTCTCTGCAATTTTCTTTTCAGAATTATATGACAGAATCCTTGAAAGCCCTTTGAAAAGGGGCAGGCAGATGCTGAACTGTGTCCCTCTTGCATGGAGAAGAGGAAATAAGCCCCATTTTTCTACATGTGCAGAGAACTGTTATGTTGCCATCAAGGGAAAAGGAGTGGAGAAGAACAGGTCCATGTTCATATCGTTGTGATTAGAGCTGAAAGTGAAGCTTCAGTTCCCCAGGCCAGGTCCCTCACACCCATAGATATCCACGTCAGTTTTGACATCATCTGCTCTCTTTTGCTGCTGTGCCTGTATTGAACAAAAATGTTGAAATCCTTGAAGTTTTTTTGCACATGTAACTGTTATTGGGAATTACCTAATATCCAGTGCTCTTTCATTTCTGCATGAGTGCACAGCTTGCTCTGCTCCCCCTTCAGATGGGCAGGTAGGACACAGCCATGAAAGAGCTGCTCATGTTATTGAAGTGAGTTCCCACCTTAAACAGGATCACCAAAACACAGAGTTGGTTCAACATAAAGGTCTTCTATCTCTCTATTCTCATTTTCCCCACCAGCACTACCTGTATCTTCTTTCCAGGTAAAAAAGTGTCAGAATTTGTCCTGCCCAGAGGAGGGGGATACCCATCCTTTAGAGAACACAGAGAGAGGGAAAAAAGGGAGCAAATCAGTATTTTGAATCAGAATAATACTTTTCAAGAGGAGTCTTTCTAAAAGCTCAAGTTGTAAAACTACTATCCATCAAGATCTGTCTAGTAACTTGTTTAAAAAAACTTCTTCCAGACCTGCACTGCAGAGCCTGGGAGGAGAAACATGCTGCTGAGTGTCCCACTGCATCAGCCACTTACACATGAGCTGAAGTCTCTCCTGTGGCAGAAGGGTAACAGCAAATGAGCTGGATTTCACACCCAGGAGAGCCAAAGTCATTCCATGGGAGCAGGTACTCTGTCATTTTAGCTCAGGGATTAAATGAAATGTACACAGCCATGTTATTCCGATTGGTGCACTTGACTGGTAGCAGATCTACCTGCTTCTGTTACAAGGAACAGATAAATAAAGATAAATGTGATCTTTGTTTAGAAGTTGAATTTGTATTTTCCCTCTGCATCCTTCGCTATAGTTTTTCCTTTTCAGCTCTCCCTCTCCTCCATGTAGCAATTTCTGTGTTTCATTGTTATTCCATCTACAGACATGAGAGTAAATGTTGTGATTCTCTAACAGCATTAGCCAAATAAGCCTGGGGAAATTAACCCCTCAGAGGGTTTATGTTCCATTCTGAAGCACCTTCTAGCATATTATTCAGTGACTGCACCCACTGAAATTTTTTCTACATTCCAGTTAATTTTTTTCTCTCAGTAGTTTCCTTTGCCTCGTCTACCATTTTCCTTTTTCATGCTCCTTAAGTGCATTTGTGCAGACGTGAGATGCTCCAAAGGAGGGTGGGTATGTGACAAGGAGGTGTCTGACCCTGCCAAGGGCATATGAGTGAAGTTTCTTTAGCTAAAAAACATGAGGCTTACCTTAACATCAATCACAGATAAAAGGACAACATACTTTAGAGTCAATTATAAAAAGAGTAAATATTTATATAAATTAAAAAGTCTTACTTTTAGGGTATCGTCATAATTAGTTAGTTTTCTTTTCTAGTTTTCTAATATAATTCATTAATTTATATAAATCAACTTTTTGAGAATGATATCATTTCAAATTACAGCAGGCTTTTGCAGTTTTTATTCCCATAAAAAATTGAATTCACTGTTAATTATGCTGGAAAAGTAACTATTATACTTCTCTAAATATGCTATATCTAGTATTTTTTTTTTTCCATTTGAATGGCCACATTGAAATATTTTACATTTAGAATTATCTGAAGCCTTAACCTTACTAAACATGACTATTAAAAAATAAAATGCAGTTATGTAACCCACAATAATGTTCATTTGATATCGAAGATTTTACTGGGGCGGGCGACTCCGATTTCAAGATTTTAGGCTCCTTTTCCCCCAAAATTGTAAGATTTTGGGTCTGAGGCTCGTTTAGAGCGATGATTTGAGCAGTCGCCTATGGGGGGCGCTCAAGGACTGCAAACAGATCCCGCTCCTCCCAAACTTCCCAGCTCGTCTGCGCCGGGATGGGGCAGACCCTGGGGCACATTTTCACATTACCTTTTATAAAAAGAATAAGAGTGAGGAAAAATAAATTAAACTTTTTTCTTTTTCTTTCTTTCTTTTTTTTTTTTTTCTTTTTTTTGTCGCAGCCTTACTATTCCCCGATGAAAAACAAAATGATATTAAAAGCTGCATTTAAATGACATTCAGAGCCTGATTATGCTAAAAGCGTAAGAGCATCGTGCAGACTGTGCAGCTTGTCTGCATTTTTAAATTCTAAACAAGGTGCGTAGTACATGATGTTTCAATAGTAGAGACAATTATTATTCGCCTACCGAGTTTTTGGGATTGTTTTAAGCCTTAATGACATTTGCATGCTCTGTTCTTGGCTTTATGGAGTGAAACAGTTATTTATGCAAATTGTTTTGATTTTTTTTATTATTATTATTTTTTTGCTAGGAAGGAAAATTTTGCCTACTGTTGTAGCTGTGGCTGTTTGCCACAGCAGTCATTTGGACCACCACCATAAAGCCTTTATCTGATGGCAAAAATCTTGTACCAGATGTTCTTTTATTTGATCTGTTTTATGATTAATCAGATTTAGCCCAAAACCAGAATGAAAACCCTGCTATGGCACCTGGCTGCCATCGCACAATAATTTGCTTTGTAGTCGGGGGGGAGGCTCGTTTAGCCTTTGAAACACTGTGGTGCAGACTCGTAAGTTTTCATTCTGATACATTTTAGAGGAAGAGAGTAAAAAGTGAATGTAATAGCTGTCAGCAGGATAATTTTCCAAACATCTCAGACTGACAAATACCACTAATTTCTCCTAGAGGGAAAGTTAAAGGAAGTTTGGCTAGCAAGCAGTTATGCACAGAAGCTCTCGTGCCTGGCCAGGCAGCGCTGATGCTGCTGCAGTAGGCGTGGGACAGAGCCTGGGAGGATGCACCACCAGCCACGGGGTAAACTTCATCCAAAATTCCACTTCTCTCTAGAAAAACACTGTGCCAGAAGGAAAGTGTTCATACAGGCTCCCTCAGTAATGCAGGTATCTAAGGTTTATCAAGAAGGTAAAATGCTCTGAGTTTCCTAGGCTGCTGAGTGGAGTATGTTTGGAGTGGAAAGGGAGGGCTCTTCCCTTAGGAGAACCACCTGAAATACAAAGTCATCACAGCCACCACCGCTTTGCTTCAAGCAAATTTTGGCATGAAGAGACGTTGTACTACAGAGAGTGGCAACTGCAATTTTAAAATAATAAATCTGTTTACTGTAGTTAATTTTATTGCATAAGAAGAAATAGTTTCTGTATTTCCAGGGCATGCCAAGAAACCATAAGCTCCCCAGATTTATAAAGAGAGGCACCCCCATTTCTGTGGTATATCTTCTTTTCTTCTTATGCTGCACGACTGGGAATACATGATTGGTATTTGTCAAATAGCATCCATTTACAACACAAGTATCTCCAATTTCATCCAGGTGTAAGTCTTAACAAAAAAACCCAACAACTTGTTTTTTAGATATTCTTTCTGTGCTCATGGCAAATGCCAAATGCATGACCCTTGAAAAGAGTAAGATATGGAATGTAACAGGAGATTGTGGAAATGGATAATGACTTCTGTCAATTACATTATGCATTATGCATTATTATTATTTTAATCATTTGCTATCACTGAGAAAGATCCTACTGGGTTATTCCTGATGCTGTGTTTAGGAAAATAAAAGCAGTTGATATTGCTGGATACTGCACAACACTTGCATGATGAAGTGGAAAATTTCGTAAATAAGTTGCATTGAGACCTAATTTTAAAAGGGAAAAAAAGAAAAAGAAAAAAGATAAGCTCTCTCCTTTGGCAATTTGCATGTTGGTTTTAGAATAGTTGTTGTGTGAATACCATAAATGATGGAGTTAATCCTAAGTTACTGATAGTAGGACTGGTTGCCTCTGCTACCCCTTGGTCCTACTGGAAAGGCACTTAGTTGTCCAAATCTCAGCAATTTCAGTAACTGGATCTTCAGGCTAAAGATGTAGAACAAGTTAATGATTAAGCACATGCTCATGGGTATTTGGGAGATGAACTTCAGTTGTCCACGGTCTCAGAAAATCACATTATATTAAACAAAGGCAATTTTATTGTGTTACTCAGAGATATGCAGTATATTTAATTTTGGATAAACTGGTGAAAGAAGTACTTTGAACTAGCTAGTGTGCCACATGGTCTGGTCACTAATTTTACCATGGGAGTTTGAAACAGATGGAATCAGATATTTTTCTCTTTTTTTCTACTTTTCATACTTTTTCTGAGCACTGACCATGAACGTTTTTTGGGCAAGGAGTTTCTACTCCACTAACTGGAAATAAATTTCATCTCTCCTTTCTTGTGGGTGCAGCACCTCTGAGTAGAGCAGGATGGCGTGTAAGGAAGTTGGCCTGTTTTATATAAGCATCATTGTTTATTGGGTAATGGAATGATTCTGAAGTTTCTTTTGAAAGAAATGCATTTTTTGTGTGTGTGTCTTTACACAGATTTCGAAAGGTGATGAGTTCTTTTCTGTTCTAATAACTTTTATGAGGCTATTTTTACGAGTAGCAAACCTTGCAATCAGCATTAAGATTTCCCATTTATGCCTTCGCTAAAGCATGTCCAGTTAACTGCAAAATGTCACTTGTCCTGAGCAGATGTCTGGGTACCACAAGCTGGCGTTGAGCTGCCCTTTAGCAGAATTGCATCAGTTCATTGCATTTCCCCTGGTGTGGGCCAGCACCACTTCTCAAGCGTTTTGCAAGAAAAAAAAAAAAAAAATGCAAAATCAGAAATTCTTTATAATAGCTGGAAGATGGAGTATAGTGCAGATCAAGGTCATGGTTTCCAGGTTTAGGACTTTGTGTTTTGCTTTGTGTCCCATTTATCATTGCAGTTCTGAGGCAGGGGCTTCACACTGATCCGTTTTTATGTGGGTTTTAATACCTCCCAATTTATGGATTAAAACCATGCCAAATCATCTGGAATGCCAGGCAGCAATTTCTATCCGTGACACTTGGTATGCAAATATCCACATTACAGCTCACACATGGAGAACTTTTCCTGCAGCTGTTGGAGATGCACATTCAGAAAGTCTTTAATAATGAAACCAACGTTGCACTGCAGTAATGAAAAATTCCTTTGGGGATGTTTTCTCCAGCAGGGACAGTGTGTAATGCAACCCTTGAATTCAGAGAGGGTGGGATTTTTGTTCTGTTTTTAATCTTTGGTCTTTCTTCTCTTCTTGATCCTCTCAAATACTTTCTCCCTCCTTTCTGCTCCTGTGTCAGCTGCTGCCTGGCAACTTTTCTCTGTGTGGTGGGACAGGGCAGGGCACCCGAGCGCCTTTGGACTGCCTGCCAGCACCATCCCCTAGCAACCAGCCAGGCACTGTGATGCTCTGCAAAGGGCTGCACACCAGCCAGCAACCTTTGTCCCCACTGCCCCTGTCACATCAGGCACTGGGGGAGTCCCTGGTGCCACCATGCTGCCTGCCCACACAGCCACGCCAAGTCTGTGGCTGGTACACAATAAACAAGAGCACACCCCAAGTTCAGTGATGCAGTCCAGGCAGTTCCCTAGTGACTAATGCCAGAATTACCTTTTGGTGATAATTAATATTCCTGTGTTGTATTATACCAGCAAATATGAATGATTGGTTCTACTTTGTTTAATTTATCTCAATAAGAGATTTCATAATATTCTATAGCTTGATGAATTAATTTATTTAACTTGTCAGTGTTAATAACTCTGATTACGAGGAAGAAGTTATAAAGTACCGTAGATGTGAACAGATCTCTAACAGTATTTTTAACTTTGAATTTACTTCTGACAAGTGCTTCAGTCCAGTCTCCTATGCAATTAACTTCCTTTTTTTGGCTGTAGGAAGGAAAAGAGATTCCCTCGACTCCTTTCTGTTGCTCTCCACTGTATCTGCTCTCTGTGTAACTCCCCAGTGCTCATGGTTTGGTTTTTCAAGTGGGACTGAGCGAAGACTTCAATAAATATTTGACAAGCCAGTCTGGCTCCTGAGCTGTGTACCTGCCACTGGTCCTGCATGTCTCGACATTCAGAAATCTGAACACAGCTGTGCATTCAAACAGCAACAGGGAGGCTGGAAACAGAAAGTGCTTCTAGCTAAAATCACCATTCCCTTTTCTCAAGTCTCAGGCTAAAAAGCCTGTCACACAGCAGGTGATGGCTTGAAGCACCTGTATTATAATATATGTATAGAAACTGGATTATGGTCATTTCGCCAACCAATTTTTGTTTATTCATAGAAAGTAGACATTAAAACTTTCATACAGTTCTTGGTGCAGATTTTTTTTTGGATGTGGAAAGGAGAGATGAGTGTGGCAGTTACTTCTATGTATTTTTAGTGAACTGTTGAGGTCATCCCATTCCATCATATAGAGATGTACCTTCCATCACTTCATAGCAATTGATGTTTAATGGAAATGAAGCTGAGGGGAATGATTTTTCAAAGGTCAACTTCTATTTGTTCAACAGCCTGTATTTTAAAAACCAGACTCCTATGAGAATTCTTGCCTCATGGCGTTATCTTAAAGCAAGTTACATTTTTTTAGGCAATTTGAAAAATAATTACTTATCAGTAATTGCATTTTTAATCGTAATTCTCATACTCTATATTGACAATTTATGTCCTGTAAACAAGGAGGCCATTGACTTTTATTATAAATATAATTTAAATATTTTAATAAGCTTATGTGCATATGTGATCAGCAGTATTGAAAGCAAGATCAATCAGTTCTTCAAAGTCTCTCAGAAATACTAATGTTTAAAATGGGCACTAAATGGCACCTTATCATTAAAGGAAATTATTCACTGGGAGTAGTGAGGACTGTTGTTAAATAAGTATGGAATAAGACTGAAAAGGAGCAAATTAGATGGTTGAAAAGCAGAATTTTAGCTGAGGTGCTTTTGTGAGGAGGCACGAAAGGGCAGCGCGCCAATTAACAGATTGTTTGGAGGAAAAGCATGACCAGTTGCAACCCTACAGACCTTGAAACTTTTGCAGAAGATGTGAGGAGATTTTGCAAGATGAAAGACAATTCTGCAGACAGTTCCATACCTGAGAATGCTGGGGCTCGCTGTATGTGTGTCTTTATCCTTTGTACCATGTGACAGTCCTGGCACCGGGGAAATGTCTCTGATTGAAAGAGGAGTTCCTTAAAACTTGGAATTGCCTTGCTTTCCTTCACACTTTGCTTTTCTCACTTTGCTACAGCATCTACACATTTTCATGTTTGAAGTGAAAAAGGTTGCTCAAATAAAGCCACAATTAACGCCAAGGAGCAGTATAGGTGGCTTGGGGGGTTTGAGGCAGGACACAGAGCAATCTCTTCCATAAGCCCGGTGCAACGATGTTCCAGTGTGACATTCAGCATGACTTCATTTTGGTTATAAAAGCAATCTCCAAGACCACGGACACTGCCAGATTTTTTCATCTTTATTCAGACCTGCTTCTGTATTAGCAGAGGTTTTCTACTCTGGGATCCATAATTCTGCTCAGTTATGGCTGTATAAATACTAATTGGCTGTAGGTGAATTACACAGGCTTTAAAGGCAGCAGGTGAATGCAGAATTTGATCCAACTGGATTTTCCCCTTTGGCTGTAAATTCTTTGCTGTCAACAAGCAAACCTGCAAACCTCTGTGAGTCCTGACAGTCCCTGACCTCAGAAGTGACTCTGCGACCCAGACTGGGCTCTTCAGCTCTTGGGCAACTGAACTTCTCCCAGTTCAACAGAAATAATGAAATATTTGGCACGCTACGTTGTGTACTTTTCTGTCCTTCAGCATGGCTTGGTCTCTCTGGTCCTGGAAGCCTCTTGGCGGTAGTGCTTCATATAAAAGGTATTTAGGTTCTGTGCTGTGGATATAAATGTGAAGGTGAAAGAGCTGAGGCTTTACCCTTGGAATGTGAAGGTCTCAGCCATCAATATTAGCACCTGACTGTCTTTGGAGAAAACTAATATCTGAGGATGATGTAGAAGCTTTATCCCTTTCACCTATTAAAGAATCTGTTTTTTGTTTTTTTTTTCAAAAAAAGAAAGAAAACAAATATGTGAAGATGTGATAACTGTAGTTTTGGTATGGGGCCATTTCAAGATGATACTCCTATGTAAAGCCGCATAATGTCTAAACAGGCAGTATGGACTGTGAACTGAGACTTCCCTCAAGACTACACCTAGGGGTGACTGAGCGGTCATTGGAGATGGCATGGTGTTAAAGTGGAATGATTCCCTACTTTCATTGTCAGTGAATTATCTAAAAACAAAGCCTTATTCAAGGACCGGTTGGCAGAGGTTTGGAGTCCTCCGGTCTACTGGAAGGTGTCTCTGCCCATGGCGGAGGGTTGGAACTGGATGGGCTTTGGTGTTTTGGTGTTCACCATAAATCATCCTGCGATTCTGTGGAGCATCATTAACCGAAGCCAAATTTACCTGGGCAGCTCTGGACTTTGCGCTCACAGCCTGAGGCCGCACGCTCCCTCCCCTCAGCATCGCCATCTCTGCATCCTCCCATGGCAATAGGGTTTGTGGCCTTTCAATTGTTATTTTTATAAATATATATATTTCTTTTTCTTTTTGCTAACTCACTCCTCCTCCCTCAGCCTCACTGGCTTTTGAGAATTAAAAAAAAAAAAAAAGCCTCAAGCCCTCATATTTCGGAGAAATCCGGAGGGGCAGGGGCTGAGGGGCGCATCCCCTGAGGCGGCTTCGCGCCTCTGGCGCGCGCGTGAGGGGAGCGGCGCGCGGCCGTGGCTGGCAGGGGGTGCGGCGCGAGCAGCGCGCGGGGCAGCGCGCGGAGCCCTCGCGGAGCCGTGAGGGGCCGCGCGCGAGGCGGCGCGGAGCCGTGAGGGGCGGCGCGGGGCGGTGCGCGGGGCGGTGCGGGGCGGAGCGCGGCTCTGCCGGCCGCCGGCGCCCCGCGCTGCCCGCTCGCTGCGTGCGGCGAGCCCAGGCGCGCTCCGCGCTCCGCAAAGTGCCCGCGGTGCCGCCGCGCCTCCTCCCGCACCGGCTCTGCCTCTCCGCACCCGCGGCCGACACGCTCGGCTCCTGCCTCTTCTCCCGCACGCCCGCCGAGATGTCCGCGCTCCTCCTGGCCCTGGCGACGCTCTGGGGATTACCGCCCTTCGCCGAGGCGCTGGCAGCGGCAGCCCGCGGAGGTAAGGCGCGTCCGTGGAGGGGTGCGGAGCCGCGGAACTTCCCGCCGCTTCTGCTCAGGGAAGTTTTGCTCCCTTGCTCCTTGCGCGGACGGGCGCGGCCGCGGAGCGCACCCATCCATCAGCGCGCTCCATCAGCGCGCTCCCCTCATTGCGCTCCATCACCGCGCTCCCGCACGCCTGGATTGCGGGCGCGTCGCTCTGGGTTGCGGGCGAACCTTGTGAGGGCGAGGAGCGGGATGATGTCCCCAGTGTCCCGATGGCAACACCGGGCACGAACCATGGGCTGCGATCAGCCAGGGCGGGGGTAAAGAGCCGCTGCTGCCGGCGACCCCCAGGTCCCGGCCGCGGCTCCCCGAGCCAGCCCCGCGGGCGGCGGAGACGTGCCGCAGGAACGGCGAGCGCCCTCCGCTTCCCACAGCCTTCCAAAAGTTCCCTCCTCACCGTCCCCGAGTAGCTCCGTGCCCGATCTTGGATTTGGGATGGGGGGCTCGGGGTCCCCCAGCCGCGGGGTGGAACTTCCAACTCTGTTCTGCTCGGAGAAGTCCCTGATCCAAGAGGGTTGCGGTTCCCCCGCCGGAGCGGGACTCGGGCTTTCGTGTCGCTTATTGCACAGTCACCAGAGCGCTCTCATTTTCCTGCGAGGTGTTTGAATTGGATATTTTCTAAGTATAGCCCGAGTCCGCCTTCTGTGCGGCTCAGGTGTGGGAACGGCGGTGTGCTGCTCTGACTCAGGTTTTCTTACCGCTGTACAAAACCCTGCTCACCAAAAAATTGTCTGTCGGCTTGTTGTAGCCCTTCAGCTCCCAAACTGCGTGCTCTCATGAATGAGATGCCCTGGGTGGTGGTGTGCGCAGTCTGCGAGGATTTAGTTAGATTTTATTAGAAATGTAACTCTCTAAAGCCTTGAATTCTCACTATTAGACATCCACCTCCTCTCCATCACGTACACATTACCTACTAAATTGTTTACTAACTGCTTCCAACTCGTTTGGGTGAGTGCGGATGCCTCTGCACGGTCGGTCTGGGGTATAGATTTCTGCTTCAGCCGAACTACCAAACCTCTCCCGTCCCTTTCCCACGTAGCTATCAGAATTGCAAAGGTGATTCATGCTGCGAAAATGAGAAATAACTACCTATCAAGGAGAAAAGTATTGCTGCAGCATCACAAACTTGCATGTTTAAAACACTGCATCACAAGGTGCGGGGATATTGGGAGGAAATGAGATAGTATTCCATAGAACGGCACTTGAGCAGCCTGAGAAGAAAGGTTCTCGTGAAATCATTTCAGTTCTATGAAGGATACATATGATTTTGCTTTGATTCACAAAGATTCGTGGTCGTGGTAGTGCTTGTTTGATGGAAAATATTTCAAGAACTTTCCATGGTATTCACAGAACAGTCAGATTAGATTTCAGCAACTGTAGCTTGCATCTGATGTTATGAATAAAAATCAAAGTTCTAAACATTTTGTGGAATTGTTTTGGAAACTGATTTGTTGCTCTGTATTCCTTCTTAGCAGTAAGCAAATGCCAATTATGCATGAATATTAATGTCTAGTGTTTAAATTTTTTTATCTTACTTTTTTTTTTTCTTTTTTTTCCATAGTTACCTTCCTCTGATTTAGTGTTTCACTAAAAAAAAAAAAAAAAAAAAAAAAAAAAAAAAAAAAAAAGGTGCCGTCAGCTTATATTAAAATCAATCCTATTTTAAAAGGCAGCATCCTTGTAAATCATACCAGCCCCAAAAGTGGGATAAATCAAATTTACTTAGAATCAACTAACTCATCATATCATAATGTCATGTCTTATCAAAACTGAGCACTGCACAAATTATGACTTAAAAGGCATTTTGTTTCACAAAAAATGCCAAGTGGTCTCAACCTAAAAGGGATTCAGGATGAGGCATCCAGAAAGGGAATTGCATTTGCACATCAGATAAACTTTATGATACACTGCAAAAATTATTGACCATACCAAGTTGATTTTCCTTTACAGGAGGAAATTCTGAGTCACTGGAGCATGCTAAGCTTAATGTATGTGAAAGGTACTGAAATTTGGAATGCACTGAGGCTAGCCATAGGTAATAAGAGAATTGGGAAAATGTCATGGGTTGTGTTAATAGCAGTGTTGTGGTAGCCATGGCAATATAAAATATCAGTGAGATTCTGTAGGGAGAGGTAACACTTCCTCTTAGATCAGTGGGCAACATCAGGAGGGAAAAAAGAGTTGGGGGGAGCCCCACCAAAGTTTGAATTATCTTAGCCCTTTTCTCTGGGTTTGAAATACAGTGAAATTCTTTCAGTCTTATCAGGTCTGTCTCAGCCAGTTTACACTCCTCTAAGTTCATGTACATAAAAAATTGTGAAGAGAAAATGATATGGAGAGGGGGAGCTGGAAGTGAGATGAAAAAGGGAAGTGAGCAGAAGGGAATTTAGCCAGGAGAGTGGGGTAGGATAATGGCTAAGTCCTGCTGCAGTGAGATTGTGCCACTGAAGCCAAAAAGAGGTTTTTTCCTTTCCTTCTCCAGTCTTTTCTTCCTGAGGAAATGGATGGACCCAGATTCCTTGCAACACTTGCAATTCCTTCGCAGTGTAGCTGCTACAAATGAATTTCAGGAGCCTGAGAAAAAACCTTGCAAACTGTTTGGGGAACTGAGAAGGCAACATTTGTTACCTGCTCTCCCCACAGATGCTCTAGGGAATTTCACAGGTCCCATCGGTGCTCTGTGCTTCTGGTGGGCGTTTCCTTCCCACTGCTCTTCCCAGTCTTGGAGCTTCACCCTGCTCCCTGTCTGGGCTCCTACACCCTTTTCTGCCGTCCTTGATTTTCGTGTCTGGTGCTGTGAACATGATTATGTGGATCCACTGCACTAATCGGAGTGATTACCTAGAGGGGATCCTAATTGCAGAGATGCTCTGGATAATGGGAGCTTGACTGGATGACCTCGGTGTTGTCAGTGAGATGTGTATCCACACCAGTATTAATGAGTTGCATTGCTCGTTATTAATCGACTTGCTGTCTGCGCTGAGGCTTGTTTGTGTTGGGTTTTGGTGGCACGTCACTGCTGTCAGCAGCACTGAGCTACTGCCTTCTCCCACTCTTTCATATGTGGTTTTAGTGTTTTGGAGCACTCAGGCAGGTGCTGGCATGGTGAAAAAGCTTCTCAGCAAAGTCTTGCAGACAAGAGATGCTCCTGCATAGGGACACTTTATATGGGATGGGAAAATGTTGTCACACAACTTAAAACTCAAGCTCATGAGAGATGGCACATCACATGATTTTTATTTTTT
Organism: Sialia sialis; assembly: GCA_009812075.1. NCBI lineage: Eukaryota > Metazoa > Chordata > Aves > Passeriformes > Turdidae > Sialia > Sialia sialis. The sequence continues at coordinate 28,652,509 of VRYO01002782.1, read as the reverse complement.
TTTCCTATTTGGAAGCTGTTTTTTAGAAGGAACGACAGATCTTTACAAATTTGACTCCTTTCTGCAGTCACAAAAACACTTCCAAAACTTCTGTCTTCATCCCACTTAGCAGGGAATTTATTGTTCTCACGGTGTCCTTTGACCGTATTTAAGTGCAATCTGGAAGCAAATTACTTTGAAATGGAATTTTCAGGCTTAAGGTTAGGCTGGTGGGAGTTTGGATTACTCACCCCTGTGGCAGACGCACAAACCAGGTGAGATAAATTTGTCTCCTTGAGGCGACTGCTGATGGCCTTCATTCCCTGGTAAGGTGCCACAGCAGGTGACTCTGAGCGCACTGGGAGCCATCACAATACAACTTTGTCATTATTAGCAGCTTAATGCTGGAAACTGGGTGTACCAGCACTGCTGTACTTCACCAGACTGAGCTCCAGCTTGGCCATCTGTTTGAAAGTGTTCTCGAAAAAACCTAAAAAAGCTGTTTCTGTACTGTACTACAGAGGTGTATGTTCCCATAGTTAACTTTGTTATGTTTCGAACAGAGATAATAAATGTTAGCATCTTATGTGCAAAAGAGATGCTTCCAAGGTCACAGTGACTTTGCTGTTTATTAATTTACCCTAAAAAATGTTACTTAAGAACATGCCTGTCATTAAAGAAGGGTGGAAATATGTCAAGGGATTTGGGACAGTTCTCTGCAGGATGTGTGATCAGGGTTAATTAAAGTCGGAAATGGTGGGAGATGTCCACAAACACAGTTTCAGTGGCTGCCTGGTTTTGGAGGCACTCAGTGATGTCTGTCTGCCCTCAGCTGAGTGTGTGAGTGCACACACAAACCTCTGGCACTCCTGGAGCCTGGGCAGGCTCTGTGTGTGGTTTTCGCTGAACTGATGTGCACATTCTCTCTTACCTGGGTTCTTTTAAGTTCAGTGGTTTCCAAGAGCTGTAGTTTAGTAAAAAGAAAGTGGTAGAAACACACAAACTATTTAAAGGCTAAGCTGCGTTTCAAAGTTCAAAACTAGGTGTTTGATGTGAAAAGACTATGTGTAAACTTGTTCTGCAGCAAGTCTTTTACTAATTTATCACAGCAGTTCTGTTGGAGCTGTGGCAGGTTGAAGGAGCTGTCCTCCAAAGGCTTGAAGAGAAGCTCTCACTTCACACAGCGCTGCCTTTGAAGAGCTGCGTGACGGCTGCTATGTAAATCTGAGCATATGCCATACCTTTGAGGTTCATATGGACCCCAATCTTTCTGCATTTAAAGTGGCAAAACTCACATTGACTCCAGTCTGCAGGTTGGAAGCGAGTGCTCCTCCAGCACCTTCTTCCAGGTCCTTTACTGGTTATTTGCAGTTGAAGAAACCAAATTTCTCCATTTTGCATTGGCTCTAAGGACTTACGTAATTGTAACTCGTGAATTTAGAATTACGGCTTTCTCTAGAAAGGCTGGCAATGTAGATAATAAAACATTGTTTTTGTTACAGTAGCATATTTGGAATGCCAGCGTGTTGTTGTTTTTTTCATAGTTTTTATGTATTAATCTGTCGCTTAATAGTCTCGTTCTTCAAATGCAATTAAAAAAAAATTTGCTTGGAGAACTCATTTTAATTGCACTTCCTCAAAACATTCTTAATGACGAACAGTGAAGATGAAAATAGCAGAACTTGGCTACTTCTAAGCGAGTCATACAGACTATTGAGTCTGTATTTAATGTCAGTTTGGGCTAAGTGTAGACATTGCAGAACTAGGTCTTAAATTTGTAAGTGCAATTAGGAACTAATTGGGTTTCTTTAAAAATATAATTACTCAAATAATGACTTTGCACCTTCTGTCCAACCCACTAGTTTGTTTTTTAATTGAACAAGTTGAATTTTTTTCCCCCTAAAATTATCAAAGAGATGAAAACATTTGTAAACTTATCCCAGCTAGCTAGCCAGTTGTTGACCATAATGGGACAAATTCCCAAGATGTACCAAAACATAGTGCTGGAAAGTGATACAAATCTGCATTTTTAAGCAGTTGGTTAAGTGAAATAACCAGGACTTGTTGCTGTAGAATCAGCTTCCCAGCCCAGCCATGGTCCTGCTGACAGGATTCCTTTGGTGAGGATGCTCCGGAGTCTCTGTAGAGGGAAGGGCTTTTTCCCATGGGTGCAGGGCTGTGTGAGAGCAGGATTGGACCTCAGTAATGGAATTCCAATAAAACTCAGTCAGTGCCTTTTAATTAGATTTAATGGGAACTGGGAAGGATCATTAGAGATAAACACATGCTTTTGCCAGTAATACGTTCACTATGTTATTAATCTGATTTAATTTGCAAGATTCACATAGCAGGAGTTAGATTTTTCTCTGTACCTGGGAAGTGTTATATGGGCCCATTATTTTGTTGTTGTATATGTCATTGCTTCCCAAACAGTATGTAAATACAGAATTGGGGCTGGGCTCCATGTGTGGTGGTTATGAACCCTGGCAGGCTGAGGCTAGGGCTGCATGCTGGAGAAAAGGCTGCTTGTCTCTTCAGAAACCGCATTTTTATTGACCATTTTGCCGTAAATTGCAATGGTATATTAATAACAAAACACTGCAATATGCAGAGTGTGCTGCTAAGTAATAGGGCTTTTTAGAGATGATGTAATGCCAGTCTGGAAGTGAGGTACGCCTGGAGATTTTTATTTCCATGCAGTTGGAAATACAGCCTAATTCTGTGAGGCGGAAAAACAGATTACAGCATTACGAGTTCTAGATATGGTACGTTGCATCCTGAAATGCGCTTCCCAACCCGCCCAGTGCTCCTAAACACCTCTCCTGCTGCTTACTGCTGGGTGATGAGGCCTTCCAGAGGAGCCAGACAGCTGAAACTCAGCTTTGCTTCAGAAACAAGGATGCACCTATTTCCTTTTCTTGGAAATACCCATGGATTTTGGGCTATCTATTGCCTGGCTGTCTGTAGGACATCCCTTGGTAACTTTTGGGCATGACACTCTTGAATGACTTCAAGTCACTTCAAGTGCAGCAGAATAAGTGTTAGAAGCTAAAATCTAAGCCTTCAAAATAATATCTGTAATTCCTCAGGTTTTTCATTACTAGAGCTCTGTTTTTAGCACTTCATAAGAGTTGCTCTTGTTTTTCCTTGAATGAGCAGAGAGAAGGAAAAGGTGCAGTTTTGGTTTTTGCAGTGGTATTTTGGGGTGGCGATAGGCCATGTGCAAGCAAGACAAATGCTGATGTGATGCTCTGCAAATCCAGTGGTTTTATGTCTGTCTAGAAGATTGTTCTGTGAACACATGGACATGATTCCACAAAAATTCCCACCTGGCTTTCTTCTAAAGCTTTGTGATTGTAATTTACCTTCCTGGAAAGTAACAAAAATATCTCGTCAGTGATACTTTTTAAAAATACAATGTTGATACTGTTAAATAGTTTGGGCTGCTGTTTATAATGTTCTCAGAGGCTGTAACACTTGGGTCTCCACCTCTCTTAACATGCAGGAAAGTATTTTTCCTCAAGCAAAGTTATTTTTTTAATTCTTAGGCACTAGAAGTATCAAAAACCCCACCATTTTTTATACATCCCTCTTATTGTATTTTTTTTTGTAGAAATGCTGTAGCATTGTGTAGTCGTAAAAACGCAAGTTTGAAAAAGTTACACTAATGCCAGAATATCACAAAAAAATCACAGCAATTTTCTACATGATAGGTAGATTTCCACAAAACACCTGACTTTTTTTGCTTGCAAATACAGTGAAGATAAAAGAAGAAAGACCAAAGTAAGTTCATTGTTGGATGCTCTTTTGCATATGCAAACACACACTGAGGTACCCAAAGTATATTGGTATTTGTGTAAAGCTGTGTGCTTAGGAAACCAAAGTGTGTCATTTGCCAATGAGACTTTTTCTTCTCTGGAGCAAAACATTTTTTATGTTTTGTAAACAAATAGATTTCAGACCTTCATCAAGACCACTGAAGTCAACGGATTTTTTTGTCCTTGATGTAATAGAATCACGTTGCACGTAAGTGTAAAGGGACTTTGAACAATTTCATTAAAATTTCATTGGAAATTCTTAATTAGTGGAAGTCTAATTAAATTATGTTGTCTGTATTGTCATATGACTTTTATGCAAGAAATATCTATTTCTTGAAATATTTCTATTCCAATATTTGGTTCACTTTTGTTGGGTTTCTTAAGCTGAACACATGCTTATATTTCTCTTATCTTACTTTAAATTGTGTGCATCAAATGCATGATTACTTCTCAGAATTTACAATAATCCTCTACAAGAGGAGTTATTGCATAAGTTATTTTTAATGAAGTTAATTTGATACTGTTCATGTAAAAACATCAATTTTTGCACAGAGACTGCTTTCCTGTGAGGTCAGAAAACCAGAGAAAATTCCAGACAGCTCAGTGTGCTAGGATGTGTATGGTCTGGTACTTGCGAGTCATTAGGTTGGTTAAACCTGATTTTTTGCTATACTGAAGAGTCTGCTGGTCTTATAAATGATGCTCTACCCTTCATGAAATGTGCATTGGCTTTGGAGATGTAGGAAGGAGTATAAAGGTGGCACCTTCTCACTCAGCACATCAGTTCCCTATGAATCTTTGCAGATTTACCCAAGGATGAGCACGCTTGACCTTCTTTTGGAGGCTGTCCTAAAGCAGCTGTTTTTCTAGCAGTATTTAGTAAAGTTTAATGAGGGGTAGGTCAAACCTGTGTGTTCTTCAGTGCTGATAGTCATATATCTCCTGGAGGGAAACTGGCCTGCCTTCCAAATTTATCAGAAACACTTGGGTTAAAATGGGTTTATTTTGTGTAACTATTGGAGTTGTTTTTTCTGAGGGATGTTTGCAGGCAGTGGGAGTTTAAGAGTGCAAGGAGTGGAGGAAGGCTTGCAAAATGGAATTTGTTCCCCTTGGGCCCACGTCCTAAGCCAAGTGTTTTTATTTTTATATTTAGATTTCAGAAAGAATGATGAGGAACAAATAGTTCTCCATCTTAAAGTAAGGCATCTTAGGCAAAACTCTTGAGGCTGCAACATTAAATCTTGTGCAAGGGAGATGAAGCAGGTCAAGATTATATAAGTGTGAAAACTGAAGCACTGTCCCAGGCCTACAGCTCGTGGGTTGAATTGCTGGTTTGCCTTTGGAAAAAACAAAGCTATTCTGGGTTGGAGCAAAAAGAGCCTTTGGAGGCTCACCTGAGCAGGTGATGCTGTAGGGCTGCTGTAAACCACTTCTGTGAGAATATATTGCACATATATCCATGTGAGATGGCATTGCACATATGTCTGTACATGTATATAAAGCTTTGGCTGTAGAGGGGGAGCCATGGAAGGTGCTGTGCTAAGTACAGCAAAGCCAGCAGTAGCAGGACTTTTTTCAGCAGATAGAATCTGATGCCCTGACCCAAGAGGCCCATTATCACATTTCTTCAAACTGGAGCAAGCTTTTCAGGTCAGTGTGTGTGTACAGACCCATCTGAATGAATTCCTCAGCTTGCACTTGCTGTGTTACATTTCTTTCTCTGGGTTTCCACTGGCTGTGAGTTGAACAGAGTTGACAGTACACAATATTACCTATTTACTCTGTAGATTATACTCCTCTGGAGAATTGGTGTCAGCTAATCTGCTATTTCTGCATTTTCAGAGACCTGTGAACTGCATCTCCAGTAGTAGTGCAGGAGAGTGTCAGATCTAAACTTCTATAATTTTCTTATTTACCTCGGATTTCTGGGCCTGTGTGTCCAGGTCTCCAGCCTTTGACATTTATTTTGTCCTGTGAATAGTCTGCTTTCTGCACAGAATTTGTCTCTGTCAGTATCCAATTTTGGCCACTCTTAAGGCAGTAAGAAGTTTGAAGCAGATGGTTGTCAACAGATGATGACAAAATTCTGAAATACGGCTCTGATACAAACTGTGAGGCTGAGTATTTAAAGCACATTCAAGTGTATAAAGCCTGCTTGTGTTTCTAATGCTATTGCCACCTTTGCTGTGGAATATTGTCAGAACAATTCAGAAGTTCCATACTTTTTTCTGAAAACAGCATAACTCCCCACACCAATTAGTGGTGTTCAGTAATGAGTATATGAACCATGTTATGATTTTATGTCAGTTAGAATTGTTAAATGCTCCTTGATGAAACCATGCTGATTTACATTAATTGGTGGCCTGTCTTCCCACGGTGGCATCACACTGAGTCAGAAGTGCCTCACAAAAAGTTGTAACATAACTAAACTCTCAGTGATTGCCCATGATTGCCATTATGCAGTTGACTGCTGCTCCGAAGACTTACCAGCAAAAGACTTCAAAATACAGGAGAATTTAATAAGTGGCTGTGAGCCTTAGGAGTGTAACTAAAAGCATTTGATAAAACGAGTGCTGAGACTTGGTAGGTGTGGCACAAGTCGGATCCTTCCACTGCACGCCCTTTGCTAATCCAGCAGCTCAAAGTAATTTAAGTGCATTAAAGGCTGTTTATGTGTCTACGAAAAGCATGATGCAAATATGCAAATTCAGGAGCACGTCTTCCACAAGTTTATATATCTTAATGAAAAATGTCAGAGCGCAATATATCAACAGTCTGCTTCACCCCACAGCAGCCAGTTTTTTCTAAAGATAGCACAGCATGTCCTTGGTGTGGTACTAGGAGTAAATTAACACAGCAGAGTGATTGTTCTTGAAGTCAGCTGATGATTTTTCTGCTGAATATTGGGGAGCAAAGACTTGTCTACTGAGGGTGGTCATCTTGAACTGCTTACTTCTGCCTGTATGCATGCACATGAGTAATTTCTCCTCACTAGTATTAAAAAAAAAATCAAAAAATCTTTGCTTCATTTCACTTGTTGTCCATTTTCTGCTGAGTGGAAAAGTTGCCCCACCTGAGTGGAAATCTTGGATTGTCTGTCATGGGACATCTGAGAAGCATAAGCTGGCCATGGGCTTTGTGCTCATGGGCCAGTAGAGTGGTAACTCCTACTGGTTTGCCTATGAGTTCACCTCATGTATTCTGGTTTCATCTCAACTAGGACATCCCTCTCTTTTTTTGCTTTTTTTTTTTCATCCCTATCAAATTTACAAAATCTAATGTCTGGGAAATTCCCTTCCAGCTTCAGGAGCCCAGGTGCTGCAGAGCTCATCGAAGAGTCACAGCCATTGATGATCCAGGTGCCCATCAAATGCTGTGTTTGCATTTGGGGTTTGCAGCCACAGAACTGCAAAAAACAAAACTGGACATGAATGGCAGAGGATTACTTGTTAAATTACAGCTTTATTTTATTTGATGGGAAGCTAAAAAGTCCATGCCCAGTACCAAAAAACCCTAACAATCTGCACAGTGCTTCTGAACCAAAAAGAGCTTGTGCTGCTGAATACATGAAGAGTTAAGCAGCAGCATTTGGTATGTGCAAGCATTGTTTTTGATAAGCCATGGGGAAATCAACATCTCTTCTTTCTTTCCTGAAAATACAGGAGGCTTCTTGAAGTACTTGCTTTGGGAATGAGTGTATTAGTGAAGAGTTCATGGATGATCCAGATCTAATTTTTATAGAAATGAATGGTAACACACTGTGGGACTTCAAGTCTGCGTGCATGTGTTTTACATTCACCTGCCTTATTCTAGACTTCAAGAATTATTTTTTTTCCCACTGATAAATAACTGAAGGTTAAAAGTAACTCATCCCAATAGAAAACACTACCACTGTAAGGAGGGGGAAAAAATGAAGTGAGCAGCAGTGCAATGATGTTTCAATAACACCCAGTAATCCCCAACCCCCATAGTTCTGTAATAAAGGAGCATGGGCTGCAGTCAGCTTTCCTGTCAGCACCTTTCTATTGACACCTTTCTGTCAGAAAAGATGAAGTGAAGAATAAAACCTAACTCTGTTTTCTCTTATGCTAGATGTATTCTGCAAAGCTTTGGTGAAATACAAAGCGTGTGGACTTTGCAGATAGTGTTTGCATTTGGGACTTGTGGGAAAATTTACGTGAACTTTGTGCTGTGGGAATGGTTGCCCTTTAAAGCAATTGGTTATATTTAATGTAAATACACAGCTCAAAACTGTATTTGGTCGAGTGCTCCATTCTTTAGAGTCCTTTTGTTTTTAGGGGCAGGAGTGAGTAATTATTGGTATAAACGGAGTTTTTAAAGTTTGGCCAGCTTGGTTGCACAGAATTATTATTTTTTTTCTTTTGCCCTGAGTAGTCTGTTAGTGTTTAAAACTAACAGACAAAACCCTGTCCAAGTAAGCCAGTGTACTTTGCAGTTGTCGGCTGAAATAGTCTAATAACATAGTCCAAAAGCTCATTAATATTGATTTTCTTAATTCTCTCAATAACCTGAACATTTGTTCTAATTACAAGAGGAATAAAAAGCAGACTAACAGGTTCTTAGATGTCAAAGTCTGTTGGACCACAAAACATCCAAAAGGATATCCTTCAGAAGGAGTAAGTGGGAGGTATGAGTATGAATTTCATTAGCCAGTAACAGTATGCATACCCATACTTGGGGGAGAAACTCCTCTCAAAACATCTCCTTCCTGCTGCATATCTGGGGCTTGTTCACTTGCCAAGGTCACAATTCCTGCCTCCCTTTGCAGCCTTTTCAACACAGGTGGCCGGGGAAAGTTTTGGAAAAACTGGTAAATTATGTGTATTTTGGAAGGAAAATGCCTGAGGAGTTGGGATTGGTAAAGATCTCTGGAAGGAGTGGGGTTGGGCTCCTGCTTCTCCTGTGATGGTGGTGGAGAAGGGTTGCTCATGGTGTGGTCTTCTGGTTCTTCACGTGAATGATGCAGGCATCAAGAATAGGATTAGCTCTGGGAGCAATTTTACGTGTGAGCTAAGTGGTCTCCTTAAGAAAAAAAAAAAAAAAAAAAAAAAAAAAAAAAAAAAAGAAGCATTTGTATTTTTCTGTGTAGACTTAAGTGTTATAGAGAATCTGATCTGAGACATGCCTTCTGTGCTGGTGGTGCTGCTGCTGCTGATCCTGGAGTGAGGAGTTAGGGATGGAGCTCTGAGCCCTGGGCTGTACCCTGGCTCTTCCCCAGGGGAGGGTGCCCTCTCCTCGGACCTCATTCTCTGTCAGGGCCAGCTGACCACACTCAGTTTGTGTTGCCTTTGAACCCAACAAGGAGGGAGACAAAGAAGGGAAACCTGTGCAGAGCTTGGGCATAGCAATGCAGTCCTTGAGGCTGAGGTTGTTCTTCCTCCCACTCGCTCATCAGTGCTGATAAAGCTCCAGATCCCTTTCGAATTTTGATGGAAACTTCTTTTTGGAGAAGACTGGCTAGTAATAATCCAAGGAGGAGAAATGGTGCCCCAGGGAGGGCACAACGGTATTTCTGAAGAAGGAAAATCCAAAGGATTTTCTTCCCTGAGTGTTGTGCTTCGTGCACAGGAAGAAAGGAAAGGCTTCATCAATCTCACTCTTATTAAACTGGAACAGCTAATATATTCTGCTAAAATGTGTTCATCATGCTGTTTAAAACAGCCAGGTTAGAAATCTACTGACAATAAATGAAGATTTATTGGTTTTCATGTCATTGGGGCACCTAAGACAGGTTTGGAATACTAACTGGAATTTGTGAAAGGGGAAAAAACTGTTTCAGTGCCATTTAATTAACTATCTGGCCAATATTTCTCCCTTTTTATTGTAAAATCTGTAAGTTGCAACTGGCTGCAAACGTACTCTTGTGCAAGTCTGCCAACAGTTAACAAATAAACACATTAATACAGAAAGTCTTGTACAGATCCATGTGTACTGGATGAAAACATACCTTGAACGGCAGAGATGGTTTGTCTTAACAAACTAGCAAACCAGAAGATAATAATTGTATTTTGTGTATCTCCTGGTAAGTGTGGCTGTGCAGGGTAACTGAAATCAGTGCAAATATGAGCAGTATTTTCTTTTTAACTGAAGTTGTATCAGGAGCCTGATGTAAATAACCTATTTTATGTGAGTCCCAGATACTTTTATTGCTTAGTCTCTGTATTATTGTTGTTATTCTATGCAATAACACTGTACGCTGTGATCCAAATACAGAGCTGCAAGTCTTCAAATTTCTACCAAAATTTGAATCAAGTTTGTGAATTAAGACCTTATAAGATTTAATGAGATTAAAAAAAAGTATTTTATGAGAGTTGATTTATGCAAACATTCATGTAATTTGTCCAAGCAATCTTGAGTGAGAGACAGCACTATGGATCATGACTGCAGACACTTTCTGGGATCCAGAGAAGTTAAAACTGGGAGTTTGTGTGCCAGCTTCTCATGGGAGGAGTGCTGTCCTGCAGGCTACATCTCCTTTGAGGAGATTGCTCCTGCTGCTTGGGAAGCTGCAAGCACAAAGGGAAAATTGTGATTTTTGTCACTCAAGGTCAAAGCACTGACACCAAATGATTGGTTCATGTTTTAGTTTAAAATGCTGCAGACAGCACATTATGGGCAAGGATTTGTAAAGCTCACCTTCACTGTGAGATCTACCAAAGAGGGAAATATCTGAGCTGCCTTGTGATGCAGAAAATGCTGTGGCAAGCAGCTGTTTGGGAGATGGAGACCATGTTTGGAAATGTTTAAAAGAATTAACTATATTCTCTCTCTTGCAGCTGCTGCAGCTTTTGCAGTCCTTCTGGTCAGGCTTCCAGCAGGAGCTCTTGGGTTGAAAGGTTAACGACTCATTTACTAAGCAGTGCCATTTTCTTTCATTTTTCATCTGCAATTATCTCTATTCCTCTAAAAACTAGAAGGTCCTTCCAAAACATACTGTACTGATGCATTATTGCTGTCAATTAGTTATTAAATCCTAGATCTTTAAAAGTGAAATCCAAATATGAATGAATTTATTCGGCTGCTGCACAGCCACTCCATTAGAGAAGTGATGAGTATCATATCCAGGCAGCTCTGGACATTGGCAGATGTTTCTTTCTAAGGATTGTAATGTTCATTTGAATTGGCATTTTTGGGGCATTCTGGGGGAAAGCTGGATACTGAACGAAGCAGCTTGAGGATGGTGCATAGAGGAGTAGAGCAGATCCTGCTGTGGGAGTGTTTGAGGGGTGTGAGTTGCTGGGGTAAGAGCTCGGTGTGAGAGCTGGACACAATTAGAGTGAGCAGTTGAGATGGTGATGCCTTCTATGTAGGGGTGGTAAGATACAAAAAGAGCCACATCCTGAGCCTGGTTACAGGGATGGTGGCAAGGAAAAAGAACTGCCAATAACTTGTAAATCGGAGTCTTAAAGACTGGAATAGAGGTGTGGTGGTTTCAGGAAACAGAAGATGATGAGAGCAAAAGTCAGATTTTTTTCACAGCTGTTTGATATGGTATTCATGTTCATTTATGAATTCCTTAAATTAGCAGTTTCACTTTTCTGCTGTCTACTATACTTTGATTCTCATCTGAATTAAGTTGTATTATAAATGACATCTTTCCACAGTTGGAATACAGGTTAACACTCCCAAGAGGGGTGCTTTAATGAGGTTGTTGCTATGACAGCTCAGCTTCAGGCAGCACGTGTGCCACTTCCAAATACCCTCTGTGCCCTCAAAACGTTGCAGCAACTTCTGCGAGGGCATTTTAGAACTTCCCTTTCAGTGGAATTTATGACCAGAACTTTGTATTTCTCTTCTTCCAATAATGCAGCTGAGCTTTTGTTTGTTTCTGCTTTTATTCCTGCGATGTTAATAGCAGAGCATGACTTGACAAGTTAAAGAAACAAGGAGTGGTTGGTTCTTTGGCAGTTTCAAAGGATGCTCTGAGGACGAGTCAAAACATTTACAGAAAGAACAGGTGCAAACACTACAGTGTTTACAGTGGAAATGTGTAGGGCCTGCACTTCTGAAATTCACATCCAAGAACTTCACAAAGGATGGAAGTTGTTTGTTATATACTGGGCCACCCGGTAGGAATACAGCCATTCCTGCTGGGATGCAGCCTTGTCGGGCTGCAGGGATTTGCCTCTGCAGAGGAGCTGCCTGTGGTCCATGCCCAGGCTGTGTAATGGCTCCCAGTACCTCAAAGATGTTAAATCATGCAGTTGTATTTTTCAGAAAGACTCTGAGGCTGCATTTGCTTTGCCACTGCTGTCTGCTAGATTCATGAGGCTGCCTGGGCAGTCAAGGAAAGTCTTTCCTCTCAGGAACTAATTCACCCCATCCCTACCTTTCTAACATGGGCCCTGCTCTCGTTCAGTGCCAACATTTGCAGAGTTAAATGTGGGTAAGGTAGTTCCAAGCCCAAGGCTTTGAACCTCAGTGTGATCCAAACAAACAGTGACACATTCATATTCTTGGAAAAATGAAAAAAAATAGCAGAAGTCCTAACTACAGTTTAACAGTTACTCCATGAAGATGTTGGAACAGCCTTTAGGATGGATGGTGTCAGAGTAAGCACTCTGTATTGTGAGTATTGCTCTGTTGTTGCTTGCTCATGAAATGACAAAATGTCATATTTAAACTCAAGTGAGCAGCTCTAAAATGCATTTCTGCTGCCTCAGTGTTTTCTAGTTGCTTTGTAGACACAAGAGGCTTCATTATTGAGTCTCCTCTTCCTTGCAAGCTCTGAATGTGAGTTTTTAGATGTATGACTTTGATATACAGAAAGGAGTCATAGTCAAATCTGACATGACCTATATAAATATTGCCTTAAACATTGGCCTGGATGAAAAGGTTTTTTTCTCTTTCCAAAGGTATTCAGTTTTCTTGTTTTGTTAGCTGTGAATTGTTGCAGTTGCTTCTCATTGGATGTGTGTCTCTACCCACCAGTAGGTGCTCTGCCACCTCAGTATCTGTCGGAAATAAATTTCTTTGTCACTACTCATGTCAGTGAAGTTTAACCCAGGGAGATGCTCAGCAACAATATAACCAGAAAGCTTTGCCATTTTGAAGTTATTTGGCTTAAAAGATTTTTCTGTTTTGCTTGCTACTGCTTTAGAAACTGTGCACTATAATGCTCTGGATTCATTTCTTTTGAGTGTTTCATTGAAAGCTCAAACACCTTGGGACTAAAGAGTGAAAAGCCTGGCTTTATAAATCAATGCTTCATTGTATGTATTATGCTATTTACTACTCATCCAAGTATAGCAAATTTTTACAAATACAAAATCATTCAGCTGTGTCCAGATTGGTTTAAAAGGTGCTGATGAGAACAGTTAAGCTTTTTTCAGGTTCTGATAATACTGTTGGCCATAATTGTGCTTGTCCCAGTTCCTTTCTGTGACCACGCTGAAAGTGCCATTTATCTGTAATTTTAATGACTAGTAAATAGGTCCAAATATTCCACACATTATGCTCGTTTTCCTACTCTCTATTTGACTTGCTTGGCCATTACTGCCACTTATTCTCAGATCATAATGTTGCCTTGTCTGGTAAGAAGGTGAGATGGAGATTAGGAGGTTTTACCCTCGCAGAAAAACACAGCAGAAAAAGCAAACCCAGCACGCAGGGTGCCTCAACAAAAGGAGACCAGATGCAGAGTGAAAAGCACATGGTGCAGATTCTGCCTTCTCCCTGCAAAGATTGCTACAAGAACAGAAAGCGTGCTGTGATTTATTCTCGTGGCAAAAACCCGCAAATGGAACAAAGAGTACAGAAATCTCAATATGTTGTTGCTAATACAATTTACATTTTAGAACAGTGTGTCCTCCTTCACCACCATGCTCTGTTTGGGCATAGCTAAGTTCAACTAGTCTATAGCTTGAACTGCAGTCAGAACTTCCACTAAATGAACATCTAAAGCTGAATGGTAATTATATAGCGTCTAAAAATAAAAAAAATGAAATTAAAAAAATCCTCATGTATTATATTTGTTCAGTAGTTATCTCCATGTATAATAATATCAAATTATTACGCTGTCTCTCAAAGACAAAAATTGTATCATTTTTACACAGACCAGAAAATGACTTGCACTTAATGACATGTTTATCTGTGTATATATGGTGAATTTTAAATTGAACAGTTCCAGATGTAATTTTCCTAATATTTGTTAATCCATCTTTAATTAAAATGTTAATTGCTAATCCAGATATCACACAGAGAAAAATCAGCCTACAGTAAACTGTGCCTTATTTGCACAAGGACAAAACCCATGCATTTACATGTCAGTCTGCTCCTCTGAGTTGTGGTGTCATCACCTTTCATGTGTGATCACCAACTACAAACATATTGTTGAGTTATTGTACTCATTGTTTACCCCCAGATATGGCAGTGGGGGAGTCCGGGGAGGCATGGAGATAATTTAGTGCTAGTTACAAATTCCCAGAGGAGGGTCTGAAGTACTCTTTGATGGGATCTTTTTGCCCAGAATGTGTTCTGCCAGTGCTGCTGCAGCTAGAGTTGCCTCTGACAGACCCTGGGATAGAAAACACTGCTGAAATCGTGTTCTGCGCAGCCAAGAACAAAACTCCTTCTGTGTCCGAGCCCTGTGCTCCAGAAGTCAGGCCCAGTCCATCTTGTTTTCCAGCCAAGGGTTAGGGAAGATAAAGTCAGTTAGATGGAAGTTGCAAATGTAAATGTAAAAAAGTGCATTAAGGTAAATGTGCTTTGGAGGGCAGGGGTGAGGAAGACTTGCTTTTCGTGTCATGTGGCTTTTCCTCACTAGGATCCAGTCTGTGTGCAGCTCACTTTACTGATATTTTTATTTGTAATACTCCATACAGAGAGTTCCAGCACTTCACATTTAACAAGAAATAATCCTGTGATTTGATTCTCTGTGCAAAGCGGCACATGTAGCTGCAGCCGGCAAGTCATTTGTTTGTGTATGTGAATTAAAATACCTTATTAACAGAAGGTAATTATAATCTCGGTGTCTGAAAAAATTGTTATTCTTGCAAAAATTAGGAAATACAAGTTGTTCCAATTTTTTACCTTGTACACGTATTTTTCATCTGTCATTAATAATATTATTAGGGACAATCCAGTTTAAACACATTTCAAGTGACATTTTCAGAGTTTTCATGTCCAAATTGCAAACTCTTTAAATCACACAAGAATTTTCAGGCAAATTCATATAATTAATGTGGAAAATAAAGGCTTGCCTATAGTGTGCCACCTGTTGATTTCTATTTAATTAGAAACTAATTTTCATAAGTCTGTCTCGCTTATACAAAATGTATACTAAGAGGCTTTTAAAGAGAGTATTTTTGTAAAGCATGAGAGGAAAAACATTTTGCTAGATACATCTAGAATATTAACTATTGTAAATAATATTTCACAAAAATCACATCTCATGCTTCCAAGAGCCTTACCACTCTGTTCCTATTTGGGGTTTGTCTGAATACTACTGGAAGGGCTCGAGCTTTTGGATTTCGGATGTGCTTTCTTCATATTTTTTAACCTGTTCATTTTTTCATCAAAGGAGGTCATCTCTTCACCTTTCTTTTAATCTTTCCTCCCTTTCATTCCCCTTATTCCAGTGTTCTTTGCAGCTTGTGAAAGTCACTTAATCTCTGTTTGAAACTGTACCTGATTTGCTCCGGCAGCGCAGCTTCTCTTAGCAAGTTCATCCACATGGATAAAGGGGAGGATGCCTTTGACATTTCTGCTGTAGCAGGAGGATGCAGCTGCTCCCTGTCCAAGAGCTACAAACAGGAGGTTATTTTAGGAATGCCATGAGTTTGTGTGTATCACTCTGCCTTGGTTTGCAGTCACTCTGTCTTTGAGATGCCCTGGAATATCTGTTATCGGTGCATGAATAATAATGCTATTTATAACTCCTTTGCAGGCAAGAGATCCTCTCCTGGCCCTGGCCACCAGGAGAGGCAGTCTGCCTGCATGGAAATTGCATTTGTTTCGGTTCCTTGCTAAAAACAATCCAAGCTCCACCACTCCTCAAGGTGAGGTGGTGGCTGTGAGCCGTTCCTTGGCCTCCCCAGAGCAGCCTGTGCCCAGGTGAGCCCAAAGCCAGGCTCCTGGGGGAGCTCTCGTCTTTCCCATGCCAAGTCCTTAAACCATCTTAGCTACAAAGCTGAGAACAAACACGGTGAAAGCATGTCATCCTTCCACCTGGCATCCTTATTCCTGCAACCTGCTTGGAAATGGATTTTCTTCCCCATGGTCTCCTTATGTCTGGTCTGCTGAGCACAGGCAGGCACTGGGGCTCTAGAGCAAGCTCACTTGTGCCTCACTTGTATTATTTCCTTTCTTTCGTAGCTAGACACAGCAGATGAAAGAATTTGTTC
This sequence comes from Sialia sialis, assembly GCA_009812075.1. Taxonomy (NCBI): domain Eukaryota; kingdom Metazoa; phylum Chordata; class Aves; order Passeriformes; family Turdidae; genus Sialia; species Sialia sialis. The sequence goes on along the minus strand of VRYO01002782.1, from coordinate 28,636,347 downwards.
CTCTTCCCCTTGCGTGGTAAGTCAGGACTAACAAAAACTAAAGTCAAATTGCTTCTGCAGTTCTTGCATATTAGGGAATGGGGTGAGGGAAAAGGTTCTGGATTGGCAGCTAATAGACACATTAAACTCATCTTCACAAGATATTCCCAAGGTCATTATTCAGTGAATAATCTTATAAATTAGATAAATTACAATTGCATTCTCAAGTATAATACATTTTTCACTTAATTTGCCTTTGCAAGCTGATTTTTCTTGAACCTGCAAAATTGAATTCCTTCCTAAGTGATCCTAAGGAGGATCAGTTACCAAAAGAGGCAAAATGTACTTTGGGTGTATGTTGATTCGGGGGTTATCTGAGGTAGCAAAAATTATTCTTTCGGGAAGAGAGCATGCAGATAAATAAAAATTTTTCTTTAGATGAGATCAAGACACCCACTCTGAACGTGAGGAACTGCCAGACTTCAAATGTCACATCTTAACTGGTGATGAACGGGGGACCAAAGGTGAACAGACTGGAAAATGGTTTGAGTCGGTGTTTAAAAAAAACCAAACAAAACAAACATCAAAAAACGCCCAGGTTTCTCTTAGCAAGGTAACAGAGAAGAGTGGGAAGTCTGATTTGACTTGCAAAGGGTAAAGTGACCAGAGGAGTCCTGAAGTCTTGAATCAATAAAATATCATAATATTGAGATTGGTAGTTTTAGGGAAAAAAGGATGAATAAAATCTGGGAGATGACCTTAATTTCTTCAGAGTATTTTCTTTTTCCTTCCTTGTTCTATATTAGCATCTTCACTCTGTAAAACTCCTGCATTCATCCTGGATTAACCATCTTTGAAGCTTCAGCCTTTTTGCTAAAATACATTTTGAAAATTTATTAACCCCGCTAAACCAACAAATGTTGTCCAATAAAGTGATAACTGTATTCCTTGGCCCAAATCCATGTATCTGATTCTGCACAGACATAGAGCAAAACCTGCTGGAAGACCAGGAGGGCATCCAACAGGTGAACTTTGTCCTTGTTTTCTTGTTTTCTTTTACCTCTGCATGCCTCTACTTTCTCTCCCCTTTTTATGCCTTTGGTGCAGCAGAAGTTTCTGAGATGGTTTTGGTGTGTCCCATGTGAACCTTATCTTCACATCTTCTTGACAGATGTCTTCAAGCAGCTGTGAAAAGGATCCCTTCCTAGCACAGCATCCATGATTTTATGGTGGAAAACTCATTCCTTATTTCTGTTTTCAGTTGCTCCTGGACCAGCCTGCCTTTGGGCTGAGTTGATGAACCTCTTCCATCCCACGCTGTTCTCTTTGTGTTTAGCTGTTTATTTCCCACTATACTCTTTAAAATCCTAATAGCTTTGTCTTTAGAGTGCTATGCTTGGCATCAGCAATTTGAATTTCCTTGCCAAGTAAGCACAATCTTAGTTTTGTTCAGTCAACACCTTAAGACGTAAAAACTGAGTGTAGTAAATCGTATGGGGAGGGAAAAAAAAAAGTCTTCCTTTAAAAATACATCTAATAACTGTGTTTGTATTTCTTCAGTGGTATAGCAATAACTTCTAAGTGCTTTACCACTGTGGTGATTTCTAGTTCACTTTCAAAAATGCAGCTTATTGAAAGTGTCACTATTAATAGCATTCTGGTGGTACAATAAAGGATAATTCAATAGGATATCCCAGTTAAACAGGGTACCGTGTTTACATTGGGTTCCTGCCCAGCAGCTGCTTATGCTGAAGTTTTGCACGTAATTCAGGAATTAATCAAGGTGTAACCATGGGGACAATGCCAGTGCAGTCACCACAATGTGGCCCATAAAGACAAATTATACAATTCATCTGCAGTTTGGTGTGATCATGGGTAATATACTGCAAATTTCTTGACCACCTTGGCCATATGGTAATGCTATTGTTGCTGATGCTGCCCAGAAGAGGTAAGGAAAATGTAAAAAAAAATAAAATTATATATATATTTATGAAAATAGAGCTCCATTTTTCTTAAGTGTCTATCCATAAAGTGTGAAATTAGATTCCAAATATATATATATATATACAGCAGCATAAGTACATGTTTCTGGGTGCAAATTACATGATCACTTGTGCATGTTTTCTGAGACAAAAGTGTTGGGAAAAACAACTGGTCAGTATTAGTGAGAATGAAATAATTTAATTGGATTTTTCATTTTTATTTTTAGCTCGCAAGATAATTGCCTCATTATGGGTGGTAGATTCTGATTTTATTTTATCAGTGTTAATCAGAAGTACATGCAGTTTCCAGAAAGATGTAACTGCTCACAAAACCCCTTTGGATGCTCAGAAATGGCTATTTAAAATGGAATAGTACAAATATATAAAGATGGAATTTCTAGCAAAACAGTCAGGTTAGGGAAGACGGGGAGGGCAAGAATAATTTTCTTTTGTTAAATTGATGGTGCTATTTCAGTTAGCTTGGGCCTCCATTAAGAACTCATCAAGACACCCTTGGGAATATATGAATTAGTTTGTTTTAATTGGATTATTTAATTTGATTGTTCAAATTGCCTTTCTGTTTTTATTTGCAGTCCTATTTTTAGCTGAAAACATTTTCAGATTTGGATTTGCATGTGTGCTTGTCGTGTATGCTCACTACTTTGATTCTCTTCCAAAGACCTTTTCTTTTTCCTCGGAAAAAAATAGCGAAAATTAATATGTTGGCAAAATCCAGCCATGAGTTCAGAGAGAGTTGCGAATAATGGATCTTTCTGTTCCACTGCAATGGCAGTACAACATTATCCAGATTTTATTAAAAGTGCTGCATTTTTAATTACGCCCCAGAAATAAACAAATCAAATGCAGGAAACTTTTAGACCCCGACCTGCCAGTATTCCATGAGTGGACAGATGGGGCCTGATCAGATGGGAACAGAGTTCTGCACTGCTTCAACCAGAGTGATGTCCATGGAGCTGGCTCTGGGTTTTCATGCCAAGAAAAAAAACAAGTTAGCTTTGAACCAGGGCTTGTGAAAAGATAAACATGCAGGGGCTGACACGGGCAAAGATTCTGCCTGCGCGTTACTTGAGCGTTACAGCACGAGGTGCTGTAATTCTTGACATTGTCTGTGTCAGTCTATAAAGCTAATTTATCAGATGGGGCTGATAATTGTCTGAACATGATTCTGGCAGAGCAGGCAGGAGTTTGGTTTGTGCAGCCTAAGGGAATCCTCCTGAACCATCCACTCCAAAGTCAATGGCAGCTTTGTCATCGACTGAAAGATTAAAGGGTTCAATAAGGTGAATTGACATAAATCAAAGTGGTTTAAACCTGATTTAAACCAACAAGCAGAAAAGTTTGATTTAAATAATTGATTTTAATCTAATTGTGAATTTATAGTGTTAGTGGTTTTTCAGAGGCAAATTACTTGACTGGTGTATCAGGGTAAACGCACTGATTTGTGACCAAAGAGAAATTTAGCAGATGCTTTTCATGGCCTAACAGTGAAACACTCCTCTCTTCCCAGTTATACGTGTCATTTCCACATGAGATCTGTGTTCAACCTTAACTCTTCATCAATTTTCAGCTCCTGTTTGAAAAGTGAATGGTGAGATTTAATTCAGTGACTGTTAATTCTCAAGATGTATTCATTTTCATCTGCATTTATTTTAAAACTGGTTTAATGCAATTTAGTCACCATTTGGAGTGGATTTTTGTGAACACTAGAGGGAGTACACATTGTTTCAGGAAGTTTAATTCAAACCAGGATGATCTAATCAGCCAGTCTAGAGCTAGATCTGATGTTATAGCTGATGTTAGTAGTCAAGTTTTTGTATCTTGGGTCATTTATGGGGAGAAAACACAAAAAATATAAAGGTCAGGTTTTTCAAAAAACCTTCTAAAAGAAAAATAAAATATTTCCCATGTTTTCTATGATGCAAAAGTGGCACCTTGTGTTCTCCAGCATTGTTTAAAATACAAAGCAGGCACAAAGTGGCCAGGCAGCGTAAATAGGCTTCAGGCTGCTTTTAGTCAGCACTGCTGTGAGAGGGAAGTACCAAAATCATCTGTCTGCTCTGCTTGTCAAGGTGGTGTTTCCCGCTGGGCTAGGTGTTTTCCTTGCCCCATCACAGGAAATCCCACAACATGGCATCCAGGCAATAGAGATAAGAATTGGAGGACATTTTTAAATTAATTTCTAAAATAGACAGATAAATAAAAAGAGAAATTAGAAAAACAACAAAAACAAGTAGTATGACACGCTCTGTACCATCCTGCTTTCTATATTATTAACAATGTGTGTTGCCTGATTAAAATGAGATTACTACAATTTAAAATATCATTTGGGCAAGGACATAGAGTTGTTTACAGTGCATTAAGTGGTTGAAGATGAATGAGGTTAGAGTCATGATAAAGAAAATAGAAATAATCCAAGTTTTTGGAAACATAGTAAGATTTGGAGCACTAGTAGATTTCTCTGTGTGTGTGTTCCCCCTCTTTAGCCTTTTAATCAGTTTTAAGATAATTTCAATGACTCCAGTCTGGTTTCAGTAGTGTTACATACATTCCAGGGGAAATGTATTGGTTATAATAAGAATAGTTTGTCTCAGATGTAATTTTATTGGCTTGTGTTAAAATGCATTGATTTTTTGGCTGAAATATTTGGGCTTCGGGGTAGATACATTTGTTCTGGTTAGGAGTGCACTGGAGTCAGTAGAGCTCTTGTGTTCCAGCAAATACCTTTTTATTTAAAAGTAAATGTAACATTTGAAAAGATTAAGTGGGCATTAATTGGTCAGGTGCTGTATTTTCAAACCTGCCCTTCATTCTGACATGAAATGTTCTGACACTTGAAAGAGCCCTCTCTAGTCATCATATTTTTAATGTATATAATTGTAAATCTTCTTTGTAATATTGTGAGCACCTTACTAAAATATAATAAATAATCTTTTCTCTTCCCATGTTGAAACTCATGGAAAAGGCTGTCAAAGAGGAAATGGTCACTTGCTTTTAGGGGAGTGCCTCTTCCCATTTCCTCCCTCTTCCTTTTAATTCTGCTCTGCTCATCTGTTGAATAACTTGGTCTTACTCCCTTCTTTGGGACTAGTCACTAGCTCAGAGTTTTGACAGAATTGAAAGATGTGTGGAAATTATGGATGTGATAATTCTGGATGAGCTTTGGCTGAGCTTGCTGTCCGTGTCAGCAGATGGAGCTCTGATGGACCTCGGCTCCATTGCCAGCACTGAAATTGCCTCACTGGCTGGGCAGAGCCCCATGCCTGGCACTCTGCTCCTGCATTCATAAATTAAATATATTATTTGTGTTCTTCGTGTTCTTGTTTGCCACACTGGACGTGAGCAGCTCTACCACAGATGGAGCAAGCAGGCTGTGGTGGAAATGGCTTAGAAAGCCAATATTTCTGTGATCAGCTGTACCTGTGAGCTGGCTGTAAACTCCTGTGCTCTCTGCTGTTTGACCACGTTGGGGAGGGAGGAGAAACCTCCCTCTTGTTCCCTTCCTCCTTCCAAATACCCTTCCCCCAATCAATCTGTGCCCTGAGCTTGAGGAGAATGACATGACATTCAAAGTCTGCTTAAGATGTGCATTTTCAGGCCAACCACAGCATTTGTGCCTTATATTAAGGTGGAATACCTGGATAAGATGTGCAACACTTACCTGTTCTGGAAATGTTATCTGACATGTGCATGTCTGTCTTATGAACTTGAATATTTTTTCCATGTTGCTGATTAAACTGCCCCAAAATCTCATGCAAAATTCCAACTCTATTTTTTCTCCCTTTAATTCATATAAGTCTAAGAATATTTTTTCAGAGCCTAGTTACATACAGAAGTCCTGTCAACTCTAATGGTTGCTACTTGCAGTTAAAGAAAGGCAAATAGACTTTTATGTGTTTTAAATCCTACTAGTATGACTATCAAAAAATTAATGACTTACAAAACCAAAAGCAATCCTGCCACATTTAATATTCTGCAACTGCAAGTCAACTTATTATATGCATTAATCAATTTGTCATAAATGAACCCCTGTCTTATATACAAGCAAATAAAACAGCCATGCAACAACATATTTTATTCATAAACCAATATGCAGCAAAGCAAATGGACATAGATTTAATGTCTCACTTTTTAAATAAAATATGTTTACATCAATCTGCTTGTTATACAAATTTATGTAGCCTATATGAATCAATATGCAATATGTATAAACTACTTTCCAATCTGGCATGTTTGGTACTTCATAATTACCTCAATTAAATGAAAAATTCCTAGTTTTAAGAAGTCCTAGGAGCAACTCAGATTTTAATTAAAAGTTTTACCTTGGTTTTAAAAAGGTCATATTAACCAAGGGGAGATAATGTCCTTTTATAGAAGCACATCTTACTTCTGCTGCTAATTGATGTTATTTGCTGAAGGATAATTTATGCTGCTGTTAAGGCAAGAAAGAGGAAAAATAAATCAGTAGTGTTGTTACAATTTTTTGAGAATTATGTTTTTTCAGTGCCAAAATATTCATGCTTTGTCCAGTAGATAAAATGTTTTGAAATGAGTGCATAGCAATATTCTTAATTGGTGGAAAAATGTGATATTTTACTAATGAAGGAAAAGGGTCTGCCAGGATGTGTTTACTGGTGAGACAGCAGCGTGTGCTGTGGTCCACTGGGAAATTATATGTTAAAGCATATACCTGTCCTTTGGCTTTCAACCCAGTCCTGACATTTCTTTTCATTTTGGTTGGGAAAAAGAACTGTGATGTTCACCATGGAATGTTTGCTCACCACTCTGAATGTGTGATTACAGAAAAAAGACTTCTAGGTACCTTTAAATACCTGGAGATTAAAATGAAAATAAGAAATAAAATGAAGAGAACAATGTAACTGTTCAAAGTGAATGTGTAAAGCAAGATCTGAGTGTTATTCAAAAATCAAAATAGGCAGGCTTTAAATCTAACAAAATTTTTCTGAGGAGATGCTCCCTCTGGTGCAAAATACTCTCTTTAGAAGACTGAAATACAAGGGGATTTGTGATGGGAGGTGAATCAAACCAAGGGGAAGACAAACAATAGATTGACAGAAGCAATCAAAGGAAAAGTACAAGCAAAATAAGAAAAGCAAAGGGAGTATTTTGACATCTTGATCTTTAAGAAACCTCTTCCCAGCAATCCTCAACCCTTGAAGTTGAAGGCAAGAGCTGATCTTGCTAATACACATCTCCTGTAGCCCCATCATTTCTGTCAAGGACAAAAAGGAGAACCTTTTGAGATGACATTTTTCCTTTGCTGTGTGCATGGCACTGGGATGCCCAGCCTGAGAATTCAAGAAACTCATGTGTGGGGCTGATTTTATTTAATTTATTGACTCCATCACTGCTTCATTATGAATAACCTGTGTGTTTAAGCCACTTCTTGATCCTAAAATGATATGAGGAATATAATTTAGAGTCGTAGACTACAAGCATGGAATATCCTTTGTTGGAAGAGACCCTAAGCATCTTGCAAAGTCCACCTCTTCATGGAACAGCTCCAAAAATCACAGCACCTGCCTGAGAGCATTGTCCAAATGACCCTTGAGCTCTGGCAGCCTTGGAGCCATGACCATCTTTATAAACCTCCTTTGAACACTCTCTAATGGTTCAATTTCTTTATTGTGTTTATGGTGCCCAAAACTGCCCCAGGACTCGAGGTGTCTTTGTTATTTTGTAGAGCTGCTGTTTGCAGCCCTCTCATTTGCCCAGGCCCCTCTGCAGGGCCCCTTTACCAGGCTGAGTGAGATTTTTGGGGCCTGTAGCTTCCAGGATCATCCTTCTTGAAAACTGGGACAACACTTGCCAGCTCAACTGGGACCTCTCCAGGATCCCAAGACTGTTCAAAAACCATTGAGAGAAGCCTTGTGGTGATCAGCCAGCTCTTTGTGTTCTCAGCTCAATCCCATCAGGCCCCATGGACTGTCAGGGCACCAGCTGGAGCAGCAGATCCTGCACAAGTTCATGGTTGACTGGGATTTTCCATTCCCACAGTCAATGTTGTTTCTACACTGCCTTTTGCTATCAATGCATTTAAATAATCGCATTGCTCCACGCAGTTCTGGCCAACTTCAACGATAATTGAGCTCTGGCCACAACAATTTGCTCCCTGTTGTGACGAGCAGCATCTTTGTATTCCTCTCAAATTACCTGACCTTGCTTCCACTGGTTGGTTCTACCCTTCCTTTTTTAGCCTTAGCTCCAGAACTTCATCCTTTGTCAGCCAAGCTATCTGTAGAATTTAAATCCTACTTTGTCTGCTTGTCATCTGACTGGAACTGCCTGTGCTGTTGGGAGGGGTTGCTAGAAAGCAACCAGCAGTGATGGAACCCCCAGCAGAAGTGTTTTCCTAGGGGCCTTTACTCATTCCCTGAGCAGCCTGAAATCTGCTCTCCTCATGCCCAAGTTTCATTTGTGTTTCCCCTCCTGTCACCAGATTCTAAATTCAATTCTTTTGTGATTGTTGGGGCCACAGTGCCCACCAATCACCACATCATTCATGAGGCCTCTCTGCTGACAGGCAGCAAATCAAGGAGGACATCGCTCCTGGCTGGTTCCCTGTGATCCTGTACCTGAGGTTAATCCTTACCAGAGACACCCTCAGCCATGCCACTGCCAGCTGCACACATTCCAGCCCTCTGTTACGTACAACTCCATTCTGCCTCCACACTTAGGGAAAGATTGGGTGGCTGCTTGGCTGCTACTTTCATAAAACTGTAATCACAAGGATGGAACACGACATTGACAGATGCAAACGTAACTTTGCTGAATTTTCAAAAGATAAATTCTCTAAAAAGAGCTGAGACACCTTTTGTTAAGGTACTTAAAATTTAAGAGACAGATTTACAAACACTTGCTGTTGGCTTGCTCTAAGAATCAAGGATGCTGCTGAACATTAAGAATTATTGAAAATCAATAAATTCTTAGTGTGCAGAAGGTCAGATGTGTTTCTAAAATACAGAGATGTACAATTAAATTATTACAGTGCATATGTGCCTTGTTTAAAAGATCTCTTTATGACAGATTGTTATTCCCCTCAATCTATCAAGTAGTTAATTTTAAATCCTTAGGAAACACATATCCATATGTATATTACTCTGGAAAGTTGTTATGTTGCTTTGAGCATATCAACACATATTTTTAGTGTTGTTTGTGCTTCTGTTTTCCTGTCAAAGGGATTTCAGAGCCATTGTTATCTTTTATGCTATTTACAAAGTTACCCCTCTGCTGTTCTACAGTACAGCTTATGAAATTTTACATTTCAACCATTCTCTTCTTCCCTCTCCCCCAAGACATCGCAGTTCTCTGTCTTCTCTGTCTTTACACCCCAAGGCAGTTGACTTCCTACAAGTAACCTGGATCACTTGATCTGGAACATGAATTTTTGGAAATCTACTCCGAGGCTTAGCATATAAATTCATGCATAGGTACCAGAATAAGTATTTAGAATAATTATCAGTATTGCAAACTTCTCTGCACTTCTGCAAAGTTAGACAAAGATTGTGCATTACTTGGTTTTGTGAGGTGGGTGGGTTCTGGTTTTTAAAATCTTGGTCCAGGTTCTTACTATTTCTGGGCTAGCAGGCTTAGTTTGTCTGTCTGTTGTCCTGTCTCAAAAGGTACCTGCAGTGCAGATGATGTTTTGGTGTTTGACAGCAAAATTCCAATGTCTTGTGGAACCAACTGCTGGCACCGTAGCTGAAATCTTGCAGAGTCTGTTCTTACTTTATGTTGGCAGCAATAACAGTCACTCTACCACTACTTGTCAACACTCCTCAAATTATCTTAAAAGTTCTGAATCATTACTGTAGTAATTTAAAAGCTCATTTAAAAAAATAAAAAAATAATTGAACTAAGGGCTTTCCCACTCTGCCTCAAAGATAGAAGAGTGGAGATGATTTGTCTCAAAGCATCATCACCATGGTAGTTGGTATTCTGAGCCTGGTCTCATAAAAAACAAACAAAACCCCCAATACACCAACAAAAGGCAATAAAATGTTAATCAATCCTCCAATATGCAATGTGTATGTTTAAATGAAATATGAAGTTCAGTGGTTTGAATGCTGCCCCTGGGCAGTGAGGAGCTGGATAGAGAGGAATAGTGTTTCCCTCTGTGTTTGGGAGGAGATTTTTCTTTTGTTTTGGTGACATTAGGAAGTGGCCATGACTTGCAGCAAGGGAAATTCCAACCAGAAAAAAAAAAGTCATGAGAAATTATTCAGTGGTGCCCAGAGGAGCTGGGACATTTCCATCTTTAGCAATGTCCAGCAGTAAGCCTTTCCCACTCCAGGGCAAACAGATTTAACTCTGAATTTAATTCTGCTTTGAGCAAGAGATTTGGATCAGGACCTTTGAAGGTCTGTCACAACTGTTTGGGAAAACAGGAGGGTCCAAGCACTATTATAGTCTTGGAAGATATTGAATCACATTCCCTGTTATCTGTTTAAAAAAAAAAAAAAAAAAGGTACATTAGTCAGCCACGGCAAAATGGAAGAGCTATGAAAGAAATCTGTAAAACTTGCCTAAAATTGCACCAAAATAATGGGCTCCTTGAAGAGACAGTCCCAGAATTGAGGCCAGATATACACATATACACAGCTAGCTTAAATCATGGTCTATTTGAAAAAGATTTGTGAAGGCTATGGTGTCTGAGCAAGCCATTATTGTTGCATAGCACAAAATATCAAAAGTTCAAAAAGGAGCCACAATGTAAATTTGCAAAGGGAATTTTCAGAATACAAAAGGCTTTTCTTTAGAAAAGCTGTTTTGCCTGTGAAAGTGTATCTAACCAGTGCAGTTATTGCTACAAGACACAGGGTGGCTGATACAGTGACGACATTGTAATGTCAGCCTCAGAGGTGGGCTTTCACTGTAACCCAACTTTTGGATGGCAAAGCTGGTTAAGGTGGTTATGATGAGTGGCTTGATATGGTGGAAAAAGACAGTTTTTCTTTGCAATGTGACATTGATCCTTGCAAGACATTTTACAAAAGCCATTGAGCTTTGCCAATACAAAAACAGCTGGAAAAGAATAAAAACACTGGCAGGAAAAGTTCGGCTTCAGCAATGTAGCTTCAGCCTGGGCTTGTGAGAAGTGGTGTTGACCCTGAGGCACAGGGAGCCTTGAATTTCACTTGTCAATACTCTGAACATGATGCAGAGTACATGTTGTATACTTGGATACATATTAAGGGCTATATAGCAATGTTTATCCTGTTGCATTTGGATGGCAAAAATTAAAGGGTGTCTCCAACTTTCTCATTGGACCAGATGTAGTAATTAACTTGAGGGTTAATGTGGGGGGAAATTAAAAAGAGAAATTGGAGAATAAAAGCAAACATTTCCCAAAAAGTGCTTGGCAGGGTCAACAAGTAAGATACCCATAGGATGATGGGTGGCAATTCTGCTTAAGAACCACAATATTTTAGAAAAGGAAATGCTTCTCTGGGATGGGACAGGAATGTAGGAAAATGTCTGTAAATTATATAATTCCTTCCAGAGCAAGAATGGTAATGAGAGGGACAAATTTTAATAAATTTCTCTTAAAGCCTGTACAGGTTAAGAAATATAAACTTTATGTTCTTCTGGAATCATCTGCATGTAGTATATTGTATTTATGGCCTGGGATCACAACAACCTTGATTTGACTTCTTGCTTTCTTATTTTAAATTAAATTTGGAAACTCATTTATCTCATAATTAATGTCCAATTACAGAATTTATCAGTTTCAAAGTGTTTGTTTCCTTGTCTAGACATGCCAATCTAATCTATTACTATAGTAGTCATTGGAAAAGAAAAAAATATTTAATGAACACTTCTTGGTAATCCTAAAATCAGAAGTACTTCTCCAATCAAAAATAGTGGTGTAAATTGTGCTGTTTAATGAGTGATGAGCTTACTCCACCCATTGAAATTACAGTTTGCTCACTTGGACCTGTAATCTCTTACAAACAGATTTTATTTTATTTTGTGCAGTATGGAAGTTCAGAAGAATGCCACTTATTAAATTGGTGTGCTCATCTAGAAAAATAAAGAACTTAAGTTTTTAAGTTTTTGACAGCACGTTTGGGTCAGTTCCTGGATTTTTCTATTTGTTCAGTCTTCTGAAGCTATACTGATATGAATTCCTGCACGTATGAAAAAGCTTTGTGAAGCATAACATGTCTACAGACTTTTCTGTAAATGTAGCAAGGAAAATCAGACAAGATGGGTACATCGGGGGAAAAATCCTGGCTGAGCAGTCAGCTTGCAGTAAAAATATGAGAAGTAAAGTGTAAATTAATGGTTGAAGTAGCACAACATCCTTTTTGAAGGTGCAGACAAGAAGTGTGAGGACAAGACTGACTCAGGAAAGATTTTATAAATGCCAACTTTAGGCATTCAGTTTCTTCTCATATTTAGACAAACGCTAATCCCAACCGAACCTCTGTGCATTCCATATTCATGAATGAAAAGCCATTTTTTTAAATTGTCTGCTTCAAGGAAATTGTTCCCAGAACTGAGATTACTTCTGAAGTTGAAAATTTTGGATGAACAGGTGAGTTTTGAGAACTGGTAAAACAATAGAGAAATGAATAAATATCAACCCAAAGCATAACCAAAGTGGTTTCCATAGGAACACAGATGTGTACCTCCTGTGCATGACAGATTTAGCAATTTTATTGCGTGTTTGTTCTGACCTTACAATTGGAAAAGGCCATTTTTGAACTCTAGTATTTGAGGATCCTAATAAGAGTGTTTTGCTAATGGCACCTGAAATATCCCTAAACCCCTGTGTTAATGTTCATAGCTGTAAACGGCTCACAAAGAATCAGAAGCAGAAATTGTTAGGTGATGAGTTCCAGGTTCACCTCAGCAAAGTGCTTTGCTGATGATTAGTAAAAAAAACATGCATGGACATGTCCTTTAATGTGTGCCCCAGAGATTTTGGAAGTCAAAGCTGAGGTGACATTGAGCAGTGACCTTTATCCAGTAAATGCTGTGTTTCCATAAATTGCCATGAGGGTCAATGTTCTCTAATGCTCCTTGTGTGATACCTTTGAAGGCTCTGCAGCCTCTCCTGCTGCTGATTCTCCTCTCATTGCCAGACTGAACATTAAAACCAACAAACCAAAGTCTCTCAAGACAAAAGTTACATTTCATAGAACTTCAGAATTGTTTGGGTTGGAAGGGACCTTAAAGATACTTTCGTTCCAACTCCCTGCTATGGATGGGGACACCTTCCACTCTCACAGATTGCTCCAAACCCCTTCCAACATGGCCTTGGACACTTCCAGTGATGGGGCAGCCACAGCTCTGTAGAGGTGTGTAACTCCTGAAATACTTTTAGAAATAATTGATTACACATAACTTTTTGATTAATGTGAAACATTCCAGTGTCCAATAACTTGTTCTGGCTGAGCTTTGTAGCCTAATGAGTTGAGTCTGCATGAAACTTTCTAATCTGCATAAAGGTCGACCAGTCAATAATTTCAGCCTCTGCTGATTTAACACATTGAAATGTTCACAAAGATGAAAAAGCTTCTGTGCTAACTCAAGTGGCCTTGCTTTTTTTTTCTTTTTTCTTTTTTCTTCTCAGATTCAAAGTCACAACCTGAGCAGTGGCCCCTCTGTTGTGGCACTGTGCCTCAGCAGGTGCCAGTGGCACTTAATCGCCTTGGAGACACCGTGCCATGACTTATGGCTCTTGTTTCTGCTGTAGTTATAAGGAGTATCTAAATTGGAACATAAATTGTCTCTGGTTAATTATTTCATTAAATGAGCAATGTGGACTGCTAAGCATTATTATTCCCATTTTACAATTGAAGAAATGCAGTTAGAGATGTCTCAGTGATGCGGATGTGAATATTTAGTTGCATATCTGCTCTCTCATGAGTATCATAAATAAGCCCAAAATCTGGCATGTTTCAACTGTTGGAGTCATTGAAAAGAGACTGATAATGAAGACAAATTTGTGCATATGCTGTACTTGTTCTGAATGTACAATCGCTGCTCATTTCCGCAAGAATCAAAGGCGAGCTCTGAACTCTGGCTACTGAATGCTCCAGGATAATTTGAAAGCCCAAAAAAATGAGCCCCAGAATGGGATTTAGTGACACCATTGATCTCTTTGTTGTAGCAAACTCAGGTGCTCTAACAGAGATGTTCACATTTAGACACCCTTTTTCATCTGGCATATGATTTTTCTGGAGATAAGGAAACATAATCTGGTGGTATTTTTCAAAGATTTTTCTTATTTAAAAAAAAAAAGTTTTCTTTTGTTGCAGATCACTTATTGTTGCAAGATGTGTGTTACCTTTCATCACAGTGGGGGTACAGGACTAGGTGTTTTTAAGCACTTTCTTACATTCCCAGACATTTTTGTATATTGATACATGGGTTTCAGCACTTACTAGAGTTATTCAGAGATGTCTGAATGGAGCATCAAGAACTTTGAGCTCTGAGGTGTGTCTGTGGCTGCTCTTGGAGTACTTGAGTTGAAAAATAAAGAAGTGGATTTCACCAAATTAACTTTCACAGTATGACTTACTAAAATACTTAATTTTGGCTCCAGTGCAAATCCAGAATGTAAATTAGTGGTACAAATGGAGTCTGGTGTCAGCATTTTTTTTCCCTCTGAAATGCAGTGTTTTTCCAGATGCAGATTTGCTTTTAGGCCTGCCAAGCTGAGCTGGTGTGGCACAGCTGAAATACCTGTGTGGGGTGTGCTTTCCTTTCTGGTGTGAACACACACGGTCACTCAGATCAAAATGACTATTTAAGCATAACATGATGCTAGTAGTCATTGCACCAGATGATGATGGTGATATTAAAATATTCCAGGGATACAGAGCCTTTAGGCACTCAAATGCTCCAGAGCTGTAATTTAGGTGGTTGAGGATTTCTTCCTTACGTGATCTCCCTCCAGAGCTGGGGCACTTGGGGACCTCAGGTACATGTAAACCTTGTCTGTTTGTGGAGAGCTGAGCTCCTTGGCCAGATGTACTTGTGAGATCCTGCAGGGAGCTGAGGAAATCAAATACCCTGTGCCCTGCAGAGAGAGCTTTCATCTAGCCACTTGCTGCAGATCTTGGAGAAAACGCTGAACTTTTAAGTGCTCACTGGTGTGTGTCTCATCCAGCCCAAGGGAAATAATTGGGAAGTGTTTATAAAATACAGCCTTGCCATCAGCATTCAGAGGGGAATGGGAGAAAATGGGATCCTGTGGTGTGGCAACTGTACTCAGAATTGTAATAAAACAGCTAAAGAAAGAAGATTTGTGTGATGTGTCATAACTAGAAAGAAGATCAGAAGCTGCCACATCTACAGGCTTGTTGTGGAGTGAATGAGAAATATTTTTATTTCTTATTTCGTTAGACTATGCCAGTCCATTAAAAGCATTCCTGTAGAAGTGTGAGTGGCTCAGTGCTAGGAAGAATCACATCTTTTCTGCAGGCCACTTTGTATGAATGCAGGATTTTTTTTTCCTATTATGGGAATGTTTGTTGTTTTGCCATCAAAACAGACACACCATGTGTACATCTGCCTATTAGCATATGAATGAAAAAATTGCATATAGAAATGTGATGATCATATTTAACAGAGGGGGGTCACATTTGGTACAAAATCTGTCAGTGCTTTGTGACCAGCATAAGAGATTGCTTTAGGGTCGTTGTGCTGTGTGGGATCAATCTAAATTAAAGTTCTGATTTAACTGTATTCCCAGGTCCTGAATAAAGATGCAAACTCTGTCTTAGTCTGGAAAGCAGGAGCAGAGGGTGCAGAATTTGGTCTGTGCTGTTTTGTGGGTTGGAGTGTTAGTGCTGGAGTAGAACAAATCTCATATATTCTTAAACTTCCACAGAGTGAATTCTGCTTCTTCCTCCAATTCTCTGTGTGTAAATTAGGGGTAGCTCAAGGAAGCTGCAGGGATGCACCGATGCAAATTGAGTGCTTCTTTCCCTGATAGCTTCGGAGTTCACAGATTCAGTAAAGTTGTTCATATAGGCACTCCTCTTCAAATTCCTGAAATAGAAATGATCACAGGCTGGTGCCCTCAGACAAGCTCTGTTCCCCCTGAGCAGAGGACTGGTTGTGTTAATCACCATGGAAAGGATGCATTTCATGAGTGAACAGAAAAACATTTTTTCTCACCATTTTTAGACTGCCTTTCAAGAAAGCTGCTTTTTTTCAAGTGCTTGCATTGTGTCATCTCAGATGCTGCTCAGTATGGGATGGATCCAAAAAGGTTTCTGGGTGATGCAAGAGTGGCTGCACACTCTAAACATCCAGGGGCTTCTGCATCTGCAGCGTGCAGATCTCCACCCTGCCAGCCACAGTCTGTGCTGGAGAGGCACAATTTCTAAGACAAAGTAAAGCAAACTCCAAAAAAACAGTGGAGCAGCTTTCTCCTTTCACCCCTGCATTTAGCTTTTAGCCTAAATAAGACAGCTCTGGTTTATCCTATGCTAGGGAATAGTGGGGTTTTATTCTTTAGGCATTTGCTACATCTACAGCATGCTTGACAATAAAAACATCTCAACATCCTAATGCTACTCTCCCATCTATGGAGTTTAGAGACTGGTGTGGTTAAACCCCATTACCAAACCAAAAGTGGCTTGAGGCAAAACAAATTAGATGGGAAAAGGAGATTTCTCAGCAGTATTTTTAAAAACCCTCATGCATTTGGAAGAGTTTTGTAAACAGATCGGAATGATCTTTCCAAGGAAGCTGATTCTTCTCTCACCCATGGGACAGTGGGCAGGGAAAGGGGTCATGGCTGGCTCAAATGACATAAAACATCTTTGAATTTGCCAGGGCCACAGAGACCCTTTTACTTCTTCCTCTGACCTGTGTTTGCTTCACTGTCAAACTTTGTGCGAATAATGTTTGAAAGTATTGACATCTAAA
Organism: Sialia sialis; assembly: GCA_009812075.1. Taxonomy (NCBI): domain Eukaryota; kingdom Metazoa; phylum Chordata; class Aves; order Passeriformes; family Turdidae; genus Sialia; species Sialia sialis. The sequence goes on along the minus strand of VRYO01002782.1, from coordinate 28,619,455 downwards.
GAGTAAGAGCAGTGATGTATGAAAGGCAGCATTTTACAAAATCCAGATGATACATCTTAGTGTTTAATCATAGACTCAAAATCACACATCCAATTGTGTTTATGTTTTTTCTCCCTCCTTTTTGCATACAATTATGATAAACCAGAATTTCTTCAAGGCATTGTATGAAATTCTGTCAAAGGAGGCAAAGGGGATTGTTTTGTGGCTCCATCAATGTGTTTAAAAAACATATGCTTGGCTTTCATGATATTATCAATCAAATGCTTATTTTGGAGTTGTTGCCATCATCCAAGTCTTTCTTTGAAGAGAAAACCAGAAGGTCAAGATTTCACAGACTTTTCTCTCCACGGACCTCTTCTGTGTATGTGTGTTTTTGATTCAAAGAAAGATGGCAGGAGTTTGAAAACAGTTTAGAACATAGCAACAGTGAATGATCTCAGGGGGAAGATTTTTAAAGGCCCAGAGGGGCACAGAGCAGCAGTACCCCTTAGGAAGGTCCATTAAGTGAGTGAGAAGGACTCTGTTCAGGTAACCTGCTGCCCCTGACAGGTGCCTGGGTAGGTACCTAGCGTGGTTTTTTAATTTCATGGCCAGAATGATGCTTTTGAAGTTAATGGCACTCTGCTTTGAGCATATTTGAAATTACAAGCAGTTGGATCACTGTAAACCTTTGCCTGTGTGATATAAAATCCATCTTTTTCAAAGAGAGCTAAAAAAGCCCGATAACCCTTCTTTCCTCTGACACCCTTTACAGGTGCAATGTCGGGGTGCTGGTCTTCATCCAGCTCCACATTGAGTTAAAAGGAATCTATTTGGAGTGTTTCCTTATATTTTATTCTTAAATTTATAAATTATTTCTTCTTTTTACAATGGGTTTTAGGCCATGTATGCTTCTGTTACTCTGTCAATCTTGGTGAATGCTGTGACAATACTTTTTATATTAATAGTATTGTATTAAATTGGCCTAGATAAATCAGTGCCAAATTATTTACTGCCCTCTTATGCAAAGTACCGCATGTTCCCAGGAGCTACGTTTGTCCATGTCTAAAAAAAAAAAAAAAGGGATCTTCTGCTACACTATTAACTGATACTTGTCTTTAAAGTGTGCTCTTTTTGTCTCAGTTGCAATGCTGCTCCTTTTGCAGTACAAAAGGAAGATGAGCTTTTTCCTACAGTCTCTTCCCATAACCCTGGAATGTAAAACTCACTGCCAGCTGAGGTACAAAGCTGCTGGCACCGAACAGAAACGGCACAAAAGATTGACCAGAATTCAAACTACCACAAAAATAATAAAGTAATCTCCTATCAGCAGCATCTCAGAAGTACAGTTTTGTTTGAACAATGAAAACTAGCATTTCAATTACATGATGGATCTGAACAGAACCACAGAGCATAAGAGGAAAATTCAGAACACTTAGGTCAGCTGAGCTCCTCTGAGATTTCCTTGGCTAAAAGGAAAGGCAGTGGCAGATGAATGCACTCAAATACTGTAAAAATAATAATGTTCTTTCATACTTACTCCCTGTTACTGGAAGATCTCCAAGAATATTTCTTTTAATAATAGTTAAGCATTGCAACTGATTTTAATATCCCTTTAAGGGATTTTGATTTGATTTTGTCCTTTTGTACGTGCTAAAAACATGTGGCAGATTTTCTTTCTGTTTCTTTTTCTTTACTTATTCCTGGTTAGAAATAAGGCAAATGGTAAATCTAGGAACAAAGTCAACGTGTTGTCCATCACTCTGGAATGTGAAAACAGGAGAAATTAATTTTCTTTTCCTTTAAATTCAAACACTACAAATGTCACAGGCTGCCTGGTTGAATATTTATCTTGTCATTTCCCAAATGGGCTGTTTCCTTTCCTGGTAGTTTAGTGCTTGTTCTGGACTGCTCTGCTGCCCCTTCCATTTTGGGAGTTGTCCTACATTTCAAAATCTCCCAGAGAGAAGTTGGACTAAATTTTCACCTGAGTATAAATCAATAAATTTGAAAAATGGCCATAATCTGGCTACCTGGTGCCTTTTAAAATCATTAAACTATATATTAGGCAAAAGGAAATAAGAGCAAAATGAATTAGAAGTGAGGAAACTAGGTGGTTTTTTCACCTCTGATTTTTAAGGGGTGAATTTAATGGAGGATCAATAGAGCTGGCAAGGGTCAGCTTTACTTTAGCAAGGTAATATATGCAGTTCTCAACATCATCTTCTACAGCATCTCAGCCATGACCTTCAATACTCTGTGACTCCTGTAGTGCATCAGTTTGAAGCAAAGAATGCCAATCTGCTGTCTTGTGCACTGATCTATGAGCAAATCTATAATAATGGAATTTAGTCGTCGAAGGATGTTGTATGAACATTAATTAACCTTTAAAAATAAGTATGAGGAAAGTAATACTGTTCCTGCTTCAGAGCTTGTGGTAACTGAAATACGGGAAGATGAGCTTGGCTGGGTTTCTCAAAAATTGCAAAGGTTCATTTGGAGTATGAGGATGGGCAAGTGCTCAAATCTTGGGGTGCAGCTTTGTGTGTAGTGCATCTCAGAAAATCAAGTAATCCGTGGAGACATCCATCTTCCCAAGCTGTGGGTGGGCACAGAACCATCAGGTGCCTGTCCTGGGTGTGGTGCAGGATGGGACCTCAGCACGTGGAGATGGATTTTATTGGAGATTTTGCTATTCTAGGCCATTTTGTGCACATGGGAACCATCCAAGTATGGATTTGTGCTAAAATCTGGTGGTACAAATCCCATAAGAGCAGCTTTGTGCGCCCCATGACAATGTGGTTTTTGAGGCTGAGTGCTTGGGTGTTACTCTGTGTGTCTCTACTAGCATCTCCTCTGGAGCTGTGTGAACTCTTCCCTTTTCCCCAAGCATATAAAATAGCACATCCTTGTGACATATTATTGGCTCTTTCATTAGAGTTAATTTCTTCTCTTGTTTACTTTATTGCACTGACTTAAGAAATATACAATACCATGCTTGTCATTGCCTTAGGATTTTTTTTCTCTGTAAATATTATCTTTTTCGTGATTCCGAGAATTCTGAAGAAAAGAAATATTGATTTCTTTATGTCAAAAGGCTCTTCTGTATCTCATAAATATTCTTTTTGTCAGGATTTAATAATTTGTTGTCCAAGCCAGTGCTTCAGTAGGATAGATTTACGTTAATATAAAATTTCTTTGGTATTTAGATGATCAAGTTTTTAAGGGAGGAAAAAAGGGAAGCTGTCAGGAGCAACAAATGATCCCATGCACTATGGTTTACTTATAACCTCAGGTTCAAAGCAGATGATTTTGAGGAAGAGTTCATTGGGAAGATGTTAAAATACATTTAGGAACGCAGACCCTTTTGCACAGCAACCTTAGGGGTGATACTGGGACTGCCCATTAGAGTCAGCAGAAGTTGAATCAAAATGTTTGCAGGATGATTTTTCCACGCTTGTCTTGGACAACAGCTGGAAATGTGAATACTAGAATTGATTTTCAGATTTCAATTAAAGCTGAAAGCCCCAGTCCAGCTGTTTAAAAAACAGTTTTCCAAGTTTGCTGGGCTCAGCCACGTGCCAGCTGTGCACCCATGGGGCAGGGAGAGGCTTTCCACTGGATTGAGCAGGAGTCTCACAGGCCAAGGCATCCCTTCTTTTTACTAAAGGAAAGAGGAATTGGGTTGTAAAGTAGTTCATGTATCAGCAAGACCACAGTGACTGCAGTTAGAGTTGATGAAAAATGAGACAAGGCACTGGCTTTTACTAAGTGCGTTAAAAGCCAGTTGGGGACTGAGGAGATAAAGACGGCTGGTTCAGTCTTAATCTGTTGGTCTGTTTCTGCCTGTTAAGCACTTGATAAACTGGGAATAAACGCATATTACAGCTCAGATAAAGGAAAAGGAAAATCCCAAAAGCTGGGTGTATTGCCTGCCTTTACTGGCCCACTTATTCTTACATTTTTTTTAATGGGTGTTCTTGTGGGTGTTTTTCCTTATGGGCATTTATCTCTATATGTCAGCTGAATTTTGTTGCTGGCTTTCTAACAATGAGGAATGCAATTTAGAAATAAATCAGCTTCTAATTTAATTACATGGGCTTTGTTTTTAATTGCATGCCTCTACTAATCGAACAGCAAATCATGTAAAATTGAGGATGGAAAAATTAATTTGGTTTTGGTGAATCATTATGTTAGAAAATCGTACTTTATCCACAAACTGAGTTGGGAAGGCAAACTAAAATGCAGATATTTTGTAACATATTTATTGACTTTTTTTATTTGAACAGCAGCTCAAAGTTTGACTTGCTGCCTGACGAAATTCAGAGGGTTATATTTCTCTTTGCAGCAAAGTTTCAGACCAATGAGCCTCCTGGCAGGGTGATCAGAGCTGAGTTTCAGTGATGGCTGTACAGATTGCCATATTATATTGTATATAATTAGCATTTGTTGTTCAGAATTCTTCTTGGTTATACCAGTGAGAAGCCACAAGTACTCTCCTGAGATCAATGCATTTTCTCTGCTATTTGCACTGTTGAAATCACAGTTTAGCTCATTGTGTGTTTGTATAATATGTTACACACAACTGTGAATGCATATTTGATTATAATAGAAATGTGATTAAATTTCAGCTTGTTCACTTCACCTGCTTTTGCTCACTGTATCTCTCCTGAGATTTATTCTGGCGTTCAAAACTCCTTCAACTGATTCATGTGGCAGAAAAATGAAAACAGCAAACAATAAACAAATAAAAACCCTTTTGCCAAGACCTTGATTCCTTTTCTTCCTACAAACACAGGTTTCATCTCTGCCACTGTGGAAAATTTATACATTGAGTATTTCCATTCCCTGCAGCAACCGAAATAGAGGTTTGTGGCCAAACCATTAGAAATGGAGAGGCCCTCGAATGCTAACATTAAAATATAGGTAGTAGGTATAATTTCCTGTGTTTGTGGCTTGTTTTCCAAGAGGAAAATTGAAAATTATCCTGGTAATTTGAGCAAGATTGTAGTCTGTGGAACAAGGCTGGAGTGTCTGGTGGACGTGCTCTGGGCTGCCCAGCATCAATCTCTGCTTTTCCATCGGAGCACCTCCGCAGTCCCAGGCGCCAAGAGCTCTGAAGTGATGCATCAACCTCTGCATCCCTGTCCTGCCTCTGTCCATGAGAGCCAAGCTCTTGGGGTAAATCAGCCCTCTGCTTTAGTGCCTGTCAACCTAAGCCCGAGTGTTCCCGCTGTAATTTCTCCTTTAGTGTTGCATCCAGTTTCATGGTGTAAGCCTGTGTTTATCATCAGCTCCTCTCCCTGTTTCAAACAGAAAAACCCAAAGTATTCTTTCTGAAAAAGAAGGGCAGATACAACCACAGAACTTGCCTCTTTGTATGAATTAGCATGACGTAGTTCTCCTTTTCTGCGGGAAACAATGTGCCACTACTGGATCAATAAAAATTGATTTCTGAATAGGGAGTAGAAGCAAACAATTGCATAAAGGGGGAAATAATCTTATGCTGAAAGCAATTGGGTAATACACATTTTACCAGGAACTGATGAGTGTGTAGAGATGAAAAATAAAGCAGGACATTTATGACTTGGGGGGAAAAAAAAAAAAAAGAAGTTAAATGAGGTTTTAATTCCAATTTGCAATATTTTTAGGACTGATATAGAACAAAGTATCTAATTTTATTCTAAGCGGGTGGTTCAGGGTTTGGTTGTTTTGGGGGGTTTTTTTGGGTTTTTTTTCATCTTTTCTGGCTTATTTCTGTTCAGTTGTGAGAGAAGTGTGCTAAATAGACCCAGAAGGACTTTCAAAGGATAGATTGCTATTTCTTTCGCTTGTACAAAAAGGTTAATTACAGAGGTTGGGAAAATGTTGCTGCTTTAATGATAAGGGACTGCTGTACAGAAATGACTGACTGAGCTAGTTTTCAGGGTCATCTTAATTTAAAATAAATGACAAAACATCAGGCTCCTTGATCATTCTGAGCATTAAAAATGAAAGGTCTGACATGCATGAGAAACACCTAATGATCAGAAAATCTGAGATAGGTAAGAGGAGGAGCTCAACCAAAAAATAATTCATTGCAATTTCTATGTAACACAATCTTTCTGGAAATTAATTTAAAAAAATGTACAGAACCAAAGTGGTAGATTTTTTGCCTGAGTTTACAGACTGTTAAATAAAACAGAATTTGTAATAAATTAAACTTTAATTTAAACCTCTACTTTTTATGCTTCTTTTCATGGATCCTCTTCTACTATTCCAGTCTATTAGGCACTACAGAATTTCAAAGGAGAACAGAACTTGGATTTTATTGTTGACATACTAAACTTGATGTATTATTACCATTTCTGCTTTAGTATTGGTGCTGTAATACAAGTTTTCACGTAGAAAATATGTATTTCCCCCATTTTTGCACAAAAGACTGAAAAAGTGAAAGATCTATTCAAGGTTTGTGCCACACTTATTTGCCAGGAGTATGAAGACCTGAAAGGCATGGTGTTTACTAGAAAATACAAAAGAGACCCTACCTGTTAAATTAAGAGTGACTGCTGAAGAACATCACCCTTGAAAAGTGCTGAGAGCAATGGTGGGTGAACCTCAGTAGGTACCTGAAATTCACATTCTGCCTAAATTAAGTGTTCTTAAATGAATGCATTGCGTCCAGTGAAAATGGCTGCAGGCCAGTGAACCTGTGAGAAATCCTGCAATTAGCAGATGTCTTCTGAGATCAACATCCAGGAGTCCTTGAGGGTCTTCTCTGTGAGCAGCACTGAGCACAGGTTGGGATCCTGGGCTGGGAATGTTTGGTGCTCTGCTGCCAGCCCTGGAAAAAATTCACAGCAGAGGGGAGGTCTCGAGGGTTTAGATGCAATTTATTTCTTAATACCTTCTGTATGCACTACAGAAGGCTTTGGACTACTGTCATTAATTTAGGTCATCTGCAAGACTCAGAATTATGTTTGAGGCCAAGCTCAAGCTACAGAGAGTTGGAGTTTTCACTCTCCTTTTTTTTTTTTTTTTTGTTTTGTTTTTGTTTTTTTTTGTTTTTTTTGTTGTTTTTTTTTGAGTTGCAGAAATGTACTTTGATTTTTGAAGACAGATATTTTGTGTCTTACTCCACCTTAATGACTTGCTTGGATTGAAAAGAATCCTTCCACCGCCTACTGGTGGAAGGGAATATCAGTGGGAAGTGCCCAAACATCATTCATCTGCATTCCCAAGATTCTCTATTTGGTTTTAATTCCTCAAAATCTTATACTCTAGTATTTAAAAAATTTATAATCCTAGCCTGTTGCTGTTGCAATCAATGAAAAATACGTTCAAGTAATGAAGAACTGATAATGCGGTAGAAATTAGCTAAGATAGATATTTGGAAGTTATTGCATTAATTTAAAATTCGTAAAATTAATGAGTTTTGTATAAAAGTTACTATCTCAAGATGCTTAGAAGGAAAACAGTTATTAGAAGCATTATTAATATTAAAATGAAAAAACATTTTGCTTTACCTCCTCATTTTTTTGTGCTTCCCTTTTGCAATTTTGAAATACGTTGGTCTTACAAATTGTTATGGTGCAGGAACAATAGTGGTAGCAGTTCAGTGGTGATGAAATATGGGGTCACAGCCAAGTGCAACTTATGTGAATTATTTATATTAACATATTTTGGCTTTTGTTTGTTCATTTATTGCTTCTTAAGTGGAAAAGGTGTGATTTTTCCCAGTGTTTGAGCACAGGACTGGCCCTCACTTGGGCTCTGGCTGGGGTGGATTTAGTTCAGATCAGCAGTACTTGCCCCCTGGCATCACAATATTGCCCAGTGGCTGCACAGACTGAAATTCTGAAATTGAAGCTCTAACAGATATCCGGAAGTTGTAGCTATTCCTTAAAATTGCATATGTATTGCATATATATATATATATTTGTGAGCTGCTATGCTTCTGTGGCTTGTCTCCTGTCTTGTTGGTAAGAGTTACAAGATCAACTCCCAAAATTACATGCAACATTGGCTACCATATCTTACAACAAGGAGCAAAACTGTTGCTCGTTCCAGGGAGTCATTACTGAGATCTTGGCAGAGACAAAACTTTGGAGTTACAGAAAATACTGCTGGGGAAGTGATGTGGGAAAGCTGGTCATGGATGCTGAGGCTCAAAGCGATGAGAGCTGGAGCTGGAGCTGCAGAAAGGGATTGGTTGGGGGATAGGGAGGGCCTCTGCAAACAGGGAATGGTGGCATTGCAAATGTAGATTGGTAACTGGAGGCAAGCCAAAGAACTGGAGAGCAGTATTTAGCAGGAAAACACTGTGCTCAGCAAAGGGGTTGGTAGCTTGGAATTTTGTGGTTTGTCCAAGAGAGTCTTGGAAGCTTAGAGAATAGAAAATTAGAATTGTGGTTATTGAAAGTCTGGAAAATTATGGGGATGAAAAAGACTGAAAGGAGGGGTTGGGAGGAAAAGCGTTTTAGTGTGACTGTGTTTGCAGTGAGTGAGTTGATTGAGCCAAGGCTTTGGTGAAGACTCCCCAGTGCTGGAGGTTTGCCTAGGGGAGTACATGCAGAATATCTCTGTGCTCCAGAGATGTCATGGACATTAGACTGGCTCAGGCTTCCACTGAGCTCCTTTTTGGTAGATAACATTTAACTTAATTAATACATTTTTTCGTGTGTAGTGTACTTAAAAGCAGAGTGTCTTTTATTGAAATAACTCCCCCAACAAACCTAAAATATTGTTGTCTTTGTTTATTCTGAAACATGTAGATTTGTTAGGATAAATAGCTCCATTTGCTTTTGTTTCACATGAATACAGAAAACAAATATTTTCATTTGCTGTGGTTGTTTCTTTCTAGCATTTGTTAAAGTTTTCAGCATAAGCAGTATATATAGATTTAAGAGTTAACCAAGATTTAAGTGTAATTCCTTTTGAGCATTTAGCTATTAACTTTGTGCAAGTAAAGCCATTGAGTCACTTATTTAATGACTTATTTGTTTATATGGAAAATCAATTAGCACAGCTCCTGGGGTTTCCTTACCTTTTCTCTTCAAGGATTCTCCCCAGGAGCAGTGCTGGCACAGCGAGCTTTTGGCATCCACAAAGTGTCTCGGTTCACAGGGGGTTCCTGAGGGGCAGGAACCTGCCAAGTCAGTGCACCAGAGCAGGGGAGGAGCTGGGGACTGAGACTTCAGAGCCTTTTAACTTGCTCTTACAGCCAACATTGTGAAATACCAGCCTTGGGTATTGATGGGGAAGATAATGTTAATGGAAAGGAAAGCATCATTGCATTATTTGAATAATTAGTGGCTCCAAAAGGCTTAGTTCTAGCCTGTGCTATTATGAGCATTTGCAACTTTTTCCCCTATTTTTTCCTCTTTTATTAAGAAGTGGATGTTCTCTCAGATGGGGATATGTGCTGGAACAGCTCTGTGCACAGGAGCTGGAGAGAGAGGTGCTGGGCTCATGTCTCTCATCTGCTGCCAGTTCAGCTGGTTCTGGGTCCTGGTGGCCCCAGCCTGGTCTCCTCAGAGCAGGAGAGCCCAGTGCCTCCCAGCTGTGTGCTGGGCCTTTCTGGCCCTGCTTTGAAGCAGCTCTACATCCTCTCGAGGGTCTCTCTTGAAGCCTCCAGCACGTTTTGCCTGGATTGGCCCAGATTCACAAAGCGGTCTGTATATGCTTTCCACACTGAGATAAATCAAGTTTTCTTTCCATGGAAAGTCAATTTGACTCCCAATTATCTGCCTGCAGATGCTTATTAACAGGAAATCTTTTGATGGGTGGTGAATCTCACACATTTCTGGGGTTGGCCACTGGCATGTACCAAGATCCCTTTAGGGTTGGGGCTGTTGGCAGTAAATATGTGCTTGCCAAAACCAATATTCTGAATTCCTTTTATTTTTAAACTTGATATCGTGGAACTTCCTAAAGAACAGCAGATATTTTGACAATTCTATTTAGCTAAGGATTCTAAATATTAATTTTCTTAAAAATCATATACAGTAATTTCACGAATATAAGCCGCACCTTTTTCATTGAAGAATCCAGCCTACCCCAGTGGTGCAGCTTATATTCAGGTGAGGCTTATAATTGTGAAATTACTGTAAGTAAAAAGGGAATCCTCTTTTAAGGTTGCTACTATTGAAACAGTCTCCTTTACACGGCTTCTAAGAAGTCTGATGACTTCAAAGAAAACTAAGAAATAACCTGGTTGGAAGCACCACTCCTCCAAGTGAATACTGATTTATTAAAATAATTATGCCCAATTTTGAAACTCAAAATTCAGACAGACAAAGAGATGATTATTGTTCATAGGATGCCGTGAGCCATTTCCCAGTTTATTAACTGGGAGGAAAGGCAGAGCAAACACCAGATCCCCACTGGAGAGAGGTAGATCATTGTGTTGGGTGTTGATGGAGTGAAACAGTGACATTCAGCAAACAGGTTTTAAGGCTTGTGTGGCAGATATGAAATGCAGAGTAAATATTCCTAGTGGACTGTAAAAGCCTTTGCCATCAGCATCTCCAATTGCCTCTGTCAATCACAGCCCCCTGCACTGGCCTTGTGCTGCACAGCCTCATTGACTTTTATTTTCGGATGTATTTCATCCTGGGCAGGAAGGAAACAGTCTGTGCACGCAGCTTGTTCTGCAGAGCAAGGGGAAGAATTTGGTGGAGATGGGATCAGAAAAGCCTTTTGGCTGAGGAGAAAATGGACTTTTTACAAGAGGGTGTAGCAACAGAATAAGGGAGAATGGATTTAAAGTCACAGTAGAATAAGAATCAGAGCAGATATTTGGAAAAGTTCTCTGCTGTGAGGGTGCTGAGGGCCTGGCACAAGTTTCTCAGAGAATCTGTGACTGCCCATTCCTGGAAGTGTTCAAGGCCAGGTTGGATGGAGCTCTGAGCAGCCTGGTCTGGTGAAAGGTGTCCCTGCCCGTGGCAGGGCAGTGGAGCTAGATGGTCTTTGAAGTCCCTTCCAACCTAAACCATTCTGTGATTTTATGATTCTGTGATTCTATGCTCTACTTTAGAAGGCATCACTGGCCTGAAATTAAATTAATTAATGATATTTTCCCAATACTCTGCACATACTTTCAGGTGCTATAACTCTGCCCACAGTGTCAACAATGTAATTTTTTCCACCTCCTCTTAATTTTCACCTCTACAGCTCCATGAGAGCCTGACATGTGTAACAGGCAGCCAGACTGAGACTTAATTCTGCAGTCTGCTCCTGATGGGAATATGTGCATAGTACCCATTAAAAGGAAGGGATTTCAGCACAGGAGCAGTGGTCTGTTTGGACACAGCTGGAAAAACTGGAGATTAAATATATTATTTCAGAAGAGCAGCTGTGAAGCTGGTGACTCACTGCAAAAACTGCTGACAGGATCCTGCTCTGCATGTATTTTTAACATATGCTGTAATAAATGTATAAAATACAGTTAAAAATAAAAAGTATTAAATCCCCATTAGAAAAAAAAAATGCCATAGTTATAGAACAGAGAGTTTCTTCGGGAAAAAATTCAAGTTCTTAAAAGTACCACAAGATAAATTTAAATAGATTACATCACTAATTCTTGTTCAAGCTGTGAGGATCACTGGTTTGGAAATGTCTGAAAATATGTGGAATTTTGGATGTGTTTTTGAGGGAGAGATTGGAATAAATGCTGAGAATGAAAGTGGATTGATCATTTTGAATATGAGATCAAGGGAAATTAGAGTAAATGAAAATAATTTGGGGGGAAGCCCTATTTAAGTATTCTTTAGTGAGATAAAGAGTACTTTTTTTTTTTCATCCTTTATGGAGTTCAGAGAGGTTATTCTCATGAATTACATGTTTCACAATGAAAATACCCAATTCTGTGTTACCAGTCTCTATGCCAAACAGGAGATAGCCCTGCAAGGCCTGCAGGCAAGAGGATCACACATTTTCTCTCTGTGGACACCAAAGGGTGTCACATGTAAGAACTTGGGTGCAGTTGGTCAAGAAAAGTAGAAGTAAAAGGTTATGTATAATTAAACCCCATAAATCACAGTACTTGGATCTTTTTGGGTGCCTCAGCTGGATGTCATCCCTGGTGAGCAGCAACTGAGGAATGACATTCCCACTAGGGCAAATTGAACCCAAGGAAAATTTTCTAAGCACTTCCAGTTAATTAATATATCAGAAGGTTAGAACAAAAAACAAACAAACAAAGAAACCAACAAAAAAACAACAACAACAGAAACAAACCAGTAAAAAGTGCAGCAAGTGCAGATGCATGTTTTAATGCAGTATTGGATCCTTTGTCTCCTGGTCAGCATTTCTTTGAAATGCTACAAAAATGGGTGACATGGGGAGTGTAACTGGAAGAAGGATGGCTATGAACTTCTCCTGGTGCTAAAGCTCTTGATCCCCACTCACACCTACACATTAGCTAAAAGCACTTGCAATTAAACTACAAATCCAGGTGCCTGCTGCCTCTGGGAAAAGAGAGAGAGTGATGTTATATTTTCAAAATATCTGTAAACTCTAATATGACACATCTCGCAGCAGGTAGAAAGACTTGCTACTTTAGTTGTGGGAGGAAAATCTTTTTTAAATTATCTCTCTTACCTTTCAGATGCTTTTAGAAAAGCTGAAATGTATAGCTGAAAGGAAAAATATTCTGCCTGAAGCTACGGAAATAAAAGGAACTCAGGCATTTTTATCTTGCTACAATTAGAATACAACCATAAACCATGTAGCTCAAAAATTGTTTATGAACTCACGAGTCTGAACTGAATAACCATCCGTAAATTTTAAAAATTAAACTATCTTTAGGAAGTAGTGACCTTGCAGAGCTTAAATTGCTTATAAAATTCTGAAGGCTGAATTAGTTAGGAAAAGTGATGAACTAGATAAAAAAAATAACTTAAAAAAATCAGTACAAGCTGTTCTTGCCCGTCTGTCCAAAGGGCTGGAAGAAAAGCCTGACTTCTGGCTGAACTGTCTGGTGTTTGCAGTTTGCTCCGGCTTGCTGCTTATCTTGTGTATGATCCGACCCAGCAGATTCAGAAAGGACTGGAGCAGGGGCTCAGCCCAGAGTCAGGAGCTGTCTGTGGTGGCTGCAATCCCTGCTGCCAGCAGGATGGACTGGCACGTGCTAGGGGGGAAAAGAGGAATGTCAAACAGTGCTTATCCAACAGAAGAATTCCTTGCAAACCATAGGTGGAACCTGGGTTACGGAGGGAGATCCATCCTGTTGGGCACTGGAGAGGTGCTCGCGTTGGGGCTCATTGGGGATGAGGTTTTCTGTGCACATTTCCCACGCAGGCTGAATGCCAGCCCTGCACGCTGGGCTCTCCCAGGTGATGTTCAACACCTGCTCTCCCCGTGCTGCAGGCCCTACACTGTCAGCAGTAATGGGGCTGCTGTCTTATCTCGGCTGGGGGTGGGCAGCTGTGCTGAGAAAGGTCTGGCTCTGCTCTTTCTTCTCTACTTTCGTGTCAAAGGTGATGCTCCTGAGGAAGTTTTTGGTGGCAGCAGCAAAGTTCCCTGTGGCCTCTGGTTGTCAAATGTTACAGTGGCTTTATTAAATAGTAAATAAGAGATGCTGTGGAAGGAAAGCCCTAAAGAGACAGATCTTGGCCAAAATAGCACTGCAGAATGGTCTGCAAAACAATAGGCGAGTGAACTCAAAGAAAGCAGAAACAAAGACGCCCATATTGGCCATTCTGGGGCACCTGGGGGCTTCTACAGCAGCCTGAACTTCCTGCCAGTTAATTTTTATCTTGTTTTGAATCTGGATCATCTTCACTACTGTTGTGAAAACGCCATTAATTTAAAGAACTGTCAGTGAGAGCTGGTTATTAGCATGTAGGGGTGATAGTACGCAGAATTTATTGTAGGCCAAAATACTTTATTCTGCATGTGCAGGATGGAGCTGAAACATGGCACAAACTGATATAGAACTTCTCAAAGCTCACAGTGTCTTTTAAACAGAACTTTGAAGCTGGAGTTTTAAAATTTCATTATTTAATGTTTAACCATTAAAAAAGGTACTCTATAAGACTAGGTAGCACTGACATGATGTCATCAGCTTTTCAAAGAATCACAGAACGGTTTGGATTGGATGGGGCCTTAAAGATCTGCTGCCATGGGTGGGGACACCTTCCTCTAGATCAGGCTGCTCCAAGCCCCGTTCACCTTGGCCTTGGACACTTCCAGGGATGGGCACTCACAGGATTTGTATTCATTTAGATACAAACCAGGAGCTGCCAAACGAAGACTTCAAATCCCAAACTAACAGAATTGTTGTGCCAGTGGTGCAAAAAATAACAATCATATTCTTGTGAGAATGAGCTTTACGTCAAATAGGGAATAATTTGCTCTGTAGAAAAGCCCAGGATCTTTCTACTAGTTAACAACTTGTACTTGTTTTATCAGGGATCTGATAAATGGCTGAGCTCTGTTGGCTACAATTAAGTCTGCTGACTTCCTGCTCTTCATTATAGCGAGTGTGTACTGCCTATTCTAGCACTATAACACTTTAGGTTCAGATTTGTACCTAAAACAGAGCAGAAAACAGTAGTAAAACTCTGCTGTAACCAGCACAAAATCTCAATAGTGTACAAAATGCTACTTAGGAAACTCTTTGATGTTTGTGGAAACAGCGTATTAGCTTTATTTGTCTGTTAGTTCCATTTGCATTTCTGTGCTCTTTGCTTCCAGAGGAAATCTTTTTCCATTTAATTAGCCACAAAAGCTGATACATGCTTGTTAACAGGCTTAATTTGCAACGCTGAGCCAAAGGTTCTTTGCAAGCCTTTGTCTGCAGTGTGGGAAGAGAGGACAGTTTCATGTCGTTCCTACCAAGCCCATAGCAGGAATGGCTATTGGTGCTTTCGTGGCACTGTTTCCAGTACAGCTGCTGTTGGATTCAACATTTTTTGCTCTTAATCAAGTATTTAAAAGCCCCTGTCTCACCTGCCTTTCACACCTGCAGAGGTGTGGGTAACAACACCAATTCCAGGTGTTGCTAAAATGTTACTTTCAAATCTTCAAACTTCAGTGTGGTGCATACTAGATGTTTACACAATTTATTATTATCAAAATTTGGGGTATAATCTTATGAAAACAAATGTTGTCAATATTTCTAAAATTTTAAATACACTGAACATTATGGTCATCTATTGCCTTCATTCATTTTTAGAACTGTGTTCAAAATAATAGTGAAATGTCATAAGATTAATTTCTGCAGTGCACAAATATAATAGGAATGTACTAATTTCCAGTTAATTTTCCTACTTCCCTTTGTGTATGAACTTGCTATACTAAATCATACCATATTTGCACTGTGGTTTTTCATGTAAAGCAACTTTTGACAGTCTACATGTCCCATTAAAAGGTTCTTCCTCTCTTTTTTAATGTAGATAGGTTGTTTACCAATATTTTGCAAGCAATGGGGGAAAAAATCATTCCATCCATCAAGAAGGATTAGGGAAAGTAAAGAATAACAATGAGAATAAGAATAACAGTGCGAGGAAAAAAAAATTATATATATATATATATATATATGTTCTCCTTTAGAAAGGAATTTAGGATCTAAACTATGTCCTGGACTCCAATCAGCTTGTTGACCCCGAGAACCCCCAAAATAATTTACTGATGTATCAGTATGTTAATATCCAAGGGCAAATTCCATATTGTAATAAATTCACAGTGTTTCAGCCTCAGAAAGTTGCCCCATGTAATTCAAAATATTCCTCCTAATGAAGAATTAAATCTTAAAGAAAACAAAAATCGCTGGTCTCCCAGGCTGATGTCCAGCAGTGGTTATTCCTGATGCCAAGCACCCTTTTCCAAACACATTTTTTACTTTAAATTAATCATCCCACAAAACCAATAACAGTGTAATCCCAAAGGGTAACTTCCAAATCATCCAGATTTCCAAATCCTGCCGAAATGCAACTGGGAATTTCCTCACTTCATGTGTTTTATGATAGCAGAAGGTGACTGAACTGTCAGAATGAAAACGTTTAACAGCAATAATTTGATTGCAAGGAAATGGAGATGGAATTGAGACAGAAGCAATTGCTTTCTGACAGTGTCTCCCTGATTTCCTTGTGGACCAGCAGAAGGGTTGCTGTCTACTGGGAGCTTGGGAATCCCTCAGCATTATCCATCCTGTCTCTGACAAGAGCTGCTCAAGGAAGGGCATAATTCTGCACATTTACACAACAGAGCGATTAAATATTGTAATTTTGTCTTCCAGCAAAAATTACTGACTTGCTGATCATTTTGGGAATATTCCTAGAGCTCCTGTATAATTGCCACACTAAAGGCTTGCAAAACAGCCCCTTCCCAGTTTAAGAACCAAAGTCCCCTCCCTACAGCACTTGTACATAGAATTGGTGTGCACATATAAATCAACATTAAGACCTTTCTGTATTGTGTAATCCCTGGCATTTTCAGCACTACAGATATATGGGCTACTTAGATTATATGGTATAACTTTGGAAGCAATTTAACTCTTTAATTACACCTTTAATGTAGTAGTAAGTTACTAAATTACACATACGTAATTCACACATTGAGCAGCGTATTGCCCTTGTGCCCTCTGCTTTTTAATTCCCATCCTAAAAGCAACATCTGCATGCAATTTCTTTATAGGCATATTTGCCGTGATTTGTTGCAAAATAAAATTTGACTCTTTTATTTTACCCTTTTAGTTGGTTGCCGCTTTTTCACACTCTTAAAGCAGTATTTCATAGTGATCCACTCTATCCATGTTCCTGCTGAAATTCCCTGCATTTGGTGCAACCTTCTGCAAGGCAGAGGGGGGGGATTTTCAGATCTTTACACGGTCAGGTAAAGGTTTGTGGTTGACAGCCCAATATGTGCTAATAGTACAATTTGCATGGTGAAGAATTTACCCTCAACATTGAATGCCCTGGACTACTTTAAATTAGAAAAATTAGCAAGGCTAAGAACTGCAAACAACTGCTTTATTAACTATTTCATTTCAAGCTACAGCTGAAAGCTAACCCAAAAGCAGTTTTTATGGATACTTGCTCAGTGGGGCAGTGTGGATTTATCCCATGTTGGGACACTCTTTCAGAGGAAAATTCTGGAAAGTTTCTCCTGTGAGGCAATGCTGAAGCATCTCAATTGACATTTTTTTGGAAACTGACTTTGGTTCTTAATTGGAAATTATACTTGCTAAGAGGTTTATTTTGTGTTTACAAGAAGATGTAACACAACAGGGACAGAGTTGATTTAAAATAATTTTTTTGGAACAACTTAATTTTTTTTAGGATATTTGTGTATGCACGTTTTGCAGATTTAGGGCTTGTTCATAATTGGGAAAAAAAATAATTCAAGTGCCTATTTTATATAGGGTATTAGTTCTGTACTACATATCTGATTTGAATACATTATACTATGCTGAGTCCAGAG
The DNA here is from genome assembly GCA_009812075.1 of Sialia sialis. Taxonomy (NCBI): domain Eukaryota; kingdom Metazoa; phylum Chordata; class Aves; order Passeriformes; family Turdidae; genus Sialia; species Sialia sialis. The sequence goes on along the minus strand of VRYO01002782.1, from coordinate 28,602,070 downwards.
TATTCTGTGACCTCTCAACCATGCAAGTTAATAAAACAGTTTGAGCCTTATACATTTGCAACATTTTACTGAATGTGCTATATATGTAAATTGTATTCTTTTTAATCAAGAAGAGGAAAACTCATTGGTCAGGTTGGACTTGCATCTAGACTCACTGTAGCCTTGAGACTGAATTGCTAATTAATTGAAAAAGCAAAAGTATAAGAAATTGCACATATAAAAAAATTTCAGAACTTTCCTATACTTGAAGGGAGAATCAGTTGTGTGCTTTATCAGGCAGTACAAGATTTTCTCTCCTTCCATCCCTCTGTCACAAATTAATCATGATTTATACATGGAGCTACACATGATGAGTCATTAACAGTGGCAGTGAACCCAATTCTGGATAACATGCACACACAATACATATAAACCCCATAAATCAGAATGCATTCTCAGGCAAACAAATGCACGGTTACACTCCTGTGTGCATAAGGACACACTAAATGCTTTCCATCTGCAAAGGAATGACCTTCTGCACTACCAAATGAATTGAAAAATCCTTTCTAGCTGCTACCAGCGTGCAGATCATATTCTTAGCGCACCCATAAACATCCTAGTTACTGCTAATTTCAGGAATTTAGCTCACTACTCGTTTCTCTCTCACTGCTCTGAGGGGAGAGATCCTTCTTGTTAGAAGGACAAGATGTACTCCAGCATTGTGTCCTGACAAATGACCTTGCCCAGGTTTTAACAGCTCCAGGAAGGGTTGTCCTTGAAAGCAGTTGAATGGGGAAGCAGTGCACCTTTCTCCTGCCCTCTTTGGGTGGGTTAAAACCATCTTTTGACGTGCCCATCCTGTACATTCCCCTTCTGCTGAGGGGCAGCATGAAATGTGCTGCTTTTGTTTTACTAAACTCTTCAGTTTTGTAAAAACAGACACTGTCTTGCTGAAGCAGCTCCAAGCAGGATTGCTCATTGTGACATTGTGCTGCTGCATGAAGGGGGAAAAGGGCACTACTGCAAGTTTTCATGGAGGAAGGACAAAATCCAGCCTTCCTTATTCATTAGGCCCTTTCAGGCTGTGACCGTTCTGTCACAGCTGAGGTGACAGGAGGCCATCCTTCACCGTGATGAACATGTCAGCCTATTCTCTTCTCAGCTGTCATCCCATCATTATGCATATGGCAGAGAGAAGAAAAAAAAGAATGAAACAGAAAAGACACAATTTGATTGAAACATGGATTTGTGCAGGCATAAGGATTGTGGCTCAACAGGTGTGAGCCCTACGTTTGAAATAGGGATGAAAAGAGGAGTCAGACATCACTGGAGCTTGCCCAGCTGCCTTGAATGAGACATGTTGGATGTCAGGGGTTCTGTTCTGAGCTTTCCTGCATGGATCGTGTGCTGCTGATGCCATTCATGATTTAATCACAGTTACAACTTGTTTTAGTAAGACTGAAGCTCTATCTTGCAGTGTTTGCAGGTACAGCTCCTGTGCCTAACCTACATAAATTAAAGGAGGAATATCTAGAAGGACTTTATTCAGTAACTTGTTGCCTGTCTGCACTTTTGGAAAGCAAAGCTGTGAGCCAGTGAGGGTCAGAGGAAGGGAAAGGTTGGTCTCAAAGGAGAAGGTTGTGCTGGAGATGAATGTAGAGTAAATGGATGAATTGTAAGGATCTTTTATATAATACATAGCTCAGATTATGCAAATTTTATTTTCTGTGTAAATAAGACAAAGCAGCTACATAAATACCTGATATTAAAATCCCTGTAGTGGTTAGAAATCTGTATTAGTCTTACAGTTCACTGTGTACTGCTTTGATTTATGGAGCTCTGTGACTGTACAGCTGTCTGGAGAGAGCAGAAACATCCTGTGCAGATTTCACAGCTGCCTGGTGTCGGGAGAAGTGACATTGAAAGCCATCATATTTGAAGTCTGGGTTAGAAGGGAGTTTTGTTGCTGCAAGATGATACATTGAGTATACTGTCATTAAGTTATTTGAAAACATGATGATAATGTGGCAGAAAAAATAAATGTGAAAATGTTGACCTGTGTAGAAAATCAACTCTTGAAGGGAAGTAAATCAAGTGTTATTCTTGTGATGACCGCAGGAAAGTGTTTGACAATGTGATATATGAAGAGAAAATGATATCTAGAGGAGAGGTAGAGGAAAGGAAGAACTGGAATGATTTTAGGAAATGTTTGTAATTCTGACTTTCTGCTTTTAGGTTAGACTGATGTGGAAAAACAAATCCAAATCCAAACTCCTAGCTCCTGCAATTCTCATATTATATTTAGTCTGTTTCAGATTCAGTAGTGATAAAAACCTTGCTGGAGAAGCCAAGGACTACATGAGAATTAAAAAAAAAGAGAAGTGATTCAGTAGGCTGGCCTAAACTTTCATTTGCTCTACTTATTGCAATTTAGTGGAGACTAATTTAAGTGTTACTTACTTCAGAGGTGCTGCTCTAATCTACAGCCAGGAGGGAAATGTGAACTCCAGTATGAGCCCTCTGTACAGAACTTTTTGTTGTGGCCCCGAAAAGGAAACCTGCACTCAGTGCTTTTTAAACTTATATAATGTGTCTCAGTCCCAATTGCTCTATCTATCTATTAACCTACATATGTCCATACTGGGGAAAAGAGTGCAGATCTGCCACTTGCTATTTCTGTGTGCCCTTGAAACTTCAAATAAATCAGACAGAATAAGACCACTCTGATTTCCACTAGCACCACACGGAGCTGAGTTTCACAGGGAAAGTAGTGGGGTTCTTATTGCAGACACTCAATGTGCTGCAATGTGTTTACAAAAGGGTTTTTTTATTATTTTCAGATTAAAATGTAGCATCAGTGATAATGCACTCCCTTGTAACCACACTCTTGGCAATAACACATCTTTAGAAGTGTGATCAATGCTGTATGCAAAGCTTCTTTTCTTTGGAAATAGAAATGCTGAATATTCTCTCTGGCATGCTTTTAAAATCTGCCCTCCACTGTTACTAGGCTTTAATAAGAGCAAACATCACACAAAAAAAATAAAAGGTCATTTATGACAAGAATATAAATATATGGTAAATCCATAGCAAAAATATGCCTTGGAGTTAGGGTAGTTCCATTCCAGTCTAGCTTTTGTAAAGGCAGAGTAGCTTAAAAGATTTGTTTATCAACAAATATTACTCTTCATAAATTTCTATGATGAAGTTTTTCTCCCCTGTTTTTTTGTCTGCTGAAGCAGACACTGTCTGTGGCTTCTTTAAGCTGATCCTGTGAAATCCCAGCATAGGGAGAGCTGGTCTAGACAGATATTGGGTTTTTTGGGAGAGGTTGAGCTTTTTAAATAGTTAAACATTTTTTTTTCAGGAGCACTTCAGTCTGTGAGGCAAAAGGAGATACATTTTTTGTGGAGGAAGAAAAGTAGAACAGAGGAACTGGGATAAGTTAAAGTGAGGTTTAGAGGCTTTGCTGGCAGAGCTGCAGCACTGAAATTGCTGCTGACAAGACTGGGCACTGCAAGGCTGCTCCAGCATGGGAATGAGGGCACAGGAGCTGGCACAGCTTCCCTGGAAACCCCAAAACCCAGCCTAAAGGACTTCCCTGCTGGTCTCAGGTACCCCAGGGATTAATTCCATGGACTTACAATTAACAGGACAAAAATAGATTGAGTGTACTATTTCAGCTTGCAGAATTCCTGGCGTTACCTTAGAATAGTGCAATCCTGGAATGGATTGGGTTGGAAGGGCTCTTACAGCTCATCTCATTCCAAATCCTGCCAGGGGCAGGGACACCTTCCCCTAGACCTGCCTGCTCATAGCTCCATCCACTGAGCCTCCTCAAAGGCTTGGAAACAGATTTGAGTTGAGATGGAACTAAGAAAAGCATAAATCAAAAGCAAGAAAATGCTTGGCTGTCCAAGGATTTATTTTGTGCTGGATTTCTGTCGTTTCCTATCTGCCCCAACAGAGAACTTTGTTTTCTCTGTGCGTGTCAATAAGAACCTGCAGGGGGACTAATAAGATGCAGGGAATGTTTGGGGACACAAAGGTACTGTTACACTTTTAATTAATTTTTACAGCAATTACTGTTTTTCTGCTTTTTTGGTTCTATTCCAACAGCTAGGGGGGTTTTTGGGAGCACTTACACCCAGGTCTCATTTTTTACTTTTCTGCCATTCTCTTTAAGTTATAGAGGTGTTTATTTAAGAACAAGTGAGAGGTGATGGGAGGGGCAGGCATCATGATTGAACTGTGAGCTCCAAACTGAAAAGACTTTAAAGTTGGGTGTTATTAAGAGCACATTTAATCAGGGAAAGTGACAAACAATTTGTTGTAAGACACATAAATACTAGTGGGAAACTAATTTCAGTGGCATAAAAAACAATCAACACTCGCATATAAAGTAAATGGGAAACAAGTGGCCCTGCACATTATTGCTCCTGCCGTGTATCACAGTTATTTACAACAATTACTTTCTGCTCTTGACCAAACCAGCCCTTTTTATTACCCACAGAGTAACTCAGGGGCAGAAAACACTGAGAAAATGCAAAAACAGCCATAGGATTTTCCTTTTCTTCCTTTTTTAGTGGGTCATATTTAATAATCATAAACTTCCTTGTTGCTTAAGAGCCTGACCTTCTCTGTTAGCAAAGCTCGCACCTAAAAATCCTGCAAAGTTTCAATTTCTAAATGTCACAAAATATCAAATGGATGCAGAAGATAAGAAGCAAGTCAATAAATGTTTGTATTCTTCATTTGATGCTCTTTTGTATTTCATTTTCTGTGGGGCAAATTATCCTAAGTTTAATTTCTTCTCCAAATAGAAGAAAGAAAGAGAGCAGAGCCTGAGGTAGCAGTCAGTTAAAATATTGATTACAGTGCATAGCAATTTGCTGAAAAATAAATAAATAAACTCCAAATGCCTGGAAACTATTTAGGAAAAAGCATACTGTTTCCTATGGTGGGAAGAAGTATAATTAAAAAGCTATCAACAGTCTGGGGTTGTCAAAAATACTTTGTCACCTGAAGCACATTCCTTGTAATTATCTTTTGGGCTTTAAGCTAGATCACCATTAACCTCCAAAGAAGAAGGGTTACTATGCTTTCTGGTGTGAAAAATTGTATCATCATGTAAATTAAACCCTGTTAGGTAGTCAAATTGGATTTGGGAAACGATTGAGTATTAAACCTAGTCATGTATATTATCAAATGACACAAAGCATGAAATGCTAAGAGGGAAGGAAACAGAAAATTATTTTTTCCTTCCTTAAAAACATCAGCATTTTTGTACAAAAACCCACATTTTTTTGGTGGAGATAAAAACAAGAAGCTGAGGTAATATGTGTATATATATATTTTGATTACTTTTAAAAAAGTTTTTCTTTTCCAAAGCATAGGAAATGAGACAAGCCAGTGCTAGCTGATATTAATGTAGCAGTCCTTGGATCACACATATCTATTACTCAGGATCTCATACCCTGACACATAATTGCCAGGCTTGATGTTCAATGCCTCCTTCTACCCAAATGAATTGAGTTCACCAAACCTCCTGTTGATACATTTGCACCTGCAGTGGCTGCGTGGAAGGAAACTGTCTCTGCCTGTGACTATCTACTTGGTAATAGTAATGTGAAACACAGGGGAAAAAAATAGCCAGTTGCTAAAACGATAATAATGTCCTATAGAATATAAAATGTATTGTTTAGGAATAGAGGAAATTAAAAACAAACAAACAAAAAAAACCACATAAAACCAAACAAACCAAAAAACCAAAACAAGAAAAAACAAAACAAAACAAAACAAAACAAACCACAAAACAAAACCAAACCAAAAAAAACACCACAAACCCCTCGAGTTTTCTTTTTACTCTGTTTTACTCTATTTTGTTTTCTCTGCTTACAGCATAGTCAGTATTTGCCTGAGGAATTTGTGGTTTGAATCCAAGGAGAAGAAATACCTTTTAATCATAGACTTCTTTCTTCTTAGCTTTTCTAGCAGTGTTTACGAGATGCAGTACCTCAGTGACCAGCATAAAAGGAAGGGTGATTTCACTCTGATTACAGTGCTGGAGGTGAACCTGCAAAGACACCGAGTGTATGTTCCTGCAGGGGTTTGAGACAGGGCAACTTAAAGTGCATCATTAAAATTTCACATTTCTGAATAGTTTGTGGTTCTTTGTCCTGTTTCCTGCACCCTCCCATTTGCTATCTGCTTGCTGAAATGCCATCATCTCTTGAGGAATTGTAAGTTCACACCAAATGGCTCTGTTTCCTAAACCCAAGTGGGGTGATGGGGGCTCAGGGTGTCCCCAAATCTGGCTCTGCGTGGGGAGCAGCCATGCTCAGCTCTGTGCCCAACAGTGTGTTCAACCAGGAAAAGAGAGGACAACAAAACCTCACAACCTGTGCAAAGAACTGGCAGAAAGGAAGAGGATGAACTTCATTTCATGGCGAGGGAAAAGTGGATAATGCATTTTTCTCAGCAACAGGAGGAGTGAAACTCAGACCTCTGGAAATTGCTAACACCCTGTTCCATCATTAAGGAGCACACGCTTCTTTGTAGTTGCTAAATATAAAAATAATTTGCCGGCAATCTCCAAAGCTGAGAGCTTAAATTGACTTTTTTTTATTATTATTTTGAAGAGAACTTTTTTTTCCCCAACGTTTTTCTGCCAAATTACGGCATGTTGACAATGGTCTGTATCCAGCACTTATAGTCTTTTCTCTTTTCACTTGTGGAAAGTGGGTAATTGAAGTGGTGTGCACAACAAAGGAGAACATCCGTTGGTTCTGTAGAAACCTTTTAAAAGCCTCAGAACGAGAAGTAAGGCAGGCTAATATGAATTGCAAAAGGACATAATTAATTTGTACATGAAAGAAGATTTTTAGTGTACCATTAGCCTCTGTAATAGCCAAAAAATAGAAAAGCAGTCGTGGATAACCTTGCCAAAAGTATGACGAACAGCTTGTCATGAAGAAGTTTTGTATTTTAGGAAATGCATAATGTTTTTAGTAAAATGACTTTCTTAACTCTTACTTGCTTCCAATGCAACAATGTTTAAAAAATGTTATTGCAAGGCATATGATCATTTCAGAGTAGTAATGAAATATCAGCAGCATCCACTGACACAAGTGGAAATGTTGTTGCTGTTTGGAAGAGTTTTGAATTTTCGGCACAGCAGTTCTGTCTCATTTCCTCTGTGTCCTTGTGCCTTTCCATATAACTTATTAATGGAAGCATCAGTTTAAAAAAGCCATGTGGAAGTTATGAACCTCTGTTCTACATCCCATATCTTTAAGAAGCTAATTTTTCCCATTTTATCTTTTTTTTTTTTTTTTAAAGAAAGTCTCTTCTCATTTTCCTCCTTTTCTTCTCCCTAAGTTAGTTAATCTTTTTCAGCATATATTATCTGCATATTATATAGCATATAGCCTATTTTTAGGAAAAAAAAAATAGTAAATTGTAAGAATTTATTAAGTGATTTTATTTCTAGCTATAGCTAGCCAAGGTCATAACTGCTCTTGAAGATTCCTGCTAACAATGAAAGTTAAATTACACTACAGGTATTAAAAAGACAAGATTGGGCGACTGATAAATTATTTTCTGACTACCATGAAAAGAAAATGAGTCATGGGATTTCAGTAGCCTGTTAATCAATAACTCTGTAATTCCTAATCAATCACAGCTTACTTTTATCCATCATTACAAGAGTGCAATAATTGTTAGTCCTCTATGAGAGTATCTGACAGCATTAAATAATTTATAGAATAATATAGGTACTCGTATGAAACAACAAGGAGCTGGTGTCTTGTCAATGACGGTGAGAAACCATAATTTATGTTAATAACACTTAAAATATTGCAGTAGCCTGAAGAGACCCCTGAATCTTACATTAGTAATGGGGACTACAGACTGTATCTGCTGGAAATAAGGTGGAAGATACTTGCTGGGAAAAAAAAATGTGTTTTTCAAATATTGCATCACTTACAATGTTTAGCATGTATTTATTTGGAAAAAAAAAAAATCATTATGGCAATTTATGGAGCAATAAACTGCAGCATGGGTGAATTTTATAAGCCTTCCTTGTGTGCCCACTACAGAAGAGCCTTATCGATTATCAGTCTGATTTTTTCATCAGTGCTGCTCATTTGTAAGTCCATTCATATTCATTTGGTAGCAGGAGAGGGGACAGTTTCTCAGTGCCCGTGGCAATCGAGACAATTTATCTGCAGACAGAAATCTCCTCTCAGAGATGCTCCAGTGGCAGCAGCTCAATACCTGCTCTGGAAGTCCTGGCTCGTGTCTGTCCTGTTCCTTCCCTGCCATGTTCTCACCCTCACCCTCTTCACATCCAACAAATTTGACTCTCCTTTTGATATCTGCTGGATTATACAAATTATTCAAAAAGTCCAGTTGGATCTCTTTGACTGGGGTGGTTTATGACTGCCACTGGCATATTATGCTCTACACATACACGTTTGGATTAATAATATGAATTATGTTCTGGGTTTTCCCCCTTCTCTTTTCTTCTTTGATGCTGTAGGTTGGTTGAAATCAGTACTGATGAGACACTTGCAGTCAGCAGATGCTGTGTAGCAGAGAATCTGCTTTCCACCATTACATCCAGGTTTTTCTTCTTCCTCTGTGATCCTTCTTTGCCAGTTCTGACAAATTTCTCCACTCTGCTGTGCTTTATTTCTCTCATTTTTCCTTCCTCCTTTGGATGGATGCTGCCTTCCTCAGCCTCTCATATTTTCTCCAGTTGTGAACTGCTCAAGGCTGTGCTCGGCCCCGGGCAGTATTTCTTTAATCCTGCCCTTCACTGTGGTCTGCTCCCATTGCAGCCATGGCAAAGCTTTGCAATAAATCCCCTTTTCTACCGCTTTTCCAGCTGTGGAAAATACTCCTCTTGATGAGCCAGTCATTGCAATTAATGACAATTACAGCCCTGTTTAGGATTCCCCCTGCAGGTTTGCACTCTCTAGCCCCAGGGTGGGATTGAACACAGGGACAAAGCTCTACAACCTGATCTAATGGGAAGCCAGCCCTGGGAGGGGCAGGGGGTTGGACCTCCTGAGGTCTTTACAACCTAAATTATTGTCTGGTTCCAAATATAGCCTCTTCCCAAAGTGTAAGACTCCCTAAGGATGTGTGAAGCATCTCCTTTCCCATCTGGATTTCTGTGTTTCATTTTGTCTCCCAAAGAATCCATGCTTAAAAGCACAGTTGGGGTATTAGGGTTTTTTTTCCAAAAGAGCTAAAGGAGTATCAAGCTCCAATTAGTCTGATTTTTTCCTGCTTTACGTTTTAAGATAGAGAAAATAATGATTGTTCCCATGTAGAAAAAAGAGAAATTAAATACAAAATAATAATAACAATAACAATAAATGGGATTTTACTTGTATGAGCATTTAAAATTTTCTTGGCTAATTTATTTAGGAAAAAATTAAAAAGTAGGTGAAGGATTGCACCTTTTGCACTCTTAAGTTTTGAGAGGAAATGTGGAAAGGCAAAGAGTCAGACTCACCTCGGCATGATTTGATCAGATTCGAGGAGTTTACACCAGGGATTAATTTGGCCCAGGAAGTTAGTAATCATGTACCACAGATGTTACAGTATTTGAAGGCAATGGTCCATTATAGCAGAAGGAACAATATTATGCCCCAAAGGACCTATCAAGTGAATGAGATGTTGAGAGGCTTTTTACACAAACATTCATTCAGTACTGGTTGCAAGATCCAAATGTGCCCAAGAAAATGAAAGACTTTTCTGGATCTTGACACTGGTGTCTCTTTTAGAGCTACCAGAGGGCATTTTAATATCATCCCCTAACTGACTGTATAGAAATGGCCAGTTCAATATGCAAATAGCACTATTTCTTTGCCAGTATCCTTAAAAATATTGAAAGAATGTACTCCTACATAGCTCAAAATCTTGGAATATTTTTGTCTTAACAAAAATGCTTAATTTAAGTTCTTAAAATTTTCAAATATCTATTTTTAAGTAAATGACTGTTAAAATCTACGCACATTTATGTATTTTGAAAACCAATCACATAATTTATCATTGGAGGCCAGAGGTCAGAGACATATTAGAAATAGAACAATTTCGGTTTGTACTCTGTGATTAAATATCAGAAGCATTAATCAGCCTCAGCATTGCAGTCATAATATTAGAACAAAAATGACAGTTACTCTTGTAAAAGGCTAATGAGGTTGCATGTGTATAAAGCTCTTCTGTAATTTCAAATTGGATACAGACCTGCATAGACTGATTCATTCCACCTACTCAAAAAAGAGGAGACTTCCTAAATCTTTCCTTTTCTTCCAAGTAAGAACCAAGTCCTTTGTTATAATCCAGATGAACTCTGAATCACTGGTGGCTCCTTCCCAGCAAACCAGCTGGTTCAAGCAGGCAGCTCTGTGGCTCTGGTCTTTTGGGATTCCTTCACTGGGCAAGTTGTAAGGAACAAAGATGATCAAACTCAAAATGAGTTTTTGTTTTCTTTCTACTTCTTTTACTGACACTAGAAAGAACTTTCTGGACAGCTCAAAGGTTTTGGTAAAGCCCATTTAACTTCTCCTGGTGACATAACAGGTGTTTTATATCCTGACAAAATGTCATATTCACTTTCTCCTTTCTTAGCAGTTTGAGTTTTTTCCCCTGGTTGGTTTGTTTATTTAGCAGTGCTCCAGAAAGGTCACGTGAGTCTCAAATTCTGCAGGTCTTGGCAGCAGCTGTGGACTCCTCTGCTGCTGCTGGTTTTTTATGCGTGTGTTTTGTTTAGATTAAAAGGCAAAGTACATTCATTCAAGGCTTAGGCAGTTTAGCATAATTAATTGCACAATACAAATAATTTAATTAAGTTTAAACATTGCTGAATTAAAGTCCTCAGAAAGCACGTTTGCTGTTTTCATAATGCCAGACATACTCTCTCTGTCTTCACTGGAGATTATTTTTTCAGCATGCTCAGCACAAGGAAGTGGCAGAGAATATGAACAGCCCCCAAAACCCTAAACCCTGGTGAGGGCCCCTTGCATGTGTGAGAAGGAGATCAAGTGCTCTTTCTGTAAGACAAGTGATCCCCTACAGTGTGAGATGGATATGGTTTTAAAAAGGTTGAAATTATTCATGTCACTCTGTGCCCCTTCAGTGCTCTCGTGGCCAGGTTGTCCTTGCCCCAAATAACTGTGTATATTGTATTGTTGTGTTGTGTTTGACCCGTCTGTCCTACAGAAAATGGATTGAACCTGTCTGTCAGCCCCATGTGCTCTCCAGACAATTATGATTTCTTCATTATTCTTCCTGTGATTCTATGTCTTTTAGTGAGTTAAAAACAAAGTCTTCATCAAGTTGGCAATCCCATGGGGCTCATGGGTCTCCCAACACCCCAACCATTTAATCTAATTTATTATGCAGGTAGAAGTGAAGTGCTGCTGTCACTGCTGCACTGGGGAGAGGGAGCAAAGTGCTGTGAGGTCTCAGAGACCAAACCTCCACCCAGAGAGACCACGGTGTGTCCTCTGAGGGGTTTGTCCTTAAACCTGCTCATTCCCTTCGGCTCGGTGACTGTTTTCACCTCCATAATGCAGTTGCTGCTAGTTATGCCTAGCACTGCATATTTCTGCCTTTCTGCTACTCAAGAAAAAGGTTAAGAACTAAAATATCTGCCAGCTAAGGTCTTTTCAACTGTTTTTCCAAGATAGAGTCCAACCGACACATTTTGTATTGACAGCTGGCGAAACGTTCACAGAAATGACATCTGCCCATTAAAAATATCCCTCTTACTTTTCCTTATCCCTGGGGATTTCAAGGCTGCAAATCATTTTCATGAAAGATGTAACCTTAGATCAAGTTATGTAAAAATACATCACTTCCATCAAGTGAAATAATCACAGTGTGATACAGGAATATTAACCAACTGCCTTCCCCCATGGTGTGCACAGGAATTTTTGGAGTTTTCCTCTCGTTGCCTCTGATTGTTATTTCATATTGTGACACCTGTAATTGTATATAGCTATCTAGACTTCAAAATCCTGACAAGGCTGCTCTGGGTTCCACTGCATACATAAATCCATTACAGCAGACGAGATAGATTTTAAATTGATGGTACCACACCAAGCACTGAAATAAAAGCAGTAGCTGCACTTATCCTTGTAGACTAATAGCTGCAAATGATTTTATGAATCATTAGTTCAGATCCTATAGTCCTACCCGTTTGAAACCATTCCTAGATTAATGCCTTTTTGTCTGTGATACGATATTAATAGGCAACTGAAAAGCGTGCAGTTTCTAGTGGTGTGTCACAGCAACATTTTAGTGATGGAAGGCAGTTTGTAGTATTGGAATAACTGATGGATTGCTGAGATTTGGATAACTGGGAGTTTTTTTCAGGAGACTGTCTCCTGAGAGCTAGTGTCCAGCGAGAAAATATGAATTCTGAGCATGGATTGCCTGCTGCTGAGTAGTTCTGTTTGGATGATAATTGTTCTGCTCTCCTGAGACCTTGCTTGCAGTGCTATGTCCAGCTCTAGGATATGGATATTAGAAGAACATGGAGCTGCTGGAGTGAATCCAGAAGAGGCCATGGAGATGCTCCAAGGACTGGAGCTGCTCTGGAGCCAGGCTGGGAGAGCTGGGAGAAGAGAAGGCTCCAGAGAGACCTCAGAGCTCCTTGCAGGGCCTAGAGGGGCTCCAGGAGACCTGGAGAGGGACTTTAGAGTAGGTCAAGGACAACCAGGAATGGATTTTATATGACAGACATTAGGTTTAGATCAGACACTGGGAAAATATTCTTCCCTGTGAGGGTGGGCAGTCCCTGGCACAGGGTGCCCAGAGAAGCTGTGGCTGCCCCTGGATCCCTGGAAGTATCCAAAGCCAGGCTGGATGAGGCTTGGAGCAACCTGGTCTAGTGGAAGGTGTCCCTGCTCATGGCAGGGGTATTGGAACAAGATGATCTGAAAGGTCGTTCGCAAATCACACCAGTTATGATTCCATCATACTGTGCACAAGACTCTCTGTAAGCTTAACAACTATACAAAACCTTCAAATACAGCTCTGTGAGAGTAATTTATAATTACGAAGAACAAGAAAAACTATTTAGGTGGTTAATTTAAAATAAATGAATCTCAACAACTCCCTTTCAGCTTATTAGGCATGTAATATTAATGAAACTAAAAAGATACCAAAAAAATGTGAAAAAAGAAAACCTGGTGTGTCTGTTCCTATTCAGGCAGGTAGAATAACACTGGCATTTTTCAACCTTCCTTTCATCCTTCCTAGGGAATTTGGGGTCTCTGCTCTCCACTAAGTGCACAGAGCCAGGGAGATGAAACTCTTCCCTGTGCACATTTAGGCAGTGATGGTATGATGTCATGTCCTAAAATGATGGCAGGCAAAAAATCTATGGAACTGTTGTTACTTAATTAGCTCTCTTTATCGTGCTGCTGAATCCAGGAGGATCAGAGGTTAGTAATAACAACGTGATATGAGAACCTGCAGTGCTAGAGGGCTGATACTTGAAAGGGATGTGCTTTCTGTAATGAGAAGGTCTTGGAAAACGTTGCAGTTTTAATGTTGTTACTGCTGCATTTAGTTTGCTTCTCTTTCTACAGTAGAGTAGTAAATGATGTTGGATTTATTTTCTTTTGGGTCCCACATGAGAGACTGACATCCATTTATACCTCATTTGAAACAAAAGTTAGAACCAGAGCATTTTTTTTCTCCTTCTACTCTATTCTGATTTTCCCGGCTATAGTACTAAAAATAATAGAAGTCTGTGTATTTACCAGCAAATAAAACTTGCAGGCTTGCCTAGATTTTAAGCTCACTATAATCTTACCATATATTAATAGTTCAAAAGTCAGATTCTGCTACCAATGTGCTAACACTTTTTAGGTAGTTGGATAAGTTTATATTTAGATCCTGCCATGAGACTCATTCTTCAGTCTCTGAGCCACAGTCCTTGAGCACACAGGGGCTGACATTGACGCCTGCCAAACGTGCCGTGCAGGGTACAGGAGAGTTATCTCCATCATTACGTGCCTCCTCGCTCCCTAAATAAGCTGGAGGAATGGAAGAGGGAGAAAGCAAGAACGAGGTTTCCAGAGGATGGCTGTGCAAACCTGGGAAGATGGATGGGTGTCACACCCAGCACACGCTTGTGTAGGAGGCTCCTTGAGCCCAATGTGACCCACGTTCCTGCTGGAGGAGACAACGGCACAAAGTCAATGTCACTCTCCCTCTTCCTAAGTTTCTCTTGTTCTTGCTGATAGTTTGTTTTTTTTTTTTTTCTTCCACTCAGGTTTAATTACAGAGGGATCTTGTGCCATATAAATTAGAGTATAGTAATTTCACGACTATAAGGCACACCCTTTTGACTGAAATTTTGATCAAAACCCGGAAGTCCACCTTGTAATCCGGTGTGCCTTATACATGGACAAAATTTGGAAATTTGCCAACGCGGAAGTGTGACCCAAGCTGCGCCATGGAGCCACGGCAGCTGGCACCGGGGGTGGGCAGAAGTGCTGAGCCCACGGCACAGGGAGGGCGCCTGGGGCTGCGTTTAAAGGCTGCACCAATCCGTGAAAAATGTTTGCAAATTGAGCACCTGCCAGTAAACCCTGCGATTGTGCAACTCCGTTACTAATTTGTTACCTTATTGCATGCAGATCCTCGCTGCAAAAAAAAGAAGAGTGTGCCTTATACTCCAGTGTTCCTTATATATGGAAAAATTTCAGAAATTTGCCAACAGCCCGGAAGTGCGCCTTATAATCTGGTGCCCCTTATAGCTGTGAAATTACTGTAACTCATCAATTTCAGCTGTAGTGCCAAAATTTCCACCAGCTGAGGAAGAGTCCTGAAGCCCTTCCAGAGATTCGTGGGGAGTATCACACACCTGAGTCAGCCTCCTCTGTCTGGCTGCCCTAATGAATTCCTGAATGCTGTGCTCAAACATATCATGGTATTCATCAATTCACCTCTCCAAATAAGCAAGAAAAATTCCAGGAAGGTTTTTCTGTCGTTACTGATGTTTATAATGTAGTGAGATTGATGGATTGCACTAAAATCCTTGCTGTGGCAATGGTGTGTTTTGAAACGTGCTGGAAGAAAAAACAGGTTTAGTGCAGGGGTATGCAAAAATATTTAAAGATGTTCTGGTGAAACATGCTGGGGTTGAAAGGGATGAGGGAATATTAGGAAAAAAACATATGTTTGAACAAATGTGTAAATCATGAGATCAAAACCTTTACTGAGCTTGCAAAAAAAAAAAAAAAGAAGCTTTGCAAATGCATCCTTTTAAATTCCATTTTTGTATTTTATCATTAAAAAATGTACTGTATTTTGAACAGTCTTTGGAAGAACCTTAGTGGTGTCTGGCACAGAAAAGCCTTTCCAGGAGGTAGTTTAAGGGCTTGTCAGTAAATTTAAAACTTAGAGTTGCTTAGAAGTACTTAGAGTGAATATCCTACATGTAACATCTTGTAGAAGAAAAATTAGCTTTCATATATAATTTGTATCCAAAAATTAGAGAGGAACAAAGCACACGATCAGAGCAAATGAGCTCTTAGATCATAACATTTGTTGTTGGCAAATATAGCATTGGCCACTATCGTTTGGCTCCATGTATTAATTACCGTGTGTGGAAAATGGGTATGCAACCATTAAAAAAACCCACACCCTGTGTTTGTTCCACACATGGCCAGGACAAAGCTGTCCAGTCTGCTTTTATTTATTACTTAAAGGGGGAAAATTTCTTACACAGTAGAGGAAAATACATCTTTGCAAAGATAGAAAGTAGGCTTACTAAATCCCAGGAAACATGACTTCCAAAACTAACCTGCCACTTTCATGCCAGAAACATCATTTCACCTTGAAAACTATTTCTTGATCTTGAGCATTTGATACTCACAGCAGCTGTCTTGTGTGGTCAAGAAAATCAGACTCTCAGGGACTTGCATGTAAAGAGTCACACAATGCTTTCAAGTCTATTTTAGACAATCTGAACAATCACAACAAATCAAACTCCTGAATCCTCTACTGAAAACTTTAATTTCTGCCTCCAAGATCCTCTTTGCTCTTACTTTTTTTTTTTTTCCAGAAATGAATCAAGCTTCCTTTCAAATCACCTTCTTTAGGAAGTCTGCAAATTGTCAGAAATCTCCTAAATTCCAGTCTAAATTTATTCATGAACAATTTATAGCCCCTCGGTCTTGTACAAGGATCAGCCTTCAAACTTAAATAATTCTTCTCCCTCCCTGCTGTTTACTTCCAAATGTACCTATAAAGAAAAATTGCATCCCCTCTCAGACTTCATTTTGCTAGGCTAAACAGACCAAGTTCTTTTTAATTTCCTCCTCCTTAATCATCCTACCAAGGCTTGTCTGTACTTTTGCAAACCGAGGTACCTAGGATGGTTCATGCTGTATCTGCTAATGCCTTCTGTGGCAGTCTAGTCTCTGCTTAAAATTTACCTTCAGGAATTATCTGTTACTAAATTTTGCAAATAAGAGAAAGTACTGGCAAGCTGATTTAAAAATAAATTTTTATAAATATATTTCTTTTTGGAGTCCTGAATATCCATTTGATGGCAGTGCCTGTTACTGTTTGCTTGGGTGGGACTCCAGCCTTTGCATTCAAACAGGCAAAAGCTTGTGAGAACTCAGAGTTCTCTAATTTACTTTATTGCTCTTTGTTCCAAAAAGAGGCATCTTTATCGCAGGGATGCAGTTTTTAGGTTGAATGGTGATAGGTCTAAAGCCATCCTAAGCAGGCTTAGAGTTGCTATAAACAAAAAACAGTTCCTCTGCTGTCCTCCTTAATTTCATCAGCCGTGGCACAGAACAAGTTCTTCAGCTTGTGATAAGATGCATAAACTTACAGTTTCACCTCCTTCTTGCTCATTTTGCATCTTATGCTCCTTTTGACACCTCACCTGGTTCATCAAATTCATTTAAATACAATTTTTCACTACTTGGGTGATTAGACAGCATTCACTGCCTGCTTTTACCCTCTGGGATTTTTACCCAGTGCAAGAAAACATTGTTTATGTTGTTCCAGATTGCATAAATATTTGTGAATGAGTATTAAAATCTCAGATGTCGAGTGCAGTGCAAAAAAAGACACTGATGAATCTCCTTCCGTGCCCTCATTTGGTGGTGATAAGGTGACCTGCCAGGCAGCTGGATGGCTCTTTAGTGATCTTATCATTTTCTGTCAGCTCCTGAGGGAGCAAAAGGATAAGAGGAGAGTGTGTCTGGCAGCAGTGAGGACTCTGCTCCAGGTCTGCTTGCCGTGACCTGCCCAACCCCTCCGTCACCGCAGCTGCACATTTGGTAAATTACAGTTATCTGGGCCCTGGCAGGGGCGAGGGACCTGGGTTATTAAGAATTAGGAAGAGCAGAGAAATAGTGCAGGCAAGCAGTGGGAGAGCTCAGATGATAACTCATGGTCTCTTCACCTGGACCCCGGTGCTCTTTGTGCTGAAGTCAAGCTTATCGTGCCGAGCAGCTCTCAGAGTGAATACAGGGCATTTTATCAGTTTCTGCAGGAGCACATTGCAGGGGTGCCAGATTCATGATACTGCCCCAAGACACATGGCAGATCTTTATATAAAAGTGTCTTCAGGCTCCCAGCTCTGTGCTTTAACCTCTGGCTGTGCATCTTCTCAGAGCTCCATTCTGGCTGGGAGGAGGGTTGGGAGCAGTGACCTCTGGGATGAACAAGGGTGTTGGACCCTCCCCTGGGACAGGTCAGTCTTGTTGGCAGTGGGATGTCATGGACTGCCTGCCCCTGTGTGCTGGGCTAGGGGACACTGGGGAGCATGGGACGCTGGCTGTGACAGCCACAAGGTCACTCACAAGCTGGTGACAGTTGGTGACTTAGTACAGGTACAGAATTACTGGGATTCTTCTTTTTCTCTGTTAGAGATGGGCCCTAAGTGAAGCTCTCCTTTGTGTTCACACCTTTAGACATAGAAAAGGTGCCTTAAGTTGTGTTTGTGTTTATCTGTTTTCAAAAGCTGAATGCTGCTTTGCCAGAAATAATCTACTCAGCATTTCAGACTGAGCCAGTACATGCCAGTTAGTATCAGTACAGTTCTGTACCAGTGAGAGGCCACAGGAGATTGTCCTGACCTGTCAGCTGCTGGAGCAGAGACATTTTCATCATAAAGCCAGGGTTCCCTCTACCTGGCTTGGATGCCACCGTTATAGCAAGTGGCCACTACCCTGCCAGCCCCTGTCCTCTCTGCTGTGCCCAGAGTCACTGCAAGGATGTTCACTAATTTTCATCAGGCATCAGCTCTTGTCTTAAATGGTCTGAAAGCAGCCTCTTGACTGTAATTTGTTTGCAGGATATGTTATGAAGAAATTGGAACCACTCTTGATTAGGAAATTCCTCCCTTATTCAAAATTCATTAGCTGAATAGAAGATATATAAGTGCAGGTGCTTTCTATAGCAGTGGATTTCTGTTTTGATAAAGTTAATCATACAGCACATGCCTCAAAAATCCCCTAAACAGACATTTAGGAAGTGTGATTTTTTTTGACACAGGAAAATCAAACAAGCCGGGGAATGCACACCTTAGAGGAATCATGCCTGAAAAAAGCTGATGGATATTTAAGACAGGAAATAATATTTCTTCTGCCATCACCTGAGTATCAAGAAAACAGTTCTGCATTTGGGATGTGCCTGGTGCTTTTAATATTGTTCTACTGGAAAGGTTGTGTATGCTTGTGGATGCCAGCATGGGTTTCCTTCCTGCTTCTCGTCAAACTGCACTTCTTTTTCCAGGGTTTGTGAGGAGTTTCCATTACAGGAATACCTGCTTTTTCAAAACATACAGAAAACCTGATATTTGAAGGCATTTGATGCCATGCCATTTGCTATAAATGCAGATTAGGTGTTTTGGAACATGCAGGGTAGTAGGTGCTGGTTGAGGAAAGACAGTTACAGAGTTCCCTGTAAACATATATCTAGAGGTGAGATATGTCCGAGATGGAAATCAACATGATTCACTTGATGGGTGGTTCTGTTTTCTCCTGTATCCATCACATAAAAGAATGGCTGTTTTAGATAAAGATGATATCATTTATTTAAGCACCAGTAAAATATGGATCTCTCCCCTCCTCCAGATCATAACTGCAGTCCCTGGAATATCCTCCCCAGAGATGCATGTGGATGATTGTGTGCTTTATACATCTGAAGGCTGCCTTGTGGAACTACAATTGGAAAAAAAACCTACAGAAAAGCATCTGTGCTTTAAGTGCCAAAGCCTTCAGGCTGAAAGCAGCCCCTGGAAATACTTTTCTGAAAGCCCATATTGACAGACTGAGTTCTAAGCATGGTTACACTGATTATATGGCACTGCATTCTCCTCTGGACTGAAATACACCGCTATTAGATGGATTTTTGGTCAGGCACTATGTGAGCCTCAAAGAATGACAACCAATATACTACAGCAGTTAGGCTTTCTTTTCTATTATTAGTGGTAACTTTCTCCTGAATATTGAAAGAATGGTGTATTTTCCACTGAAAAACGCCTGGATAAAAGACATCAGATAGCAGGGGCTGGTGTTCCTGGAAGAAACATTGACAGCAGAGGGAAATAGGGTCATGAAATACTAACTATTCACTTTTAAGGGGTTCTCTTACTCCCCTTGTGCTGTCATTGTCTCCCTTTTGCCACCTCCTGTGTATTTAGTTATATATCATTGCCCTTACATCTCACTCAGTTTTTCTTAAAGCAATTCTCATCTTTTACCTTGGCTGCTCTGTAGACCTGTGGCCACAATTAGAGATTCACACTCATGTTCTTTCCTCTCACTTGCCTCTGGCAGGGTATTTGCAACATCCCGAATAACAAATGTGCATTTGCATGCTGTAGATGCTGACTGTGGCAGTGATCATCATCATTTTGCTGTCGTGGTGTGCAGCTTTTAACCTTTTGTTATACCCATCTGTTGTCTGTGCCTCACCTTATGCTGTGGTTGTGAAATGGTTGTTGTGGGGGTCATCTGCCTGGGATGGCTGTTTGTACAGCACTTCTAGCCTGCTCCAGTCCTAATCCCAAACCAGAGCTTTTAATTGTTGCTGCAGTGCAAATTCCTTGACAAGGTCAGGCCAGATGTTATGAAAATGAAAGCCACCTTTTGTCTGTCTCCCTTGATGCCAGTGCCCTTCATTGACAGAGGGAAATGCTGTTTATGTGCCCTTAGTTGGAAAAAGTTCTTCCCTGTGAGAGTGGTGAGGCCCTGGCACAGGTCACCCAGAGAAGCTGTGGCTGCCCCATCCCTGAAAGTGTTCAAGGTCAGGGGGGATGGGGCTTGGAACAACCTGCCATAGTGGAAGGTGTTCCTGCAATGGGACATGGACTGGAACTAGATGATCTTTAAAGTCACTTCCAACCCAAACTATTCTGTTTTTCTTCCTATCTCCACTACTATAGCTCTGATGGCTTTTAGCAACTTCTCTCTTATTTAGATTATTCCTGTAGTTTATTTCTGGTGCCCTACATTGTGCAATGATGTCTCCAAGCTAGGGAGCACAGCTGAGATGTAAACCATGCTTTCTTTCCACATGGTTCAGAAGATTCCTTGGGTCCTTGTCCTTCAACACCTTTGGCAAACCCCATGGATGTGCCGTGGACAGGCAGAGTCCCGGTGATGGAAAATTCTCATGCCAGTGATCATAGGTAAAATATTTATTTCCTTTCATGCACACGTGAGTGCATAGCAACTGTTTTCCCCTGGGTTTCGAAACATCCTTTGCAAGCTACCATAATTGAAAAGGTTAGGTGGAGTGACTGGTGAATTTAAAACTGAGAGCGTTGTCTCTTGTAATTTCTTTATGCTTGTTAATGAGCCTTCATCTCCTTCTGTTCATATTAGGGAGGTAAAACAGTAGTGGAAGTTGAGATACACAGAGTGGCTTTGAGAAAAATCAGTCTTCTATGAAATAGAATCTCAGCTTTAAGGAAAAAAAATGACCCGCTAATAAATTACATTCCAAAATGTGTCTTCCCATAAAGCACAAAGCCTGATTTGCATGAAAACATGTCTGGGAGCTCTTAAGTTCCCGTTGTTCTGCTACAAGCCAAGATCTCTTTTGGAAAGACTAATGAGAAGTGTCCCCACTTGCAATCTTATGTAGAAAACTTATGGTCTTCCAGTGTCCTCTGTTCCAATGGAATTGAAATTTCCTCAGCTTATGCTGTTGGTGGGCCCTGCAGAGGAAGCTTGGGAATATTGGAGTTTTGGAATGCTGTACACTTCCTTCCACTATCATAGAAAATCCCATGCATCTTTTGTCATGTGTGAACACTGACAGGGACCACACACACTCTCTTTAGAGTAAAGAACAGGAAACTTTTCTTTTTTCCTGGAGGAATATCACAGATAACAGCAGTAAGTAATGATGTCAACTAATGCCAATCATGATTAGGGTTTGTAGGAGAACACCCACTGCATGTCTGGGAGATTCTGCTGTGTTCTCACTCAGGGTGTGCCTGTGGTGAGAGCCTGTGCCAGGGCTGTGCACACAGTGAGCTCTGGGGGAACTCATCAGGACAACAGATTTTTGGGAAAGTGCTGGCTCTGAGGATCTGCAAGCAGTGCTGCTGAAGGACAGTCCAGCACACAGCAGGATGGATGTGGGGAATGGTCATCATTCCCACTTTCAGAGCAGGATTTCTCCCTATGGACTCTGCTATCTGTAAATGGCACCAGTTCCATCAAATCTCTGCTCCTGGCCGGTTTTCCATCAAGTCTATATTTGTTGATTAGGCTCTTTTACTGGAAAATACTGGCAAATACAGAAATACTGTGAACACATAAGGTGTGTTAGTTATGAAACGATAAAGAAAGCAACAAAAAGAAATTACTTCTTTTATTTTGCTTCATGACTGTGCTTTCTGAGAGTTAAAATGCTCTCATAAAGAGCTAGGAAATTCAGATGAAACATTAAATGAATTAGTATTCAGCATTAATATCTGTGATTTCTTAATCCTTCCTTAGCCTAACATCTCCCCAAAACAGCCTTATAAGAAAAGTAGACCAGAAAAAAAGGAGCATATAGCAGCAGCTTACAGGTTTTCTCAAAGGTTAATTAATTGCAATTAATTGTGAAGTACTGCAGCATTGAACAGTAGCTTTGAATTTGATAATGAAAACCAAAAATGTAAAAAACTAACAACGAAAAAATACCCAAAAACAAAAACCAAAAACAAACAAACAAAAAAACTCTTATGGAACAATGATGTGGTTTTTTCCTCCC
Source organism: Sialia sialis (assembly GCA_009812075.1). Classification (NCBI taxonomy): domain Eukaryota; kingdom Metazoa; phylum Chordata; class Aves; order Passeriformes; family Turdidae; genus Sialia; species Sialia sialis. The sequence goes on along the minus strand of VRYO01002782.1, from coordinate 28,579,819 downwards.
CACTGAGTAGGTTCAGTTTGCAAACTTAACTCAGACATTTCGCAAATATGATTTCAGTGGAGAATTAATTTAGAGTGGTGTGGTAGAAAGAACAAAATGTTTTCATTTGGAAATTACAGGACAAAGTGAGCAAGACCACAGCAATGCACTTCACAAATAGAGGGTGACTTTAAATGAGATTGGCCCCTGATTATGGGGTCTTTTCTATTTAGATTTAAATAGATACTGAATGAGTAGTGAAAATAATGGAAGGCTCTTTTTATTTCCTTCAGTTACTCTTGAAGAAACTACTCAGAAATAGACGTGTCTGGATCAGCTGGTTTCTCAGAGGGGTCTGTGTAGTGGGGCACAGGAACAGGAGTGAGACAGTCGCTGAGAGGGACTGGGAGCCCTTCTTCCATGCCCTTCTCTCTGCAGTTCAGTGCTCTGAAGAGTCACTTGTTTATCAGCATTGTAGTAGTGCTAAGAAGCATCAACCTAAAATGTTGTGTGCAAATGTTGGAAGTGGGTTTCCAGCCCAGACTGCTCACCGGTCTATGAGGTGGGGGAAGGAGTCGATTGAAGTTTGATTTCTTTAAGGCCAAAATGAGTGACAGAGTTAAAATCAAACTCAGAACCCTCTCCTTTTCTGCTGTTCCCTCTCTCATGTCTCTCTGCTTCTTGCAACCACAATCTCGGTGTCTGAGCTTGGTGCTGAGAGTGCCCCCCTGGCATCTGGGCTCTGTGACACCCCCAGGGATGCTGCAGAGCCTGTGGAGGGCAGGCCCTGCCACTGATGAAGTCGAAGCAATTCAGGGCACAGCCTCCCCCCTTTCCATGACCCAAAACAAGTCTCACCGTGCAGAAGAATTCATTTCACTTGCTTTCTCATCTGCTGAAGTAATAGGGTCAGATCAGTGGGGAAAGCAGAAATTACTTTCAAGTTTCCTGACTCCCTGAGAAGGCTGCTCTCTGTATATGATATGGTTACAGCTCCCAGACTGATGTGTTTATTTTACAGCCACATCTCCGAGTGCACAGAGCAGGGTTACACTACAGCAACAACAACAAAAGTTTACACAAGGAGTTACTCAGCTAGTAAATCTTTAGCTAAAATAACAGGGTGCAGGTACGTGGAGATATGTGAGACATGGCTGGTCATGTTTGTTTAGAACAGACTCATCCTGTCATCATAAAGGCTCCCATGAGCCTTCTCAAAGTCTTATTTTAAAATTTATTATGCTGTTTAGCATATACAGGGTTACAAAAATCAGCACCACAGCCAGATGGCTGGGGAATTGTACCATCCTGTTGCTCTCTTCCCTACTGCCAATAAATTTGGTGGCCAAGGCAGGGTACCAGCTGCAAGATGCTGCCAACTGGGCCAGCTGTGGGACTGGGAGCCTGGATCTCCTCTGATCACTTCCAGTCCCTAAGGAGAGCCTGTCTGCTTTGGCCAGGCAGCCTCAGTCCTAACAAAGTTACTGCTGTAAGAGAGAGAGAAATGTGTGGGATCAGAGGAATGGGAACCTTATTCACCTGTTAGAGAGAAGAATTATTGCTAGTGCTGTGAGGTTGTTACAAATTTAATTAGATAAAGAAGAAAAGTCATATTCAATTAAGTCATGCCCTTTTCTTCTTCTAGACAATGTGACACTGAAGCTATGCTTCAGAGTTTATGGATTTGTATAGAAATTGGTGCTAATAGTTCAATTTTGTGTAATTATCTTGCTAGTAATGGTTAAAAATGAAGAATCTGGGTAGACGGAGGAGGAGACAATACTTCTATAAATACTTAATATCCAAAGGAGGCAGATGGGGTAAAATTATATTTAGAGATTAAAGATAAAGCAAAGACCTGCTGCAATCTAATTCCAGCTCTGACCCGGAGTTTCTGTCCATCATGAGATGTCACTAAAGCTCGCTGGGTCTGGGATATATATTTTTTTTCTTAAATCTTTTACCTGAAAATAATACCTTGCTATCTCACTGGGGCTTTGTGACAATTCATGTCTGTATAACGCTTTGAAGCAGAGCCTGTAAAGTGCTAAATATTATTAAGATGAGATGAGGAGAATCTCTTATCTCAAACATCAAGTTCTTCAAGCATGGGGAAGGAGGCAGTGATCTATTATCTGTAATACTCCTCGCAGACTAGGTTTGATCAGCCTTAGTGTGATTCAACAAAACCCTGTTCAACTGTGGACAAATGGACATCTCTATTATAAATGATGAAATGGAAACCTGGATAAAGGCAGAAATCGCCCGACACAGTCTTTGATCATAATCTACCTCAAAGGAGAGCATAATAATACAAACATATTTGAAGAGGTAATCCAAAAATAACTCCTCCTGTTGTTCTGCCTGCATAGAGCCATCAGGAATGAGCTCAGGCTGCTGTTGTTGTTGTTGTTGTTGTTGTCAGCACTGTGTGGTGTTGCTGTGCCAATTCAGGGGCTGCCCAGTCGCTCGCAATGTGTGCTGCATCCCAGTAACCCGATGGTGCTCGTTTGCAAAACTTGCAGAGCACCTCAGCATCACCTTTTGGAAAGGTAGTGAAGAACTAGAATGAACTTTGTCATTAGGTAATGACAGACACTGCTAGATCATCGCTAGGATGATTTAAAGAAAGCAAATAAAGCCATGTTTATGGGCAAAAGAGTATTGCAGAGAAAAACATGGGACAGAATCAGCTGTGGAGCCAGAAAGTAGCACAATGGATGCAGAAAAGTTTCCAGCAGTAACACAGATTTTCACAAAGTCTTTAAGGAAGAACAGGAGACAGTAATTTTACATGTAAAAACGCCCGTCAATAATTCTGTACAGACTCACTGTTACATTCAGTTGCTCTGCTCTTTCAGCAATTTGAGCTTTCTGGACAAAATTTCAAGGTCACACATCAGTGTCACCCCTATTGTCAGTCCAATAATCAGCATTTCACTCACTCCTCCTCACTCTTTCTGCCTGATACTCTATTCTGCATCCCTGTGTACAGAGCCAGCCTTTGCAGCCTTGGTGCCTTTTACGTGGTGGTTCAAAAAAATAAGTAAGACTTTGAATCCTTCTGCTTTGGAAATCTTTGAGTGTTATGTTTTCTTTTGGAAAAGAGCTTCCTTTAAATAAACAGCTGGGGAATAAATGCTGATTTCTAAACTCGCTGTTATTCATCTGTTTTCCTTGTGGGTCTGCTGCACCTTTCTCTGAGATGTGAGATCTGATGAATACTGACACAAAAATAATCACTGACCATTGCTACAGTGCCACTTGTGCTATCTGTTGATACCTATGCCTTCATTATGTAATAACAATAAACTGATTAAATCTAAAATTTCCATTTGCAAGGTGATCTATAAAAATATATTCTTATATATATATATATTCTTCTCTCAATAACTGTACTTCAAAGTAGAAATGTGCTGATTGGAATGGAGGTTTTGTAGTATTTGTACTCCCCCAAGGAAAATCTCAACAAATTTTCATTAATATTAATCATGACACACTGATTCTAGGAGGTTAACAAGTACATAGAAAATATAAGACTCCCAGAATTACAAACTTGGGGTGAATGTGCGTGAAATGTTGGCATCTTTTGCTACTTGTATCTGTTCTAGCCACTACTTGGGATAGGAATGAATAATGCACGTGTTTCTTCTCTGTGCTTCTCTGCTTTTCTTTCCAAGACACTTTTCTATGTCACTAATGATGGACTCATGTAAGTGAAACTGTACTGTCTATATAGGATTGTGTGTACATATATGTATAAAATACATATGGGAAATCACAGTAGAACCATCTTGATATAAATTTTTACCTTTAAAGGTTTCATCTACTCCCCTCAGATCCATCCATCTCTCTGGGATGTCAGGTTTGTATGTCATATCATCACAGTATTCCAGGACTGTCCTAATTGCATGTGTCAGGTCTTTCCATGCAGCCCCTCCATGCTCTCCCAGTAACCCTTTCAGCATCCTAGGATGCTCCTTGTTACTGATGAAACCTTGTTACTGACTTTTCAATATGCACCTTGGAGATTTCAGCATGATAGAAGATAAAATTGTGGCTATAAGAGCTCTTAAAAGTCAGATTTTGCCGACCACAGACTTGTCAAAGGCAAGTTTTTAAGGCTAATGAAGGAAGAGTAATGGGATCTCAAACCTCACAGTGCTTTATATTAATTGCTTGCAAATGCTGACTGCTGGCAACTATTCCACACTCAAAGCATAATGGACTGGAGAGGCCAAACTTGCATTCCTGCAATGTAGCAGGTTTTTTTATAAGGCAGTCAAAATAACTGCAGAGGACATGGAAGTGTTTGTGTCCACCCAATGATGTTTGGGAGGTCTCCAGGAGAGCAGCTTTGTACACAACCTCATGTGTTGCATACATGTAAATTTGGTCTTACTGCTTTTTCAGGTAAACTCTGAAGAGCTGCAAGATATAGAAAATGTAGGTCCTATATTCCAGCCCTTGTGCTGTTGGCTCCGAGAGTAATTTGTCTCAATTTGCCAACGTAGTCATAGATGATACTCACACAAAATACATTAGTTCAAAAACCAGAGCAGACGAATGGAGTTAAAATTCTAGACTTTACTTACTCACAATATATTGTCTGTCTCTTTCAGGATAAAAAAAAATAAAGATATATTAAAGACAGAGAAGCAGTGCTTATCTGGTCTCATAGATTAAAAAGCACTGGGAGATGAGGCAGGGAAAGGCATGCCAAGCACGGGGAGTCTGAGAGCAACAGTTTGGCTTCATTTGACTTCTTTTTGTAAGAGAGTTTCCAAGTTTTCAATTGGCTTCATTAGGCTGAAGTGGTTTATCTTGCTTTGTACATCTCGGCCTACTTTTAGCCTTTCTTTCTCTTTCCTTTTAGCCTGAAACTCATGGTGTCCTATAAGCAAAGTGAATATGGAGAAAGGGGAAGGCTGGCACTTAAGAATGTGACTCTTGTGTCTGACCTTTTCCCAGCTCAAAATGTTTTAGCATTTTGTTTGCAGGGTTTTTGCATATGAAGCTACAGGAGTTTTTAAGAGCTGCTAATGGAAGTTAAAACTAAACCAGCAACCAAAAACACTTTGGGGAATATCCTGTTTATGAAACCTGTTTTCAGCTTTTCCCTTTATTCACTGAGAATTGTTAGGACATTGCACGTGTGTGTGTTCCAAAAAGCTGATATTTACCAGCCCAGTGCTGTGGGGATGATACTGAAGGAGCAAATGTAGCTTCAAATAAAAAGACTTGGGCGTAAATGCCAGGAAAAGCGTGGTTTTAAGAAATAAAATTCCATTTTCCTGTACTGGATTTTAGTGATGGATAATAAAAGAGGAATTCAACATTACACTACATCACATTAAATTCTTTCTCTTCTCCCTTAGGTGTTAACTCGCTGTAACTGGGTGGGATAGTCACAAAAACATCTGCCTGTGTTTTGGCTTCCAGCAGGGGTAGGTGAGGTGGCCACCACTGTGAGCAGTTGAGGGATTAACTTTGGTGTCCCTAGCAGAGTCAAGGAAAGTTTCCAGTTTGAGAGGTGACTTGTTTGGCTGAAGCTGATCCCCCTTTGACAAATATCCTCAGCTGCCAGGTTGCTCTGGGGAAGGTGAGTGTTTAATAACACTGCACCAGGATTTTGGGAAGATGTAGAGGCTCGCGGGCTGCTCATACAGCGCTGGTCTTGGCAGGCTCGCTCCCACAAACATCACTCTACTGGCACTGAGAGGTGTCCATGTTAATCAGCTCATCTTTATTTTTATGAACAAATCCTGATATCGCTGCAGGCTCAACATTCAGGGCAAGGTTTCAATCCAAACACAGACCACAGTCATTTCTGTGGCCAGTCCACACCCTGTGACAGAGGAGCTGTCTCTGTCTGTGTGTCTCTGTGGCATGGAGCATTCATAAAAGAGCTTAAAAGCATCCTGCAGACCAAGCCTGAACTGTGGCTCCTGGCCAAAAAAACTGGCCAAAAGATGCATCAAGACACTTTTGTCCTTGCCACTGTGCCCTGTGTGCCCAGACCATTGCCCAAAAACAAGCTGGGTTGGCCTCAGGCTTATGTGAAATGTAAGTGTCCTCATAAATAACAGAAGCTGATTGCAATAATACTTTTCTAAAAACAGTGGAGATTTGTTTTCTCTCTGAAAGCACTTGCAGGTTTTCTTAGAAGTTGTTAGAAAATATACGTAAGGTTATTTCTGCTTATACTGTTCTGTACAGAAGCTCATACACAAATTAACTTTTAAAAGATCTGAGCATACCTAGAATGTTTTGTTGTTTTACCTAAAATCTGTACATGAAACCAAGATTAAATGTTCCTTCCTTTTTGCATTTAGACAGAAACTAGGTAGGTTTTTCACATTAGGCAACAAAAATTATTATCCTAGCATAGTGATTGAGATAAGCTCATTCAACCTGACTAAAATGTTGTCATTTTCAATAACTTTTCTTATTCTGCATGAAGAAGATCATGTTGAAGTTTCAAAAAATTAAACGAAATTACAGTTGCATAATGAAGCTGAGCTCTTTATGGCTGGTAATAGAAGAGCAAGAATTTAGAGTTTAGTAAATTCATAGTGGTTCGGAAATGTTATGACAGAAAGAGGGCAATGCAGAGACAATAACAGAAGAACTTTCCATCCTATGACTTTATGCTGCTTATGAACAGATTGCAAGTTCTGGCACAATCTGCAGCAGAAAACATATCTATTTTTCATTTTGCAATTTCTGAAAGATCAGAGGCTCCTGTTTTTGCAGATTTTTGCTGGGTGAATTTGGCTAAATTGCTCAGAAGCTGATCCCTTGAGTGTTTTTCCGAATCGCGTGCATATAAACACATCCAGTGGTGACAGCCCTTTGCTCAGGGAGCAGCCTCACCCAGATTCACCGTGACAGGAGAACCTTCCCCAACAAGAAGGACCAGCAAAATGTAGCTCAGAGCATTTCCATGGCTCACCCCAAATTCCTATAAGTCCTGGACCCCTCTCTGCCTCTGGCATTGAATTCAGCTGCCTCCCAAATGTGCTGCAGCCTAATCCAGCTGCACACTAAAACACTGTGCAGTGAGACTTATGCAATCATTCCATCCCTCTGGCTCAAAATTGGGCTGGAAGGCAGAAATACAGAGAATGATGGTAATGGAGCTTTTCTGAACAGAATATATGTACATTTGATTCTGGCAGAGTCGTGGGCTGTCAGGGTACAATTCCCCACATTCCTGTATTTGTTTCAATTTGCTTATGCATAATCTTGTCAAAGTGATTTTTTCCCTTTCTAAGGCTGTTGCATGAATGGGAGCTTCAAAGTGGAGCTCGCAGAAAGTCAAACACGACTCGGTGTGTTCCATCTGGAAGCAGCAGCTCTAACAAACACAAAGGGAAAATGGAAACAAATGAAAACATCCTTCAGAGACTGTGTTTCTTCTGCATCAGGATCACTGGCTATGTGATGCAAAGGATGATTTCTGAGATACATTCACAGAGAGCAGAGAGAGCTTTGATACTGAACGTACACGGGCTACGTGAGTTCCACATTGCAAGTGCAAAGGGAGCCGTGTACTTGGATTGTTCTGTGGGGGGTTTTTAATAAATTAGGGCTTCATTATACTAATAAGTAAAGCAGATGCATGGGAAAAGGAGATCTGTAATGAATGTAGAAGGCTCTGCTGTACATAACTTAGCAGAGCATTTGAAATGCTCTTTGACTTTCCCTTTGTGGATGCTCTGCTGCTTAATGTCAGGTATTTTTATACTCACAAAACAAAGCCAGCTCTTCTGTAGTGCCTCTTGCCTTGTAATTTCAGAAACTTGCAGCTTGACAGGAGGTTTCTTATTCCTTACTTTTGTCTTGGCACCTTCCTAGAGCACTTTTTTTCACAGAATCACAGAATTCTCACAGAATTCTCACAACTTGGGAACCTCTCTGATTTCCATCGAGTACCACCAGTCCCCTCTATGTCTGCTGAGTGGGCACCCACCACTTCATCCATCTCCATCCTTTTTTCTGCAAGTTTTACAAAGCAGTTCCCAAATCCTCCCTCCCAAGCAGAGAGAGCAGGAGGTTGCCATGAGCCTGAAAAGCACAGATGGTTTAATTCTTAACATCTCAAGAATTTTTATAATATAATTGGGGCTAATAACAGAAAAGATAATTAACCTTTCATCCTTGAAAGATTTTCCTTATATAACTGCAACAGATAAAGTTCAGGACAAATAGGAAGAGGAATTCTACTTCACATCTTTCTGACCAGAAAATGTGCATATATTTCATGTATGAAATTGTGCTGAACACAGTTTCAATCTTTTCCTGTGCTGAGGCCTCTAGATGGGGTCAGGTTCTGGGAAAGCTGTGGTGGGGCTTTCCTTTTTCCATTTGTAAGCATCCTCTAGTAGGAAGTCATTGTCATCTTCATCTCCATATCACCCATTCCCAGACTGAAATATTCAGCATTGTCATGTCCCTTTCACTTCTTTCTTTGTGCAGGTTCAAGCAGTATTTACTGCTTCTCTAAACCAAGGTGCTCAAAGGAATTCTAAACCTCTGCTGGGTTTTCTGCAGAGCATAAAACAATATCTGGAACAAACTTCTTCAGCATTACCTGACTGAAAACCTGGAAACAAGTCAGCCCCAGGGCTGACATGACAATCTCTCTGCGTTCCTGCACCTGGAATTTTCTCTGTGTCTCTTGCTTGACTGATTGATGGCAGAGCTGATCCCAAGGATTGTTTTTTCAGGCTACTTTTCGGCCCATGTCAGCTTCATAAGAAGCAGGAGAGGCCTTGAGGGAGCAAAGCCTGAACTCCAAGCAGGCAGGTAACCAGAGTCAGAAAAATAAAAGACAATGGCAGGGATGGTACTCCTCATCCAAAGCATTCAGCCACTCTGTATCTGACAATTTTTTTCTTAAATCCCCTTGTCCCAAGCCCAGCATCTTTTGTCCTGGCACATGGGACTTGCAGAGCCCTTGCATTCGTGCTCTGAGCATGGCTGGAATTGCTCTCTCTGTTACCCATCAAAACTAAGGGATGACCAAACATGAGGGAGAAAAATGGTAATAAATGCCACACATGATGAGATATTTCAGAAATAGATTCCTTGTGAGCAGGAGGCAGCACAATCCTGTAGATGCAGGTGAAAGCTGGTACTAGAGCCAAGCCCAGCTCAGAGCTTGTGACTTGGGAAAAACTCTTGTCTAATGGGGGAAAAAAAGCTGAAGCAATCAGCACTGCAAAGTGCTGACTGGGAGAATAAACATTAAAGAGATAAAGCAGACCAGAAGGCAAAAGCAATCAGATTTGTAAAAGAGAGCAGATTCTGATTTTATCTTATGGAAATAAATGCAATAAAAGCTTTCTAACTGGAGTTGTATAAAGTTGCAAAATTTTTTATGCAATAGGAGAAAAATTGATGCCAGTGGTTCCTTTAATATTTTATGGAAATGCTTCAGCAAATAAATTGAAGTGGTTTTTTTATTTGCAAACAGAAGGTAAATGGGACAACTGAAGCTTATTTTTCTAAATATTTTTTTTCCTATTAGATGGCTTTACCCTGTGGTTGAGTAGCTTCTGCAAACAGTTTTTAGACACAATTTAAACATCATGAGCCAAGCCATCCCTGATTGTCCAGGACTGAATGTGTCAGGGGCTAGAAATGCTTGCTGTTGTTTCACCACAGAGCTGCACTGAGCTCCTGAGCTTGGGCCATCAATCAGACCTGATGGCCAGCACTCAGATCCTCTCTTGGTGTCACTAATGCAACCTGAAGTAGAATAAAAGTGACAGGGAAGCTGCAGCACATACAGGCATATATGGCTTTTCCTTTGAAAAAGAGAGCCAGAACAATGCATTAAAGCAGACATCTCCTTTTGTCTGATAGAGGGGAAAAAAATTAACCCAACTAAAAATAGTCAGGGCATTTTGCCCTATGATCTCTTTTCATCCTATGGATCAATATGCCCTGAGCTTGCATCCCATACATAAACTTGGGTGAGATGACCTTGCTGTGCAGTAGATGGATCTTTAATCAACAGACTGTGGTACAGTAGTGCAAGTAGTGTAGAAGGTAACAGACTTTATAAATAACTGAATTCAATTAAATTCAAAGTAAGGTAAATCAGAAAATGTTTCTCCAAAACCTCAAGACTTAATGATCAAGGAGGTATTTTAGTGTCATGGGAGAACTTTGTTATAGTAGCAGCAGCATTTTACCAAAAATCTGAGGTTGTTCCATGACTATTCAGGAGTTGGACTCCATAATCCTTGTGGTTACCTTCCAACTCAGATTATTCCGTGGATTTGTAACTGCTGAAGGACAGGGACAGGACATAAAAAAGCACCTTCCTTTCTGAATTTACCTCTGACAGGTGGAAGGTGGAGGGGCAGGAGGAGTACACAGCACATAGGGATTGTGATGCAATAAGAAATTTAGGGTGACTGTGAAACAAGTCCTCACAATAAATACATTTGTTATTTTACCATGCAAGGAAGGTGTGTACAGTTTTTATCCCTAAAATTAGGAATAACTGGCAACATCTCTTTCTTTTTGGAGATCAGTTTCTTTATGGCTCTTTCATCAGTGAAGTCCTGGGCATGATGTCGCAGATGAGTTGTCAGGGAACAGTGAGACTGCCATGCATGATTTTGTAATTTGGTCATTTGGTTGTCTGCAAGGAGAGTTGTATTTGGTTTTAAAGTTAAGAAACAATGAGTTTATATATTTTGGAATTTTATTACCGAAATGCAGGATTGGTCCTAAATTAACAGAAAGATTTAACATACTTTTGTTCCGTTGTTATTTTTATTTCTTCATAATTCGAAAGTAATTTTCTCTAGTAACATTGTTCAAAAAGTTCATAGTAATTGTCAAGTTCTCTGTGTAAGAAACAGAGGGCAGACAGGATCAAGATGCCTGTGCATGTGTGAAACGTGGGGTATATAGAGATACCTGCAGGTAAAAACCCTTCATCTTTTTTTTTTTTTTTTTTTCCTTCCTCTCTTCAAGACTGCACTGTGTTAGTGCAGCAAGTAAAAAACATTTGGAGTGGAAAAAACCTGAGTATAATAAATACAAAAATTCTGCAGCAAGATATGTTCAGTTCTGATTCACATCTGGAGTATTCAAGGGCTGCTTTGTGAGGAAATACTGCTGGCTGAAAGAGGAAGATGTACTTCTCACACTGAGGTTGCACCAAGGTGTGCTACAGGAATGGTCCCAGCATCTGCAGTGGCATTGATGCTTCAGCATTCATCCCTGAGCTGAATTTCTGTGGTTTCCATGCTGCTGGAGAGTCACCAACTCCTTGTGATTCTCAGAGCATGACCCAGCCTGCCTGGGGAGGAGCACTGATCATTAACCCAGGCCATCAGGATGGCCAAGTTCAGCCCAGTCTGACAGGTGTTCTGTCACACTTGCTTAATTTAATTTCTGCCCTAATATAAACTTTTATTAAAACTTCCATTTACAATTTTCATATTAGTTTTAAGTACAGTTCAAGGAAAAAGATGTAAAGAATTAGAATTAGGTGCAATCTGTGGTGTCCTGATTTGATTTCTGCCAACAGGAGAATTGCAAAGGAGAAGAAACATCCGTGGAAGCACGGAATGCAAATTGCTCAGCACGCACAGAGTCCTGACACAAGCTGGGTGTTAATTTATTTAAAGCTCATGATATTGTAATGAATTCAGGGTTTGCTTGGCTTTGAGGGAGAAGCTGCATATATCAGGTAGCAGTTGGATATCACATTCAACTGCTGATTCTGTCCTCTGCTATTGTGGATGAAGCCCACGCTGCTTCCTCCTTCACCCTTTGAAAGCAGCGGCAGAGCTCCTCAGGAGTGGGATCAAATCCTTGTAGAACCGTGCCCTGGAAGGAAGGAAAGGAAAGAAGGAAGGAAGGAATTCACCCATAATGTTGGTGAAACAGCATCCCTTCACTGTTGAGCACACTGTTTCTGTTTGATTAGGTGAAGCACAAACTCAGAGGAGGAGAGGCTGAGCCATTTAAATTTTATAGCCACATAAATTATAGATGGAAATCGCTTCTGGAATAGGGCAAATTAAAACTGCCATGCTCAGACCAACCATTCCTATGGCAGCTGATGGTTAAGTTTTGAGAGATGGTGATCACTGGTAATAGTCACCAGTAATAATTTTATTTAAACTTCAACAGTGCCCAGAGACTTCAATTGAGCTCAGAGCCACCATGGAAGTCTTTGCACAAACACCTGATGAGAGACCTTCACAGCATTTTAGAGCAGGAGATAAGAATTGTTATTATTCTCATTTCAGAGATTTAGAGAGATCGAGCAATTTGGGAAATGACTCCTGGGAGGTCTGAGGCAGAGCATTGCACTGCTGTTAGCAAGCAAAGAGGAAATCCAGTTGACACTTTGTTGACTGCATTTGAGCTATTCTGCCTTTTTAAGTTGTGCTTTTTCCACCTTTGCTATTTGGAAATATTCAGTGTTACAGTTCAATTAATAAAAATCTTCTGTTTAAGTCCCTTGACAATTTGTGTCCCATGTTTGCAAAGTTCAATATATATTAGTCCACAACCACTGCTCAAAGACAACCTCCTCTTACTTCATATGCCTATGGTTTGTTTCCGTTTTGTTGTGGTCTTTTTTATTTTGTTTTGTTTTGTTTTCCTAGTGTTATTTTAGAGTTCAGTACATGAACTTTGAAGTTTTCAACCCCAAGCCCATATAAGCAAAACAGAAGAATAATAAATATAACATTAAATTATGCATGGCATAATAGTGCACTTACTACTTTCATGTTCACCAAGTAAAGTAGAGGGGAAAAAATGATGTCTAAACAAGGGCAGCATTTTTTCCATTGTGGAGGTCACTGGAACACATTGTTCTCATTAGATACACAGCAACCTCAGGAAGGAGAAGAATCCTAGATAAGCACAAGCAAATCTCTAATGGGTAGTCTGGGAATGTGTCAGCTGATTTGTAAAACATAAATGTTTTATGAGCAATAAGGTTTTAAAGATGATTTTGATTCATGAAATGCAATCTACTTATTCCTTGAGCAGTCAGCCTACAAACATCTAACCAGCTAATTAGTCTGTTTAGGTAAAGTATTAAATCTGTCTTTTATTTAAAAAGGAAAACAGACCTTCTCTGAAAGGTACGTGCAGTAAGGACAAAACCTTCATTCTGTGAATGACCTGATTACAAAAGTACAGTAATTATATACAACTTTGCAAGGATTTGTAGTTCTAAACATACTGACAATTTCAATCTCAGAAGTTAAATTATTCAATGGAAAAAATGGGGGCAAACAAAAATGATATATTTATATTTTGCAGACTTTTGCAGACTGAGGTAAGGATGGTTTTGTGAAATCAGGCAAGGTCATGAATTTTACAGCCAGTTTAGTGATCACTGAGGTAGACAAGGTCAGAAAGCCTAAGGAGTCCTTTCTTGTTTATGGGTTTAATTTGCATCCATGCCCTCAGTGCTTCATTACAAGTGCTTCACACTATGACATTTGTGAATAGGATTCCTGCGGTGGTGCACTAGAGAAGATATTTCCAACTAGAACTTGCTGAAAGCCTTTGACACAGAGGTTACCTGTGCAGAACCACTGGTTTTGATTGCTCATGATATTCATGGTGGATATCATTAAAATGGATTTGGCAGATTTTTTTTTTTGTTCCAGTTTTACCATTCTGCCTAGTTCTGTTTTTTCTTGGCTGCCCCATTAATACAAGCAGACTAATCCCAAACATGTTCAGCTCCAGCATATTGCCCTCACAGGCATCAGGCACAAGACTGAAAACTGCAGGTGATTGACACCAGTGCCTGAATAAAACACCTGCCCTCAGGTTATAATATTTACAAACCTCAATTAATAAATAAACAGTCTGAAGAACAGAGGTAACACCACATCTTCATCCTGTAGGCATGTCCATCAAATCTGGCAACTGGAGAGCACTTGAAAAGCCAACAAGATGATACCTTAGCAGAGTTAAAAGAAGGAAGAGTGGCAAAGACAGTTGGAGAAGGCAAATGGAGGCTCATCTCATTCCCAAGAACTCTTTAGCTCTCTGCAATAGTGCAGTGGTTGGGTTGTTCCAGTGCAATCCACCATGGTGCCCTCTGAACCAGAGCTTGGAATAGGGCCTGAGATTGGGAAGGTCAGACACATGCATAGGGTCATTCCTCCACACTCAGACAGTGCTGGAGCTGTCAAAACACTGCAGAGAGCTTGTGTTTCATCCCATACGTGTTTGGCCACTGATGATAAGTTGCAGTTCTCCAACTTCACTGAACTGTGGGTAAGTTTTTCTTTCTGCATGACAAGAAGAAGGCTCAGTCCTTCATCAGTGCTAGAGGCTTTTTCTGTTGAGAATTTTCTCTGATTCCATTTCACATCATCTCAAAAATAATCAGATTTTTTCAACAGAATATGTATTTTCTTTGTCATTATTTTTTTCAGATGTATTTCAGATCCATCTCTTTCCTCTCTCCTCCTATTTCTCATTAATTCTCACAATAACATGCATTGATTGCTCTGTTCTGGTAGTGCCAAGATCACCATAGCAGTTCATCAACTATTTCCCTTAGGAAAGACATTACTTCTTCCAGGAAGAGAAGAAAATAGGGAAAAAAAAGATATATTTCCATTATATTTCTAAAACAATCTAAATTATCTGCTTCACTACATGTGTAGACAGTATAGTGCAGCAAAGTCAAACCTGTTCTCTCTTGTTTCAGAGATTTTCCATTATTGCACATCTTGATCATTTCTTGAAGTGAAGAAACTTCTGCAAGAAAATATCACACAGAATCACTCTATTTCTCCATCTTGTGTGATCAGAAAGATTTAGTACATAAATGCCATTTTATCTTGAAACTGTTCTGATCCACATATTATTAAGTTTTTCCTCAATCCTGCTTAGGCTGACTTTGGTAAAAGATCCTCTAGCTGTTACTCAACATGCTTATTCTGCTAATATTTTCATGATTATCCCATTCTCTCTCTTTTGGGTAAGAATTAGGATTTATTCTTCAACTACTCTGGAACCTTCTCACCCTTTCAAATATCCCAGGGGGATCATTCATAATTCCGTTACTGTTGCTCCACAGCTCTAGCTGTGAAAGCTCAGGCAAAGCTGCTTAGCAAATAAGTGAGCTCACTTTAGGGAAAAAAAAAAACAAAACCACAAAAAACCAGCATAAAATTGTTGGATTCACCAGGCTTTTATGTTTGACACATCAGTGCCGCATGTCATTTTGCTGGGGTCTCCAGTTCCTTGGCTTCCCTGCAGTGTCTGCGTCAGCAAAAATGGGTTGTCAACCGAGAATTGACAGAAGCCATGGATCTTGCCCTTTGCTTTCTGTCAATGCATTTGTGAAGTCTTTTAGTAGAGTTTTGTTATGTTTCTTGAGAGATGCTTTTAACACTTACCCTGTTTAATACCCTCAGAGCATTCAAAAGACAGCAGCTTTACATCAGCAGAGGTTTATAACAAGTACAAAGAGTGAAATGCTGCCGTCTTTCCACAGTAGAGTGGCAAGTCCTTGGACCAGGACAATGCCTAGGAGTCATTATTGGGGATGGAAGTGGGAAAGCTGCTGGTTTCATTCTGAGCTTTCTGGCACGATATTACAAAGCCTCTGGTCACTGCCCCAACAACTTACAATGCTTTGGCACTTGTATGTTCAAACAGAGCAAGTGATGCTGCCCAGAAAAGCAGTGTCTTTCTGTGTAAATACCAAAATATGTGAATCCCAGGAATATGCATAGAAACACAGAGCAATCAAGGTCTGTATGAAAACTGAATCCCAGCCAGCACACCTTGGTTGGTGGAGATCCCATCTGAAACATGGGGATGAGAGCCTTCACTGTGAGGCCACAGTTAGTTCATGTTGCTGCTTCATCACTGAAAAGGCTGAACACATTCATCACTGGGACACATTTATTTTAAATAATGGACAAATGCTTTTTGCCGCGGCACCGTTAGCCCATTTTCAAAAGTCAAAATGGTTGTACATTCTGTTAATGTGTTACTGGAATAAAATTGTGCTGCGCATTTAGGGCTGGATTATGTGGAGAGCAGCCAATACTTGTAGCATTGATTACGAGGTCTATGCCTAAGTAGTTCTCTTCCTGATTTATGAGCCAGGCATTATCATTCACTGAGTGACAGTGTAAGCTACTAGATTTGTTAATTGGACAATAAACCACACTTTCATTCTCCTCTTCCAGTGTTTTTCATTAAAAAGAGATATATCTAACATTTAATGGAATGATTAAATAAATTAATGGATACAGAAGTGTTGAATATAAACCCTTTGCTTGTTTCAAGAGTAGTGTATGGTGTACTTATTAATTAGTCTGGCAAAATGTAATTAAAAGGCTATAAACTCCATGAGGAAGTTAACCAGCCTTGTAATAAATACCAATTTATAGGTACAGTAGGTCAGCTGGCATTAAGTAAAGAGGTAACCTGCACAGAAGCTCATTTTTAGCAAGGAAACAATATGTTATCACCATGAAAAATAAGTTATCATCATGAAAAATACAGCTGACCTTGCAGATTCAAAGGCAATAGATTGCAATGTTTTCACAAGTTCATGTAGTTTTTTATCACCTAGCAACTGTATGTCATTTACATATTTTACCACACCGAACATCTTAAAGAGATTTTCTGATGGCTGGTGTCAGAAATGAGTCGTAGTGTAGTTCCTGGAAGATCGTTGTTTTTCATAACTGTGCTTAATGTCTTTATGGTAGGCTCTGAAGTGACATAAAAGGTTTCAGTGTAGAAATTTGATATTACAAGCACTTTCAGATTGTTTATTGTGTTGTTCACAAAAACACTGGGGTCTGAGTTCAAGAACCAGCACATCTACTGCTGACATCAGTCTAAGAGACACCAGTATAAAGTACACACATACACATAAAAATGAAGTGTGTATATACATATATATATATATATGCACATTTATATAAATAAAATTACATAGCCACTTTCTATACTGAAAAGAAAAGGTACAGATTTTCTTCATTAAGATGTTTCTTCATTAGTTCTGCTCATTAATTCTCTGATGGCTGCTTCAGTTAGCACATGAGGATCCCAGAAATGACAAGGGAGAGTCTGGGGCCATGCTCTGGCACACTTAGTAATGTTTCTGCCTAGAGGGTCCGACATGAACATTTCTATTTGTATAGAAAATCTTCTTTTCTTGTACCACTAGTGGTAGTAGGCAGGGAAATTTCAGAAGCCAGGATAAATCCCAGGAAAATACTGGGTGTAGAAGTGGACCAAAATACTTAAAGAGGAATGAGAGTTTGTTGTTACATCATTGATCCCGTCTTGCCTTTGCTGTAGGTGGGAAGCAGAATGACTCCTTACAGATCTGAGCTCTTTGGTGAAGCAAGGGCAGGACAGAACCTCTCTCACTGCAGCTCGTGGAAAACCATTTGAGTTCACTTAAGCTCATCAGCTGAGCCCATGAAATCACAAGCACTCTGCTCACTTAGAGATAAATCTGACACAAGCAGCACTCCATGGCTAAAACTCAACTCTGCTCACAGAGAGAAATGTTAAGGAATTTGAAAGCAGATCTTGTGTTCCCAGAAGCTTTTCTGGTGACTGAGGACTGTAATCCTGGGCAAAGGGACCAGGAGGGTAAAGTAGCAAATCTCAAATCAGGTTGGCATCACCTGTAGAGAGCCAAGGACACACCTCAGGGTTCAGATTCATGGAGCGAATCACAGGCATTGAAATGCTGAGCTCTGGCTTTTCTCTCACTGGAAATCGGGGCTGTCCTGCTGCAATTAACCCAGGCTGGTCCAGAATCGCTCCTTAGGTGCTCTTTAATCTAACACTGAGCCCACAGTGTGAGCATGCCACCTGTTCTGCCACTGGGAGCTCAGCTGTGGTTGCTATAAATCACTCTTTGGCCCCACCAATTTTCTATCAATGTAATTGATTGTGTGGCACTCGTTTCTCCCTCCCAGCAATTCTGTGTAATCAATTATAGCACCCTAGTCACAGCAGTTGCTTTGGGAAATTTGTGAAATGACAAGAGACCTCATGCAAGCTGTACAGAATTTACCAATTATGGAACTACACAATCTTTTCTAGGATGCCATAAAGTGTCGTTATTCACCCTAAAAGAGAATGTCTAAACAGATCGGTTTCTCATCAAATGCCATTGCTCAGGGATCTGAAGAATATGGAAATGCCCGAGTTTAAATCATCTGTATGCCTGAAACAGCATAAGAAATTAGTTTCTTGAGCTATTTTTATGAGTTTTTTCCTAGCTTGCAGCTAAGTCATGTATTATGGTGAATCATTAACTACTGACTTTTATAGCTAATCCTTATATTGCCCATTTTTATATTTGATGACATTTTTGGGATATGAGATTGTATAGACCACAAATACTCATCAGATAATGCAATTACCTGTTTCCAACACGTCCCCAAGTTTAGTCTTTCCCTAAAGAAAATTGAGCAAGAGGCTGACCTTTATTCATAGTGTGCTTTGTGCTGTTCTTTGATTCCTTCCACAGGCTCACCTTCATGGGGAGTGATTTTCCCATCATTTGGGAGAGATGCACAATTCAATTCCTGCTACACATAAAAATCCCCTCGGTCTGCATGGACCTGAATAGCTCCATCTGCAATGCCAAGTGCTCTGCATTCCTTCCCTGCCACCAGGGAGGGGACAAATCAGCTCAAACTGATTCCTGTCAGGATAAGATTGGAGGGACAAACCTGTTCCTTGCTACATTTCAATTGGGAACAAGTCAGGCCTTTAAACTCCAGAGCAAGTTCTTCTGTAATTTCTTCACAGGGAAATGCAGATAATCAAATCTTTTTCTTGCCAGAGACAATGCAATTTTATGCTTTGATTTATTCTGAAGCATTCGATTTATAGTTATGCCTAGCCCTGAAGAGTCCTGTTGGAATTGAATAAAGCATCAGATAACATCCCAATTAGGAGTTTCTGTGGGGAAATAAGATAAATAAAGGAAATTCTGCCAAAAAAGAGATCCTTGATGAAACCTTGGGCTCACAGGTGTTTTAATATATGTAACTCCTGGTGGCAGTGACAAAATACAGATAAAACTGAGAACGTAAATAGATAAAGATGTAGGTTTGAATCTGTGCATGACAAACTATGGAGAGATGCAGAAGCCTTCACTGGGTCCACAGGAAGTCTGTGGTGTGGGATCCTCTCCTGCTGCCAGCAGAAAATGCCTGTGTGGCCAAACTTTGGTCTCCTTCTGAAATAGTACAATAAAATAAGGAAATTGATTTGGAGAGTGAGAATGAGACAGATGATGGAGGTGACACCTTCATACCTTGAGAGGGGAGCAAGGACAGCTGGGGCACAGCCTGGTCTGGTGCTCTCAGACCCCACATTGCTCTGGGATTTGCCTGAGCTGTGCACTTCATATAATAATAATAAAATTTAAAATAATAAGAATAATAAGACACTTAGGGGAAGGAGATTCGTGGTAAAAATGGGGCAGTGAGGGGGAGTGATGACTGGCAGGGCCATTGGTATTTTGCAAGACTCAGACATCAGGGGGCCAAAGGGGGTTTGAAGAGTTAATTTTGACCTGTCACACATCAGACAGGTATCCAAATCCTATTGAAGTTTCTCCTTTGAATCTGTCTTCTGCATAGAAAATGTCCAAGAAAAATGTGCAGAAATATATAGCTGTGTTTTTGGTTGCTCCTTCTCAGGAATCTTTCAGCATTATTTACAGCTCAGCTCATCCTCATCTTTATATTCAGAAAGGCTTCACAATATTTTCCTTTTTTAAAGAAAGTGAAAAGACCCTGTTGAGGTTCAGACAGATGTGCATTAATATTGAGTGATTTGATTTAGATTGATACTTTGAGATGCTTCGGTTAAAATTCAGCTCTCTGGAAAAAAAAAAAAAAATTGGTTGAAGGAAGCGATGGCAAAAATCAAACCCAATGGTAAATATTTACCTGGAAACTTCGCAAGCATCTCTTCTTTCATCTGAGTTGCTGTGGTTCATCTCTAGGGGGTCAGATTTAATCTAAGTCTGTACAGAGATGATACCTTTGTACCTCCTCTGTGCCAAAACCACCATGGTAGTCAGGGGACCAAGTAATTAATCTGTTTAAGTCCATAAAAAAAAAAAAAAAAAAAAAAAAAAAAGAAAAGGAGGAAAAAAAAGTATTTCATCTGGGAGGGCTGCTGCATGTAGCTGGTTGCAGAGGACAGGAGTGTGGAGCTGGAGGCAGGGGCAGAGCAGGATCATTGCAGGGACCCAGACTGGTGTGGGGTCAGGGATGGAGGGCACAGCAGTGGGATGAGAGTTGTTGGGCTGATGTGTGATGTACACAGATGTCAATCACCTGTGTGATGGTCTCCAGGTCTTATTCTGGGCCAGTTCTCAAAAAGATACTAACAGATAAAATACTGCCTCAAGCGGAAGTTTTAATTGTTTTGAAGTAGCAGATGTAAAACTAATAAAGAAGGCGAGTTTTGAGCTTAATTTAAAGACAAGCCTCATCCTAAGCACTTGTCCTGCCTTGTAAAGGTAAGGCAGGCAGCTCTTTCTGTTCACAGATGCAGCACCAAGGCTGGGAGAATTATGCAGTAAATGGTGGGTAATGATGCTTTAAGGGAGTGAATGTAACATTTTTGAATTTTCCCAGCTGTCTTTTTTGTTCTTTGTGGACGGAAAAACAATTAGACCTGCAAAGCTCTGTGGTGAGGCTCTGGCATAAAGCGACATATCAAATGCTTTTTCTCACAGGGAGGTTGAAGCCTTGTGGGTAAACTTTTAAATAAACAGAAGATTTATTCACAGTAGTTGGGTGCTTTTGTTCCAAACTGAAGGCATCCTTTTAATAAAAATTATCCAGCTCCCTCTTCCCCCCTGGGCTCGGAGGGTGTGTGTCCACAGTGGCGGGCGCAGGGAGCGCGTTCCCTCTGCCTTTGGATGCCTCACAAGTCTTTCTGTGTGTGCCTTAATAGTCCTCTGAGGGAGATGAAGTCTCATTTTGTGTGACTCTGAATTTAAATCCAGGTCACAGAGATGTTAAATAGCAAATGACACATTTATTGTGCCGCCCAGCTGCCTTCTGTAATGCAGCAGGAATGCTTTCTGAGCAGGGATAGTGTGCCGATATTAACTTATATGCAGGTTGTTTCATTGTGGAAGCTAATGTTAAAAAAGAAGGAAAAAAAAATATCAAGGGATGCTGCTCACATTTAAACAGCTGCTTATTTCCTTTGCACCTTCTCTGCTGAAGTGCTAATGCACTTCCCTGACTGAAGAATTCCTAAGACATTCTTTCTTTTCAGTTCAGACCTTTACAGTTATGTTTATTATTAAAAAAAAAAAAAAATAATAAAAATCCTTAAACCATTTTGGTTTGCAGGTCACCAGAAATCAAAATGGCACTGTCAATATGCTATTCTAACTCCTGTGCTTAGTTAAAAACCCAAATTGCCTCTTCAGTTTATGGTGCTGTCTGTAATATTCTCCTTTTGTGAAGGCACATACTTTATTTCTCTGGGAGGAAAGTGGCTTGTCAGAGGCTGCTGCATTATTGCAGCCTTACAAGCAAATAATGAAGTTGGACACCTGCATTCTGTACAAAAAGGCTTTGATCAGGCAGATGGATAATGTGTTCCTGGGCATCAAAAAAGGCTCATCACAAGATAGAAAAGATGGGGATATTGGGACGTTTACTACACAGATGTCCTTTCTGCAATAGTATTGCAAAACACATACCCAAACTGCAGCTAAATGGACTTCTGACCAATAGATGGAGACAAAAAGTGTTTTTCTTCATTAACCTGCTTTGTTCTTACTGAGAAGGTCAATTTACCTGCAGGTCCTTGTCTGGTAGTGAGTTTATTCAAAGCAGGTGGGCAGGTGGGTCTATTTCTTTTATGTCATTGTTGGTTTTTTTACTTTTGTATTTATTTGGTTCTGTGGTTTTTTGTTTGTTCGTTTGTTTGCTTGTTTTTTATTTTGTTTTCTAATGAATACTTAGGTGAGGGATTTAGCTCTGCTGGTGGTTGCTCAGGTTCCACAGTTTTGTTGTCCCTTAATTCATAATGCTGTGGAACAGGTTTTGGGCTCATGATATCAGGTTTGATTCAGTATTAGGACAAGTGTGAGCTAACAATAATTAGGCTTGTCCTGTGGTTTTTCCTATGTGCATGTGTCAGTGTTTTAATTTAAAAGGTTATCTCATATTGCAACTTACTCTCTTCTGAATCTCTGCTTTCTGGGACTGTTAACCCAGATATAAGTTAAAACTTTCTTTTTCCAATCACCAGTTACATGGGTTCACCCTTTTCATATTTCTTAGGCATTCTAATTGCAGCATTAAAAAACCACAAATTCATTCTCAAACCCTTATTAAGCACTGACACTGTGGTCTTATAAGCTTAATGTAGATTAATGTGTGCTAAGAAAGGAAAAAAAAAAAAAAAAAAAACCCACACAAAACCCCCCAAGACCAGTACTGTTCTGCCATCTGTTGATTGTTTTACTGTGCTGTAGTGAATCAGTACCTATTTCTGATCCTGAATCTAAATATAATTTCAGCTTACTTCTGATTTCCTGAAACCCCAAATTACTGTGTTTAATTTATAAATTGCTTCTTACATATTCTGCTCATGGCTGGTGAATATAATTAACATTTTCTTGTGAAAAACCTGTACCTATAAATATCAAGGCCGTGACACACATAATTAATTTAAAAAAAAAATGATGAGGGTTGTTGATTTTCAAATATATAAATAGATTTCAAAAAATGTGCCATAAAGCTTCACATCCCCTTTCTAATAAGTATAACTGTATTTATTTTGTGTTTATTAGGAAGGGGCTGTGGGAATACTGCAGTAGCATGTAAGTATCACAGTAGGATCAAGCTAATGAGATCTGGATCACTGTTCAGTGCTGAACAGCCGTTCCCATGCACAGCTGATTTCAGTCCTGTGCGAAGGAATTTTGCATCAAAATGTAATTTCTAACCTAGGACCAAGGCAGCTTGGCACTTCTATCTTTTCACTGTTATTTACTTCCCCACACAAACCAGTTTGGATTTGTGTGGTCATTGGAGAATAAACCAACTCACTTCAACAAATTTGAGAAAGTGAAGGTAAGAACAATCTGTGCAAAATGGGTTATAATCTGCCTCCTTGGAGTGACTTTTTGAAAACCTTATTGTGCTTGCGGTGCAAGTCAGTGGTTAGCCCTGCTCCTCTTGTTCAGATGCTCCTGGTTGTTTTGGGTTTTTTTAGGATTGCCTTCTTGCCCTTTTTTTCCAAGGCCTGGGTCCCAGTATCTATAAGAATTCCCTGGCAACTGAAAGAGTTTGCCTTCTACTGCTCATTTTTTCATAATTAACTAAAAATACGAGATTTAAACACAGAGACAGAACTTTGAGCTTATCAAACAAGCAACAGAAGTCCCTTAAACACAACTAGGTTTTTAATTACCCACTTACTATTGATCTCAGGCTTCAGTAATGTGCAGCAGCAACAGCACATTCTTCTGCTGGGTAAGGATGTAAATTTGGGAGGATGAAACATTTTCAAGTGTCTGACTCTTGTTCCTGGAGCTACATTTTCCTGTTTTCTCCCTGGCAAGGATTTCTGATGGATTTTCTTATTTTCTTGGCTAGATGGCAGATCCTTGAAACCTTTCTTATCTGGCATGCACAAACAAGGCTTTTCTTCAACATGAAATATTCATAGAATAAAACACTTACAAAGATGTTAAAGGACATAGAACAGCTAGTCCCAGTCCAAACCTTTCCAACATCATTTAACCCCATAAGGGTGGAATTCTCCTGGGAGCTACCATAGAGTTGTGAGTCAGAATTAAAAAGCTTCAAAATTGTTGCTCATTTAGCCCTAAGGGCTAAAACCCTGCGTGAGGGGTTTCCTTATAAATAACTGCAGGTAAAGTAAACCTGACAGGCTTGGCTTGAGCAATGCAAAGTTTTAGCTTTCTTTCTAATGTACCAACACCCAATTTTCTGAGTATTATCATGCTAAACTAAATTTGGCCATGAACAAGCCCAGATCAACTGGCGCTTTGATTAGGACAAGAAAATTAATTGTTGCTGGGATTTAGAATTTATTTGAGCCCTCTAAAGAAAAAGTAGCCCTATATTTCACCTTCATTAAAGGAAAAAAATCCAGTCAGGTATTATACAATTACAGCAAAAGTGACATCATGATTTATTGTGTCAAACCATTTCTTTCTTCTTGCAGCATCACAAAGGTCAGTGAAAAGCAAGGCTGCTGTGTGAGATCAAGAGAGAAGCTGGTAGTGTGAATAAAGTCCATGAATGTCATTTTTAATTTTCAGTGTCCCTGCTTTTGTGGCAGGGAGCCAGACCATAACATTTCACTTGCTTCAAAAAAGAAATTATATTCATTGCTTTTTTCAAAGAAGTCCAGTTGAACTCCCTGGAGAGTGGGGGTCAGTCTAGAAAAAAATATTTTCTATTTTTTTTTTATTACAGAACCTGGCCTGATAGAATTCCTAGTAACTGTTTTGTGTTTTTAATGCAGTTTTGTGGTAAAAGTGGGGAAAAGGTTGCTTAGAAAACCTTGCAGTGGCACATACTGGCACTGCCCTGCACTATCATGGAAAAGGTTTCTAAGTCTTTCAACTTGTAGTGCAATTGGAAAGCAGGAAAAACACCAGCCACCTGTGCTAAAAGATTTTGTAAATCCAAATTATTTATAAATTAAGAGTATAAATAGCAGAGGAAATGAATGGCAAGCATCAAGCAAAGACACTTGAGCAGGTTGTTGAGTTCTGAAGTGAATTGCTCTGTTCTTAAGACCATTAGTAGTGTGACTTCACAGTCTTAGTGACAGAGAATTACAGAAGCCTTTTGATCCTTAAAGAAGTACCTCACTTTGATTACTTTTGTACATTTCTAATGGTAAATGTGATTATCTTTAATGTGACAGCACTGTCTTTAGGATGGAGAGCAGCTCAATTTTCCTGCCTGTTTTTTCCAAGCTTCAAGAATGTTTTATAAAGCAGCATCTTTCCATGCCAGACACTGGAGCATGGTGAGCACATACAGCAGAGATCATGGAGGTCAATAGTCATTTTTCAGCTGACTGCAGTGATCTTTGATGTGCTTGGCAATATTTAATCAAGTTTTCAAATTCTGTTGTTCCTGCAGGTCAGGCTCAGAAGCTGCAATTCAGGAAGACTGAAACAAGTCAAATAAACCAATTGTGCTATAAAAACAAGCAATCAGCAGAGTGCTAGAAAATCCCATTTTGGCAAGAAAACACTCCAACTTTGTTCTTTGGTGTTATGATGTGATGGAAAGCCCTCAGCAGTGCTATAAATTTGTGTTACACAAATGTTTATCTCCAGACCTCTATGCATGTAGTGTATAATTTGAAACACAATCCATGCTCTTTTCTCACACATTTGTTGTTTTGCCTCTCACAGTCCTGGTGTTTGTTACAGGAGGTCTCCATTTCCTACAGGCTTAGGTGATTCAGATAAATTAAAACAAGCATCTCCACAGACAGTGTTATTTCAGTTCATGTGACATATTCCACTTTACCACAGATTGCCTGTGGTGCACAAATCTGTTACTCGTGGTAACGAGTTCCTGTGTCCATGACTTTAATCTGTTTTTAAAAAAATGGATTTAAACCACGGTAAAAATGATTTATGAGGTTTACAAAGCCTTTTCACTAGTTTAGCAAGATTAATTTCAAATCATGCTAAGTCAAATAACAACTTGTGGTAGATAAGGCCTTATTCTTTCCATATCTTTCTCTTTCACATGTCCCTTGTTCTTATAATCTCTTATGACTATGTATATTGCATAACATATTTTGGTATAATTTAACAACAAGAACTTTTGAACTTTTTACCTGGAAGCTGCAGGAAATGGCCAGATTTTTGAAAGAAGATAGTTGCAGCTTGCTGTTGTAAAAATAGTACTTGTAGTACCTAATGCTCATGGAAACTGCCCACATACCCAGTCAGCTAAATGTCTAGGAAATGTCTCAGTATTTGAAATCCAGAACACGGTGATTTAATTTATGTTCATGTTTTGATAACTTGCTGAAAACCTGACTGACCTCAGCAATAAAACATTTGGGAAGGGAAATAGGTTGGTTCCATAATTCTCAACTGTGAACCACAGTTCTCAACTGTGAGTGGAAATTTCATATTCAGAATTCACACTCCTAGGGATATTTGCACATGGAGTTTGTCTAGCTGGTGCATGTGTGATGGGAAGAATGTGGTTGTGGGACAGGAAATCACTGAATGGTTCCTATAATGGAAATGAAGAGAGGGCTATGAAATCACTGCCAATTGGACAAAGCCAATTCCAGTTAAGCATAGTAAAAGGAAGTAATTTTGGAAGAAATCTTAACTTCAAGTGGTTGTATCTAGTGATGTCAGTGTTGAAGAGAGACAATTGCACCAGCTTCCAGCCCATCCTGTTCACACCCTGCTTCTCTGGCCTGGCCCTTAACCCTGCTGCTGTCCCTCTGCAGAACAAGGGACACAAGGCCAAGAGTGGCCTCACATATTATAAAAGTGGCATCTTTGGATTCAAAAATGCTCAGGAAAGAGGCTTTTGTTTAGCTCAGCCAGAAGAGCTGAGGACAGGCTCTGCCTCCTGAATCCCACCAGCTGAGTTCACCTTGCAGAGGATATCTGAGAGGTGCTCTGTGAGTTTGAGGTACTGTGCAGTCTGTGGGAACTGGGGATTGGAAGTAGGCAATGGCAGGGATTGTGTAGGGAGGGCTGAACAGGTAAAATTGGGAATCTGCATTACATTAATTGTGTGGTACCAGGGAGCAGGATGGATAAGCATCCCTGGATTAGCATCCCTGGATTAGCATCTCTAGCTTTTTTATGAGCATCTTAAAATCAGGCTGTGATGCCCTTAGCAAAAATGAAAACAATAATAACCAAACTATCCTCCAAGGAGTCAAACAGTATTCAAGCAAATACTGAGAAAAAGCAAGTTCAGCAAAATTCTGTGAAAAATTTAACTCTTTTCAGGGAAGAAAAACCCAAACAAACAACAACAAAGCTAACAAACTTTTCTAAACTTCCTGTCTGGGTGGGATTCAATATGAGACTAACCTAAATATCAGCACTACATGCAGCCAGTGTGTCTCATCTGCCATGCCAGGGGAGACTTGACTGATGAAGCTGTAGAGCCCTGGGGAGTGGCTGGCCTGTCGTGTTCCTCTGCAAATTCCTGCATTTCCATGTGCTGGATCTCCAGTGGTGACAGATTTTAGGCATCTGGCTCACAGATAGGCTTGTGAATTCCAACATGGAAATGTAATGTTCTTGTACTGCGGCTTTCTTGCCATGACCTCAGCCAGCCATGCTATTTTGGAGCTTATAAACTTTTAACTCCATCTTAATGAAGTTGTGCTAGTAGAAAGTCCCATATAAATAATTTAATAATATGTCTGGATGAAATGGCTGCTATCTAACTGGTAGAATAACAGAAGTGATTAAATTAAATTCAATATACACATTAGCCACTGAACTACACAGCCATAAAAGAATGAAGAGTGTGGTCTGAAGAGTTGTCTCTTTTCCTCCCACAGCTTTATAATTATATCTTCAGGGAAATGCCACAGCTCAGCATTTAACGATCTGCCATCACAGACATTTACGAGGAGATTTTCAGGGAAGGAGAGAGTTGAAGGTGTCTTTTGTACCAAAAAAAGCAGTCATTGAATATTGTGGCAATCTCCTGCTGAGAGGAGCATTGATCCATATATTTACATATCATCTGAAGTTAATAATTCTAAGTTTTTGCTCAAATAAAATCCACAACAAGGTCACGATCTCCCAGGAATTGTTTGAAAAATAGAGCATAAATCTTGGGCAATGTCAATCTGTCACTGCCCTACAGCAGATTTGTATGGGTTGAGAGAACACCGCTGAACAGTTCAGGACACTGATTGTGTTCCATGAGGGGTGGCTCTGGGAAAACCCAGCCCCTTTTCGGTGCTGACACATGGGGTGCACTGGAAGAGAGGGGAGACATTTGTAGTGTAGGAAGCAGTGGGATGAAGTACTCATGAAGAATTAACAGATGGCCCAGAGTAAGCAAATGGAAAAATTAGCAAAGTACTTTTCCTGGTGCCAGACTATAAATCAAACTGAAATATCCTGTGTGGCTGTGGCTGGTGTGGATATGGAGATGTGACTGTTACTTTGAAGGTGGAAAATAAAAGTCTGGATGAAGACTAATGTGTTAAAGGCTCCACATAAGAAACTTCCAACTTAAATACATATTTAATTTCCCAAATGGACAAGGAAAAATCCAGGTTGTGGCTGTCAAGTGTTTCCTAGACATTTCAAAACATGGCTTTCCCAACTACTCATCTCTTAAAGCAGATTAGATGCTCCAAATGGATTTTAAGATGCAGAGAATGATCAAGTGCCCTTAAGACGAAAAAGACAAACTTAAACAGACCTGTGAGTGCATTTATTTGAGTCACTGAAATGTTCAATAAGAGTAGAAGTCTCTTTAATTAAGTTGCATGCACTCCTAATCTAGTGAGACAGGGATTTCCAAGGGGATATTGTCAGATTCCCAGTGAGGTGGTAACAACATCCACTGCTTTGTCATTTATAGTGGTGTTTATCACTTGCATTTGTCCCAGCATAGGCAGTCAAAGACATAAATCACACTCTTCTGTACTTGCAGAAAAAAATCAAAATACAGTGTACTATTACATTTTATCCATTTTTAAGGTGTTAGCTCCTACCAACCTCATTCATGGACTGAAACCTCACAGAGAAGTTCAGCTGTTTGTGTGAGAGATGTTCTTTTCTTTTGAACATCCTCTGTTGCAGCCCATGAACAGGAGAGTCCCTCATCACTGCTGGGATTTTGCAAAGAGGGAATTACCAAAAAAGCTGGTTTAATTTCAAGCTCCATTAGACACAGTGTTTGCCAAATGGAAAAAGACCAAATTGTTTGGAAATCTTGTCTTGAAACCTCTATGTTGGTATTAAAAATCAGAAAGAGTAGGTAGTAATAAACAGAAATCACGCAATGTATCATCTGAATCACTCCCTTTAAATCACTTTGAGTCTCTTAATTTTTATTTTCTTCTTGTGGAAATGTAAAGTGCTTACTCTGGGACTATTGATTACAGAACTGTAGTACCAGCCTGGGATTTCCAGTATTAGCTTGTTGAAATCAGTTTTTGAATGACTTGAAGGTAATTAGGCTATGTATAAATACATATATATGTGTACATATATAAATTTTCCTTCACTTTTCCTTATCCTTTTAAAATGTTCAAAATGTGTGCATGGCGCTTTATGAACATAGTGATTAAGGGAAGGAAATAATACCATTAATAAGGAGTAATGCTGATTTTAATTCAATCTATTACTTTTGCCATTAATTTTAAGTGGCAAGATTTTATTCCTCCATCTACATGCTGCAGTGGTTGTTTTCACACAGTGCTTTTCTCCCAGGAAGGTCTATGTTCAAGCCTCACCAGGTGAACTGCCTCTGTGATGTTGATGTGCTGTTCCTCCTGCAAATGTTTTGTTGTCACCAATGCAGGGAGTGAGGGCACTGGGAGCTGGGTCCTGCTGAGTAGGTTGAGCAGTGTTTTACAGTGTCACATTTATATTCAAATGACAAAATCAGACTCAAGTTCTTGGGTTCAGCAAAAGTCATCTGTTTGTTCTGTGTCCAGCTCAAGAATACGTAGGGGAAGTTGGCAGAGGCTGAACGTGAGCCAGCTGTGGCCAAAAGTGCTGATGGCAGCTGGCTTATATCAGCAATAGTGTGGCCAGCAGGACCAGGGCAAAGACTGTCCCCTGTGCTGGGCAGTGGTGAGGCCACACTTTGCGTCCTGGGTCAGTTTTGTCCCCTCACTACAAAAAACTCATTGAAGAAGTGGACTGTATCCAGAGAAGGGGAAGGGTCTGGAGCACCAGGAGCAGCTGAAAGGGCTCAGCCACAAGAAAAGGAAGCCCAGGATGACCTTATCAGCCTCTCTAGCTCCCGAAGAGGAGATTGTAGTGAGGTGAGGTAAGTCTCTTCTCCCAGGTAACAAGCTCTAGGACAGGAAGAAATGGCCTCAAGTTGTGCTGGGGTAGGTTCCGGTTGGATATTAGGGGAAATGTCTTCTCTGAAGGGTTTTCAGGCACTGGAATGGGCTTTCCAGGGAAGTGGCAGGGTCACCATCTCTGGAGGTCTAGAAAAGATGTGTAGATGTGGCATCTGGGGACACGGTTCAGTGCTGGGCTTGGCAGTGCTGGAGGAATGGTTGGACTCAATCTTAGACGGCTTTTCCAGCCTAAACGTTTCTATGATTTTGTGCTCAGTAATTAATGTAAGAAATATCTCTCTGACTGTGCTAAGAACTACCCAGCTCTGTTGGGTCTCTGCTCTGATGTATGGGCTCCACTGATCCAGCAGCAGGAGTGATGGATAAGGAGGTGTGTGAACTCATCCCTGCAGGTTGGGCCAACGCCGCTGTCTGTGAGGTGAGCCCCAGTGCCAAGGCCAGGAGTAGCTGTCAGGAGTCCGATCTGCATGGCCCTAGTCTCCATTTTAAAAAAAATCCCCCCAAGAGCTATTACCAGAATTGCCAATATTAAAAATATCCTTAGTTTGGAAAATGGAATCCTTGGGGAGGCAATAGTGTTGTAGGATCTCAAGCCACAACCCCGTCATGGGGTGAGGGGGCCTCAGCCTGGACATGTGGCCACATGCAAAGTGGACAAGAAAACCAGGAGAGTTCAATTGGTTCAATGGATCAGATTTAAGTTGAAGCTGATTTAAAATGGATACACATTTGTGTGCTTGTTTGTCAGGAAAGATGGGATCAGCTGCCAGAGCCACCATGGGGGCTGCTCCCACGTGCAGTGTTGGTATGCAGTGCCTGCAGCAGGCTGAGCACTCTGCAGTGCCAGAGAGAGAATGTCAGCTCGTTTAATCTCTGTCAGCATGGTCCTCCCTCACTTCATCCGCCCAAAAGAAAGTTTTAAAGGATGTGTTTGAAGAAGCGTTTTTAGGATTCACTGGAGGAAGTGTGCTCTTGAGTGTCTACTGGCTCTAGTTTAACCCATGGCTCTCCAGGCAAGTGATTTTGCCAGTGCCAGAATTTAGTTCTCACTGTGGCTGCTAATACAGTGATTGCTCTGTGACTCAGGAGGGAAATATCTCTGTGAGTGCTGGGCACTGTTCAAAAACTCAGTGTTTACCATGAGGTCAGAAATCTGTAGCTGGAGCCAGATCTGTCCTTGTCTGTCACTAAAATTTTCTATATGTACATTTTGTGTTCAGGTTTGTGTTTATAGATATATGTATTCCTCTCTCTCTCTTTCTGTGCATATATATCAAAGTTAGTAAGGAAAGAAATTGTCATAGTCTCATATAAAGAACTTTAAAATAAGTATTTTTCCATCTGAGTCTAGCATAGAACAAGCAATTCCTACCACTTTAGTGCTTAATTTTTTTGAAAATCTGACAGGTAATTTTGAGAACGTGCTACAGACATTGGCATGTTTGCATTTGTCAAATCCTTCAGATGCCGCAGGCAGACTTTTAGTGCCAGGAGAGAGCAGCTCATGTAGCTTTTCCTACAGAAGCCTCCTCTCCCATAGCAGTGATTTCTACTTCCCAGGGAGCGGAAGACGGCACACACTGCTCGGCTTTATTGCAAGGCACTGCACCAGCTGAAGAAATGGATCCACTCATTCAGGACAAGTAAGCAAATTCAGCTGGCTGATGAAAAGAAGCCTAGACAACGGTGTTCAAACACTCACTCCCATTTCCTCCCCCCGTCCCCAGATGTCTGGTTTCAGTTTTAAAACATAATAACATTTCATTAAGGAGTCATAGCAACCCCTCACTAATTTGTGAAGAGTACATCGTGAGCTACATTCTGTACTTATCAACATTTGAGCACTTTAGATCTTGTTTCATCTCATTAGTGGATGTTTATGGGACCTGAGGGTTTCAGCACTCTCTGACAGCTGCACCACCACAGAGATGTCATTTCAAAGAGCTGGATATTTAAATTGCTGGTTCTAGAAAAATTTAGCCATGGGATGGCATTTACAGGAAACAGCAAACCAGAAGAATGTGTCATGTTGGAAATTGCTTGATGTTAACCTTAGAAAGTGTAGGAATTCTGCTCTCCCACTCTGCTCCCCCACTTTACTGGACTGAAGCCTTTTTCCCTCAAATGCTCCAGTTAGCTTTATGCAGGATTTAATTTGTATGAAAATAAGTTCTTTTTCCTCCACTAAATCTATTAATCAGTGTACCATTTAGTAAACTGTCAGTGGCATCTGTTGGAGAAAAGGCAAATAAAATACTGATGCACAAAGAGGTAGATTTTCCAGATTATTGATATGTAGTTTCACAAATTTATGAAAAAATGCCCATCGTACATGATTTATTTCAAAATAATACACCAGTCTACTCTTTGTGCCTTTGTTTCTAATATCGCTTTTCGTCCTCATCACAATGTAGGGCTTTCTCTGAAATGCACTAATAAATACGAAAAACAAATGCAAGTGTGAATGTACAGTGCGATGTAAATGATGGAGCAGGAAATGGCATCTTAAATTTGTTTACAGTATGCTGTAAATCAAAGCATAGGAAACTGCTTAAATAGCAAGCAGTTGATAATCACGTTAATTAGGAAATCACAGAAAAAACTGTGCCACTTGTGTGATAATTGCCTTTTTAACACTGCATAGACTGTATTCATTTTTCAAGGATTATTGTGGAATTCACATGCACTTTTGCTAAAATGGTGGGGATTTGTTTCATTATAGGTGGAGCCTTGGTGCTGTCACTGGGAGAAGATAGCTGGTAGGGTCCTTAAAAATCCCTGCCAGAATGGAAATGCAGCGAAGATCAATATCAGATCTTATCTGAATAAATATTTCTGAATATTACTGTTGCTACCTGGCAAACTGTGCTTATGGAATAATAACTTTACAAATTGGAAATCTCTTGCCTCATTCATCAAGTGCAGCTACACTAACACTGCATGAGTTTATGAGAATTTTTATGCATGACTTGCTGGGTGCCTTGTGGTTTTGATGGGAAATAGAAAACTGAGAGATCTCTGAGGGGTCTTGGATTTGAAAGGAAGAAAAGGCAATATTTGCTTTCAAAAGACTGGGGTGCAGATAGAAGCAACACCAATACTTCTCTTCCCTGCCAAACAGCCAAACAAGCTACTAAGTACCAGGACATCATCCTCCAAGAGCCTCCTGCTACTTGAGCTGTCAGAGGACGCAGCAGCGAGGCCCCAAAATCCTCTGTGAGGCCAAGGCTGCAAGGCATGAGCTGCAACTCCAGGATGGAGACAACCCCAGCACACACTGTATCTGTGGCTTTCCCCTCACTCACATGAATACAAAGTACAGCAATTTCACACCTATCAGGCACACCGGACTATAAGGCGCACTTCTGGGTTTTGATCAAAATTTTAATCAAAAGGGTACGCCTTATAGGTGTGAAATTACTGTACTTTGCCGGTGCTGGGTGGTTTTGGAAATTGCTGCTTTTTAGTTAGTTCAAGCTGACACTGGTAGTTTTGCTGTGAGACTCTGTCCAGCTCAGTACCTGTGTGCCTGCTGGAGTGGCCGTGCTTCAGAACCAGGCAGCAGCTGAGAATGTCTTCAGGCTCTAGCGCTTGTTCTATTTCATCCGTGTTTCTTGGTTCCTTTCTTCAGCTGTACTTACACAAGGGTAAAAGCTGTGTTCCTAGAGCTGTCTGGCAGCACAGCTTTCCAAGCTCGATGTTTTTTTTTCATGTTACTTGAAGCAGAGTGCTTCCCTTTCTGCCATGCACAGCAGAATATCACTCTGCCTCTGGAGCAGAAGCCAGCATCCGCATCCACCCACACCTGTGCCATTCCTGTATCATCCTTGTGGAGACATCCAGGCTTTGGGCATGGGAACAGTTTGAGAGATCCACGAGGAACCTTCTCAAATGGAAGCTGAAGGCTGTAGTCCTCTGGCAGGATTTGGAATAAAATACAATTTTTTTCTCTGAGCAAGATGTAAACTTGATAGGAGCAGTTGCAGCTCTGCCTGCATGCAAAACATCTTGTTCTCATTGCAAGCTTTCAGCTTGATGGAGGAACATAAGGAAAGGGAGTCAAGGAAATAATGAGGGAAAGGACTAACATTTTAGGGAGGGCTTGTGCACCTCTTCATCTTCAGACTTTTACCCTGGGTTGTCACAGGTTGTCCAATATCATTTCCTTTCAAACTGGATAATTCTGTCTCTCCTATTTGAAAGAGCATCTAAATTCCATCACTCTAAAAACAAATCTTGTTTAGGTGATCAGCCCCTCAGAACCAAGAGAAGATGCTTTTCTCTGATCTTTTTAGGGGCAAGAGAACTTGCTGCAAGAGAATGGATAACTTAAAGGGACCAAACATTAAATTTTGTCTTGAGCTGGTATCACTTGTTGTCAGGTATTTTCAGTAGTCCAGGGAAAGTTAACAAAATTACTTCTGGAGAGCAAGAGGGCATCAAGACCCCAGAATGGCTGCTTTTAAAGGCTGTTTTGAGAACTTTGGCCAATATCCTCTGTGTGTGAGGTGTTTAGTCCTTGGCAGCAGCGTCTGAGTTTTTCTCTTCAGGTTGTCAGTTGTGTCACCTGATGGCTCAAAAGGGATTTTCTCCCTTCATCTGTGCTGCTTCCTTCTGTTCTCAAAATCACACTTCTCTTTCTCACTGTCCTTTCCCTGTGTTTTTCTTTGCTCCGTCCCTGGTGTGTGCCCTCTGGAATTCATGATGGGTCTGCAGTGCTGTCCAGAGTCTGAGAGGATGTTTCCAACAGATGCCTGAATAATCATAGCAGGAATGTGCAGGATGTGCTCCAGTTCTATGGTGCTGGTGGCTGTTGGGAGGGCAGGGTCGGTCCTGCACCTTGAGGTGTTCAGATGTGAGAAGCCAACGGGCCATGCTGGTAGCCAGCACTGTCTCCCCTTCACAGAGAATCCCACTGCTGGGCTTCTGATGGAAAAGATTTATAACCCCTTCAAAAGTACTAACAAAAATTATTTTTGTGGGTAAATTTGCCACACTTAAAGCATGACTTCTTATCTATAATCACATCTTAATCTGCTTTTGGAAAGTCTGCCTTGGTCTGAAGCATTTGTCCTTGGCTGTGGTCCATCCAGTGCAGCATCCTGGCTGCCTGGATTTGATTAAGTAGATGACTTACATCTTCTTTACTGTGTAGTGATACTCTGATCTGGACACCAGCTCAGCAGACACTGAGGTGTTTTATTGGAGTCAGGACATGTAAAAATGTATTGCTGGACTGCCTTAGACAAAGTCCTTTGTTGAGCTGAAAATGAGGAAGGAGCAGGAGTTGCCTCAGGGTTGTGATTGACTGCTCCATTATGAATCAGCTGGAGTGACTGGAGCCACAGAGATGTCACAGTGCTGAAGCTGCTCCCTCACCTTGTGTTTCAAACACAGCCTAACACAGGTTTTTCATTTGTTTTATGATTTTACCATGTTGATGCTGAGCAAGGAGAACAGGCACAGATCTCATTTCCTGTTGTTATCAATAGCAGTGACAGTTCATAACTCCCCAGTGAGTTGATAATACTTTTGTTCATTTTTTACTCTCATATAAATGAACCAAAAGAACAGACATTAAGCACACTGTAGGCAAGAGCATCCTGATGCAGTCACGTGCAAAATTTATACAGTGATTGCAGCAGTAAAAACAAGGGAATATTCTGGTTTAAATCCACTCTCTACTTTGATCTGGCTCACCTACATGGCAAAAAATATTTCTTCTAGCTATGAGATAGATGTCACCTTTTATAAAGATATGAGGAAAACCAGTAATTGTTCCAGTCAACTATGACATCTGTCATATCCTATTTAGTGAACTCAATCTCTTTACTCATTCACAGTGGTGTTTGTGAAATCCTTGATGTCTGACACGTTGATTTGGCTGTGTAAGAGGCAGAAATACCTGACACTTTCCAAAGAACAAAGTTTCCCAGCAGGTGTGTAAGCTGCAGGTCCTTCAGGGCCACATGGGGAGAGTTTCTTTAGCTGCAAACCAGAGGATGAATGGAGGGGGATAGGAGAGGCCTCGTCCTGCCACATCCATCTTAGGGACTGGGAACTGCCAGCAGATCCCATGTCAGAGCAAAGCCTTTGAGCTCCCATAGTCCCTTACTCATGGAGAAAACTGTTTATCTAATGCATTGCCTCTCAGGTTTAATAATTAAAAAAAAAATTTAAAAAAATTAAAAAAATAAAGAAGCAAAAGAAAAGTTCTAATATATAAAGGCTAGGATTTTGATTTAACAATATAACTGACTCAACTGATGTTAATATCTCATTCCATGCTGAGCAGAGTCCCCAAACTCATATTGTGCTGCTTATCTAAATAGCAAAATACTTTTTTTTTTCCTGGTTTAAAGGTCTAGTAAGTGGATATTAGCTGATTTTAAGATACATATACTTCATGCTCTGGTGTAAAGAAATTGTATTCTTCCCAGTTCTGTTTGACTGCAGTTCTAAAGAACAATGTTTCTTCTACTCAGATAATTTTTTTCCCTTTAAATATTTAAACTGAGGATGTCATTTGACTTTTTTCTCGGTTTAGGGCACCAGTACAAGTCATGCTGTGCAATGCACATTTTACATGGTATTCTGCTCTCACAAAAAGCTAATGAACATGAGCATTTGGGATTCATTGGAAATGGTCTACTTAATGTGGTGCTTCTGTAGGAGATATAGACCTTTCCAAAAGTTACTGCTTCTCCAGTCCTTGCAGCTACTCTTGTCAGATACACAGGGGAGCACTGGCAAGGACATGGAGTACACTGGCTTTTTTTAGTGCCAGAATGACTCTAATCGATCTTATTTATTCTTTACACTAACATTCAACAGGAAGAAAAGGTCCAAATTCAGACTTGTGGCAGCAACTTCATTAGGGCATAAAGAATACAGAGAACTTCAGTGTTTGGGACACTTCTTAAGAGACTTTTCAGAGTATTTCCATGTCGACAGGAGTCTCACTCTGATCTTGCTCTTTCTGAAGCCCTCAATAACTTTCCTATTCAATGCACTGGCTCAGCTTTGGCTGTTAATAAAGGAGGGTGATTGTCCTTCATGCTAAACCTTTCAGCCCAGATCACTGTAAAAGTGGTATTAGTGTGATTAAGAAGATCCAGGCCAAGACTATTTAACTGCTTAATCTTAGAAATGAGATAGCACAGATTGCAGTGTGAATGCCTGGGCTGCAAGATCAGCACAAGAGATGCTTTAAAAAAATATGTGTGTGAAATTGTCTTGCCTGTCCATGAATGTATTTGTGCCACTTTTACAGTGAAAACAGCAAGATGTCTCATCCCTGGAAGTGTCCAAGGTCGGGCTGGATGGGCTTGGAGTAACGTGGGACAGTGGAAGGTGTCCCTGCCCATGGAAGGGGATGGAACTGGATGGTGTTTAGAATTCCTTCCACCTCAAACCACTCTGGGGTTGTGCCATGCAGACAGACCAAATCATCATCTGCTGGGAAGTTTTCTGGCTCCCTCTCAGAGTGCATTTGGGGGACAGAGGTGCAACTCAGCAGTTATGTGCCCACTGTGCCCTAAAAAGGGAGCAGATCATGGCTGTTCCTCTGCCCTCTTGAACCAATCATTGGTGGATGGTTTGTTCACCCACACCAAATTTCCATCCACTTTAGATATACCAAAGCTGTGTGCTGCCAGCTCCCAAATGAATCCACTGTTCTTTAATGTATCAATCTTGATAATTCCTCTGTGAAGTTAGGAAAAGCACAGAAATTTTAATTGTGGCATTAAAAGCCACCTAGATCCTTGTACTGAAATCCAAAGGTACCTGTGAGATTTCTAAAATAATCTCCTATCAGGAAATCTGACAAGGAACTGAATCTGCATCCTTTTCATTACAGACTGCTGCTGTAAGGATTCAAGCATCTTCCCCTCATCAGGGACAGCATATTTACCATGCTACCCATTAGGGAGATGATTGCTCCTGGAAGACATGCCAAAATACCACCAGTTTTGATGTGTGAATGTTCACTGTCACCTGTATAAATAGCAGTAAGCTGCTGGAGAAAACTCTATTGATGCTTTTTGCTTTTGCTTCTGGGATTTGGTTTATTTGCCTTTCATGATCAGTGAGAATTGCAGTAGCAGTGCTTCCCCAGAACAATTCTATTAGGAGCAGGGGGGCAGTGGGTGAGTTCTGGGGTCCTGGGGGGCTGAGCTGTCAGATGGAGCTGATTTCTGTCTGCAGCTGTGAGCTTAATTTAAAAAATATTCTGTGTCTGCACCGGGTTTTATTTCTAGAGTCACAGTTGGAGCCAGAGGAGGAGAAGGGATGTGAGAAGTGTTATCAGTTATTGTTGCCCTGTATGCTGCTGCACCAGAGCAGCAATAGATGCCAAAGGATTTCCGGTGGATAATTCAGTGGCAACTTTCTTCTGAGCACTGCAGCGTGGGAGCCTTTGAAAGAAAGAGGTTAAGAGACAAGAAAGTAGGATTGGAGTGCTATTATTACAGCTATTTTTCTTTACTTCTAATACATGTCATCCTCTTTTATTAGAAGCTGACTGTTGAACCAGGAAAACTGATGTCACAGTGTACAAATGATGCCTAGGCAAGGAAGGATTACTGATAAGTGATCTGTAGTATATTGACCTTTCAGAAAAATTGAATAAAAATACACATGCTTTGAGACTTTCAGAAGTAAAAGATTACCTGCATCCTCTCATGGTGCACAGAGAGCATGAGTACCTCTAGCAGTGACATGGAAAACAAAGCCACCACCATCCTCACTGTAGCTTCCCAGCCACAGGAATGAGGACATCAGGCATTGTGTCTCACCAAAATCACAGCTCTTGCCATACCAGGGAGCTGCAGAGAGAATTGGGAATACCAGAGATGTCACATTTGAGTGAATACTCTCTATGTCCCAGTTGTACAACTCTTAAGCTCTCCCTATGCTATTCAAATAATTAATGTTTGCTGTGGTGTGTGATTTAGCCATATATTCAGGGCTTCTTTGTTCACTTAGCAGCAATGAGATGTCACAGCAACATCTACTGAGAGACTGAGGAGGAAAATCAACTTTTTAGTGCAGTTTTGTGAGCTTGCAGTGTTTTTCTATAAATCTGTACTGCCCTCAACCAAAATCACACTCTTGTCTTTCCTGCTTCTCCATACGCATAGTCACCCAACATTCCTGTTCCACATGTAAGGTCACTGTGTTTATCTTAAAC
Source organism: Sialia sialis (assembly GCA_009812075.1). NCBI lineage: Eukaryota > Metazoa > Chordata > Aves > Passeriformes > Turdidae > Sialia > Sialia sialis. The sequence goes on along the minus strand of VRYO01002782.1, from coordinate 28,540,542 downwards.
AGTAATTGTTCCTAGGTTAGAGTCTATAAACACCTTTTTTTTTTTTTCTTTTTTTCCTCTACTGTGGTATTTTGATGCATTTGATGTGAAACCCACCTACTTCTTTGTCTTCATAAATGAGGTTTGTGCATCCTGCTCTGCAGAGTCTGGTAATCTCAGTATTCTGGGACTCTAGACAGAAAGGTTTTGGTTGAGCTTGTGCTTGGCTACAGCAAGGAATCTGAGAGGGGAAACTGTCATCCAGCTGGTCACAGCTTGGTTACATCCCAGCTTTCTGGTACATTATGAAAGAATTCTCTTAGAGCAGAATTTACAGCAGTGGGGGTATCCTAGAGCAGCTGAATATATCTTGGATAGAGGAGGTTTTGGTCACTCATCCCATTCTCTGATGGAGACCAAACGTATCTACAGAGAGAAAATGCAGGTGATGAGGCTGGGGATGAGTGCCATGTACCATACTGCCAGGTAACTTGAAGTATCCTGGTTTCTCTTGATGTTTTTTCAGTTCTTTTTTACACACTTTATCCTTGCTTGTATATTGAGAAGGTGGCACAAAGAGAGAAAGGAACAAGCCCAATGTCACTTGTGAATTTGACTAAGATCTGAGCTTTGTGTTCTGCTGGTAGAAAAATCAACCAACTGAAGCATTAAAAGATGGATTTTCTTTTAAATTAATTAGGTTGGATTTTGCTTGATGTTCCACATCACAGAACTGTCAGTCTTCCTTCTGTGAACCTGAAAGCTGTCGGTCATATGGAAGTGAAGGCCATATGTATGAGAGGGTGGTGGAAAATTTTCATTTTGACCTTCAGCAGTTTTCCTTTCAGTTACAGAGAACAAAACTGCTGAGGTCTTGCGAGTAACCAAGGTCTCTGGTGAGATCACTAAATAGAGTCAAGAATCCTGTTTAAGGAAATTATCTTTGTCTAAGCAGGGGCAAAAGATTAGCAAGGAGACTGGGAGGTTAAGGGGGCAAATAAGATGTAAGGAGTGAAAGGAGAGCCACTGTTATCATTACTGAGCTTGGCACAGATGGCCTCTGAGTTTTGGCTGAGCAACAGCTGGAGGTGGCACTGATTCTTTGGCCTGCTCTGTACAGACCATTCTGTCATTTTCTTCAGGGGAAAATAAAGATTTTCTGTATGAACACTCCCTACCAGGATGCTGGGTGGGTGAAAATTACCTGGCAGCAAAGGTCTGGGGTAGTGACATTCTGTAAGGCATTGTCTCTTTAATGAAGTGGAATGAAGAGGTAATTAAGGGACTCACCACCTAAAGAAGCAGCAGCAGAAGGTATTGACACCTCCAGGTGGAATCCCTTCCCAAACTCCTGCCACACAGGAGGTCTGAGAGCACCTGAGCCACTGCCACACTCCAGGTGTGACTGCAGCTGTGCTGACAGCTGGGTAAAAAGGAGAGAGGAGTGGCAAAGCCCAGCTGTGTTGCTGGAAATCTCAAGAGCAGGAAGGTTAAACAAATGTACAAATTCTGCAGGTACAGAGGAGACTACAGGGCAGTGGTGACTGTTTCCCCAGGGCATTGCACACTGACCCTTGAGCTTCTTCACTTCCCCTCCTGAGAGAGCCAAAAAAATGCAGCCTGCTAATTTACTTCAGAGATTTCAGTGTAAAAGGGAGAAATCCAAGCCTTTAGGATGAGATTTTTAATCTTCAGGTTCAATTGAGACTGTTGCTTAAAGCATGCACTGAAATAGCGTTACATGTGTAATTAGCAAATTAATAGCTCACCACGTTGTGCAGAAACGTCAGCCCCTACAAATGTCATTGTTATTTCTTTACAAACTCAACTTTTCATTTTTAAACCAATAATTTTGTCTCCATTGAGAATGGGCCGGTTCACTGCTGATTAATGGAACAATGTTTATAAGAAGGCTGCAATTTTAACATTTTTGAAGACAGTTTAATTGACAGTAATTGACACTTAAACAGTCTGCAAACATAAATATGTTTGTGAAAGTGATGTTCTCAGACTGCCGGAGACTGGGGTGAAGTTTGTTTTAGAAGAAGTACCAGGATATTTTATTCTCCTTTAAGCCATACTGACATATGCTCCATGCTGTGCTCTTGGATGGAAAACTTGTGGTTTGCTGTAGGAACCCATTTCCAGGGCTGGGACAGAAGTGAAAGTGTGGCTTGTGCTTCAGCTTCTGTAAAAATCTGCTTTACCACTGCCAAAGGCATCCCGGGATCTGGAAGCTCAGCAAGGAATTCATCTCTGTTACAGAGTGCACAGCACTACAAAAGAAAGCAAATAAATAATGAAAATATTGTATTGCACTGCATTATACCTACCAGGGAAAAAAAATGCAAAATGGCGTGATTTCCATTCTGCTACCTGCCATTTAAAATTAGTTACCCCCCAGTTAGCGCTCGTTTTTAGTTTGACTGGATAATTAGATGGTGATTTCATTTTGTTAGAGTAAGTGCAACAAATTGATCACATTATTTTCAAAATGCTTTGCTTTCTTAAATGTAATTGAAAAGCTGGGACCAGAAAACCACCATCAATACCCATATTTATCTAATTTAAAGTTTAATAGAAACTTTTTAGGTGGGAAAATATATAATGAAATGACTTTTGATGCTTATAAAAATAAAGTGGGAGTGGTTTTTTTCTTTTTTTTTTTTTTTTTTTTTTTTTTGGTTTGGGTTTTTTTTTTTAAGCTAAACCTTTTTATAATGCAAAAGTCTCCTGCAAGCAGTGTTGAAGGTTACTGTGAGATAACACAAATGGTTGGTAACTCCTTTTTCAGTTGTTTTATCCTAATTAAAATCCGGAATGTTGTTTACTGCATAATATTTATTTAATTGAGCTTTTCAAAGCCCCAGCAACAATTTACTTTTATTGTTTCAGCAGTTCAGCTTAGTTTCATTTTGATCACACAAGAGCTACCAAGTAAATAGTTCATCTGCATACCAGAGATTATTTTATTTTTCCTGCTGGGAATTTTTCTTTGCAGATTAACTCTTTCTGCAGCAACTTTGACATTATTGTAATTACACCTCATATATAACCTATCACATCAGTAGGAGAAAAAAGAAATAAGAGAAGCAGCCATTAATTTTGCTCATTCAAATTGTGTTTGCTTGCGAGAAGACAGGCTATTATTTCTTCTTACAAAAGGCATAATGAGAAATTTTCTGAGCTGATTGTTCAGATCAAGCAAAGGGCAATGTGCAGTTGATTAAAGTCCACCCAAAGTCTTGAGCCTGCAAGTATTGAATGGGAAAGCAAACATGGTTTTTAAATCTCAGAAGATTTAGGTAGACCCTGGGCATGGGTCATCTGGGATTTTTTATAAGGAAAAGAAAAAACAGCCCCAAAAGATCTGTTCTAGGAATTCATACCTTGAAAAGCACTGTTGATAAGATACAGTTAAAATCTTATCTTGCCTAGAGTAAATGCCACTTAAATTTGTAAGTTCATTTGATAGTCCCTTTTTAGAGATTATTTCCCTCCCACGTTGTTAGCACCTTTGTTTCCCCACATGCAGCACCAAGAAAATAACAAGCAATATGAAATTTGTTAAAAATATCAGTCAGCCTGATGGTCCTTAGTTGATTCTATCCATAATCTCCGTGGGCAGACATGCCATTTCACAGGATCCGATCAATAAGGCAGCAGCAGCAGCAGCCTGGGAGCTCCAGCAGAGTGTTAATAAATCCCACTTTCCCAGGAAGATGTATATGAACTCATGCTGGAGTCACTTGGAGTTTGGTGAGCTGATCAATGGCAGGGTTGGACTCAAAAGCCAAGTGAAAAGGGAGAGAAATGATTCCTCTCCCAGAAATAGCACTGCCACGAGGAATAAGAGAAATTTTATTGTGTCGTAGGACTTGCTGCACCAAGCAAAGAAAGTGTCAGCCTCCAAGTTTTGCTGGTGCTTGACTGTGTGAAAGTTACAGGAACAAGTTAATGTGCCATATGTCAATCCCAAATAATTACTGCCATTTACACAGGCAAAGGAGAGGGGGGAAATATTTCACATCACAGTGTGCTCTGGGGAGCTGCTCATCCCTGACTTTCTTAACCAGAGAATTTTCAGATGCACAATCCCTTACAAAGGAGCAGGGAACAATTTTAAATGTTCCTAAATGTTCTGTGGAGAAGCTATGCACTGATGGGGAGAGGTGAATAGGAAATGATGGCTCTTTAATTCCAGTCTCTGTCTCACAGTGCTGCAGTTGTGCCCTGGCTGTTGGGTGAGACATGGGACAAAATGTCAAGAGATAAATTGGTACAGCCCATGGGACTGTGAGCACCATTCCTCTTCCCACTACCCTTCTGCCTCATTTGCTCTCTTTACTTGTCTTATCTAGCCCAGTTAACTATACAAGGATTAACAAGACCCAGTAAAACTTGCAATAATATGCTGTGTGTATGTTCTAAGGGAAAAAGAGAAAAAACTTTGTTAGCAAGCTAAAGTAAGAGCTGGAGAACCACTGAGACTGCTCTTTCCTCATTTAGAAACTTCCTCACCCATGTAAAGGCTCAAAGGATAGTGCAGAATTCTTGGTTAAAATGACATGATATCACCATTTCAAACACTACTGCATTTGAAAAGGAGAGGTGGAAATGTTTCCTCTGGGTGGAAAAGGGCTCAGCTGAGGGGATTTTCTGGTGGTAGTCACACACTGGGATGCATCTTGTCTTCTGAACCTTGGTGAAAAAGTGTATCCTTCTCAATTTGACCTGCCTGTGGCCACAGTATTTTCCTTGTGGTTAAACAAAGAATATTTTTTAGCTGATACTGTATGTGGTGAAAGCCACAGTTGCATTTCTTGTGAAGCCAGCTGGATTTTTCTGGTACTTCCAGCTGTTTCAGCATAATTTTGCATCCCTGAAAAGAACTTTTGGAAATATTAACTGGAAAACTGAAGATGTCTGGTTTTCTGAAAATGTCTTTGGCCTGATAACCAAAAAGAAGAAGGACACAAAGTGCTGTGTCTAGTTGGAATTTTAAGAGAAAAGAAGGGGGTATATACATGTAAGTAATTTCTGCCATAGGCAGTTTCTTGTTAGTATTCACTGGACTAAAGTGTTTTCCCAGGGATTTTTTTTTTTTTTTTTTTTTTTTTTTTTTTTTGCAGAGAACAAAATAAAAGTGTTGAGTGGTTTTGTAGATTGGAATTTGAAACCCAAGCAGCTTTACTTGGATGCAGTGGATCATGTAGAGTGTTTTATCTCTGGTTAAGAGTCTGTTAAGGCACTTTCCTGTCCCCGGCAAAGTCAAAGAAAGAGCTTCCATTGATCTGACAGAGTTATTATTTGGATGAGATAATTGTGAGGAGGTAGATGAGTGAAAAAATTAATAATTATTTATGCATAAACATGACTATAAAATTAAAATTAATATTTTAATTATATTCTTTTAATATTCTGTGATATCAATTTAAAATCCACTGCTTTGGTGATTAATCTTGCCTTAAATAAATCTACCAAAATATGAAGCCCAGGGAACACAAAGGCATACAAATGAAATCAAAAGGAATTCTAACTATGTGGATATTTATAAAACAGTCCCTGCCCCGGCACTTACCTAACATTAGCATTTTTTCTCTCTCATGTTCTGTTTTGCCTTGTTTGCTGGTTGATTCCTGAGTGAAGGCAATGGGAGTTTTTCCATTAACTGCACCGAGCTATGAAACAGGCCCCGTGTGTCACTGCATACATCAACCCATCAGTTTAGGCATAGTGCCTTCTTTTTTTTTTTTTTTTTTTTATGAAACAAAATAATAACTCTGCAGGGCAGCTGATCACCTTATTATTTTCCATAAATCTACATTACTGTCGCACACAAGAACTGCCTCTCTGCCAGAGAAGAGATTCAATTAAAAGGCTGCCAGAACAAACGTACCTGCCCTGCATCCCAAAGTCAGACACGTTTGGTTCACAAAAGAGCAGAGCAGCTCTCAGATGGAATCCCTCTCCTTGAAATGTCTCCCCAACATTTTTAGAGTTTGCTTGAGGAATGGACAGCTGAAGTGTCTTTTACTGCCCTGATGAATCACAGCTCACTTATTCTTTACCTACACAGAGATCATGTAATGTCATCATAGGATAGAGCTTTTCCCTACAGGTGATACCAGAGCTTCCATTTCGACAAATTTTTACAGATAACATCTAAAAATCTTGCCTCATGTTTAGTGTAGGTGCTTTCTGGTCCTTCACAAGATACCTCATTGGTAGGTGGGATCATGGTGGAAGATTCCAAAAACCAAAAGATATAAAAAGTAAGTTACTAAAAATTAGTTTCGTCAAAAGCCATCCTTAAACTGAGAGGATTTGTTCAGGTGCCCTGTGCTTCCCACAAGGGTCCATTTCTCTCGTGTTTCCATGGTCTTACTTAGAAATAAAAACAAACAGAACATCTAATTCAGAAACTCTCCTTAAGCCTTTCCCATATGATTGATGGGGGAATATGTATTTTAAGATATTTTAATAATATTCTGTCAGTATAATAAAAGTGTGTTGAGACAGAATCTTTAAAAGTTTGTATTTTTAAAAAGTTTCACTTTTTACTTTGATTATATATGAGAGTAAAGTTTTTACACCTCAAGCCAAAACTTAAAGAACTGATCCAGCTTCTGATTTTTTGGGGTTTTTTTTAAGTATTATTTATCTTTTCTTCTTATTGGTAGGTTTTTTTTTTCAGGGTTGCATAAATCAGTCACCTTTTTCAGTAGCCTTTTCTTTCTGATGTGCAATATCTAATAGCACCACAAATGCTCCCTGGAATCTCACATTTAGTTATTCACTTTGATGTTTCCAGTGGGCTGTGCATTACTAAACTTTGTCTTGCTGCTTTACAACAACAAAAAAAAGTCACATTGTCATCTTTTTCCATATTAATTGATCTCATACTTCGTGATCCTGCAGCTCTTTAGCTATTATAAATGATTTGGCTTGAGAGTGACATTAAAGACCAACCCATCCCAACCCCCTGCCATCAAATCAAATGAGCTTCTGTGTAGTAAGAAAAATCTGCCTTTGAGGCTTCTCGGCAAATTCAGACCAGTACAGACCTTGACTGTTCTTAGTGCAAGTGTCCAAGAGCAAAAGAGGACAGGGGTTGGGAGTGGTTGTATAACAGAAAACAGCAGGTAGGGAAAAAAAAATGTTGGCATGAGTTGCATTTAGGATCAAGGTATTTAAAGGGAAAAGTGTAATGTTCTGCCATAAAGAGAACTTGAGGAAATCCTTCTACAGCAATGTGCATCAGTACAAAACAGACTTTAATGTCAAAGGATGCCAGTAATTTTACCATTACCTATGCCAGTGACAGGCAATTTAAAGCTAAGCCCACACATTAATGGCCTTTGCGTGTGAGCTCCCTGCCCTGGGTACCTTGGGGAGTGATGTGGATGGGAGAAACATCCCAGCCTCTTGCTGAAGGACTGTCCCTCTTAGGAGTAATTAGGCACAGGGAGGTGCATTAACCTTTTTATCTCCTGTGCCCACGGTGCAGGAGTGATTCTGCCCTAAGCCAAACACGGTCCCTCAGGAAGCCTTTTTGAGGTGGGTTTCTAGCAGAGCACTTGGCTCCCAGCCTTCCAGAAAGCCTTGGACACAGCAGGTGTTTTCCTACTCTTTGCCAGATGTCTCATTTTCAAAGAAATGCAGAACTGGAAATGCAGTGTGAGGAAAATCAGTTCAGATCCTAGACAATTTCAAATAGTTTTAAGAGTAAAAGCAGTGAAGAGCCTGTGTTGATCTTGTTGCAGAAAATGTGTATGTCATACCTGCCATGAGCTCCACTAAGTTTTCATTTCTCTGAACTCCTGGCAGTAATTTTTTTTTTACTGAAAGAGCAGAAAAAGTCCTCTCCAGCAATATATAGTTATTTTTATCCTAGCAAATGCCTAATGGTATGAGGATTTCTTTGATGACATGGAAGATTTATTTGATACTGCTTTATGCTTTGGTAGCCCAACCAAGGAAAACAACACTGATATTTGTGGATTGCATTTGACATTGGCTTTTTTGCCTCCTGAAGTGCCATTGCAGAGTGTGTGAGTGAAGCCAACAACTTTTTTACACCTTCCTAAAATTACACTAATTTCACACTCATAAGCCGCACGTGGTTATAAGCCGGGAAGACCACGGAATTTGTCCATAAATAAGCCGTACTGGGTGATAGGCTGCACTTTAAAAAAAAAAAAAAAAAAAGAAAGAAAAAGCAAGGCTCCATGTGCAACAAAGTAATGAATTAGTAACAGAATCGCACAAGCATGGGGTTTGCTGTCAGGTGCTCAATTTGCAAACAGTTTTCACAGACTGGCGAAGCCTTTAAACGCAGCCCCAGGCGCCCTCCCCGTGCCGCGGGCCCCAGCACTCCTGCACCCGGTGCTGGCTGCCACGGCTCCTCGCCTGCTCGGCAGCGGCGGCAGCTCCCTGTGCCACTCAAAAGTGGCGGCAAAGCCGTCAGCGGTTCAGTGGGCTGGCTGTGCAAAGGCGGCAGAGCGGGCTCAGCCGCCCTCTCTCCAGTGGCTCCGGCTCGCTGCCCACCCGGCAGCGGCTCCATGGCACCGCCCTCCCCGGCTGGCTCTCGCTTCCGGGTTGGCATTACGCTGGAATTTGTCCATAGATAAGCCGCACCTGGTGATTAGCCGCACTTCCGTGATCAGCTGGATTTTTCAGTGAAATAGGTGCAGCTTATCAGTGTGAAATTACTGTATACAGAAAACAAGGCAATATTATTGCCTTGTAACAGCACATGGCAAACCTGCAAGAGTGAGTGAGCTGGGATCTCCTTGGAAGATGATTCCCTTTACTCCTCTCTCTACAACATTGTGGAAAACAGGAATTCTGCACAGGCTTTGCCTCTGTCCAGAATATCCTCTCCTTCTCTGGGGTTTCTCTGTCAGTGAGCTGTGACTCTACCAACTGTTAGAGAAACAAAAGCTCTTTCCAGTTCACATCACCCAGAAGCATCCTGCTGTCTAAAGCCCTTCCTAGCACAGCTCTCCGCTCTCTATTTAACATCCCGCCCCAGTTCTGAGGGGAAGATCCTAAATCTGCCAGGTATTTTTTCCTGCAGGCCTGGCCTGGAGCACCCTGCTGGCTGGGCTGCAGGATGCTGTGCCACGGCCTCCTTACAAGGCACAGGGCTCAGAAGCTGCTGCAGAGACAGGTCAGAGCCCTTTGTGACCAGAGATCCAAGAGAAACACTGCTTCACACGCTCTCAAAGACAAATATCTTGCAAAGGCTTTCAGGGCAACAGATATGTAATATCTCAATTCTATTCTGAAGCTGCCAGACAATAAAATAACAATGAGTCCCTGGCCTGATAATCACATTTCAAGCAGAAGGTAACAGATAAAAAAATACTTTTGTTTCTCTAGAAAAATGTCTGACTCTGCTGGTTATAAGCTGACGTGCAGAAGTCCTCAAGGAGCAGCCAGTAGACCTTAGAAGGTAAAATGTGGGATTGCCCATTTAGTTTACAGATAGCTGGATTTAAAACAAATAGTGTTATTGAATTATATACAAAGGGTGATGTACTGACAGGCCTCCCAGGGTGGATTCTGCAGAAAACACTTTGTGTGTTTTATCTCTGTGCCACAGACAGAACAGGTTGTGAGATCGTGGCTACAGATGCACTCCTAGACCTGGCTCAGAAAATAAGGTGCAAGAATTTTGTTTGATCAGACCTGTCCAAATTACTGGTGTAATCATTGTTCTCTGCTTAAGTGAGAGTTTCCATAGCAGAAAACATAATATTATTAATTGATAGAAGTAGGTGAAACACTAAAAAATTACTTGAAAATTTGTAATATTATTTTATTTCAATTTCCTCTGATCAGAAACAGCTTCTAGGGGATTTATTCATGCATTTTCAAATACACCTTTAAAACTTTCCTACTTAGTTTTAGCAACTAAATGCATTAGTTCCACCAGAACAGAATTTTTCTACCAGACATTCTGAACCCTGGAACTCCCCTCCCTCATACATTGCTGAGAAACTTTGTGTTGGGAACTTGGAGATCACGGATGACACTATTCCAGCTACCTACATCAAAATTTCTTGATTGCTTTACAGACTTGGCTTACTTTGCAAATCCTGCAAGTACATTTCAATCGAGCTTGAATTTGACTTAAAAATAAAAATATTTCATCCAAGAAATTGGATTTTTCAATTTATTATAACTTTTAAAAAGATTCAAGCTAGTGTGGATGACCCAATATAGTATGACTATGATGTTTTAAAAATCATCAAAGCAATTCTTTCTTATCATGTGAATTTGCTTGCAAGTTTGACCTTACTTGCTACATTTTCTACATGTACTGCAGTGCTTTAACCACATCATTTCCAGTAATCTTTCATGGCTGCAGCTCTACATAGAAAGTCAGATGGATAATAGCATTTCATTGATGTCCCTTTTCTTTATATCAAACTAATTTGAAAATTGAATGCATTGAAGCTACAGGAAAATTGAAAGTGAAGCAACGGGGTTTTTTTTTTCTTATGGAAATTATTTATGATTTTTCTATACAGCTCACAAGTTAAAAGGTGCAGTAGAATGATGTTCCTCTCTTCATCTGTGAAATTCAGGAAATGATAGCTCTTATTTGTGTAATCTTACTGCTGCTGTAGGGAATCGATTGCTGCATGTACTGTACAACTTACATTCTGGCATTTTCTACACAGATAAATGAAAATGAGGCTCTTCTGCACATTGGAGTGAGACTCAGAAGAACAGATGACAGAACTTATTAAGGCTGTGAATTGAGTTAGAAGGGGCTGTGATTCCACCAACATACAGAGAAGTGGTTTCTGGGGTTTCTTAGATAAGATTGTTTCTTGTTGATCAAAATTCAAAAATCTAAGTAGAAAAAATAATCTCTTTTTTAATGCAATGGTTGGGACTCCTTATTCTAAAATTATTCTTCCTGCATTGCTCCAACAATGATGGTTAAAGTCCTCGACTTACCAAGGTTCCCAGAACTATGGAATAGTTTGGGTTGGAAGGGACCTTGAAGTTCATCTCATTCCATGCCCTGCCATTTGCAGGGACACTTCCTACTAAAGCTCCTCCAAGCCCCAAACAGCCTGACCTTGGACTCTTCCAGGGATCCAGGGACAGCCACGGCTTCTTTGGGGACTCTGTGCCAGGGCCTCCCCAACCCCACAGGGAGGAATATTTCTTAATACCTAATCCCCTTCTCTGGTAATTTGAAGCCATTCTGGCTTGTCCTGTCACTCCTGGTTCAAAGCCTCTCTCCAGATCTCTTGCAGACCCTTTAGATCCTGGAAGGGTCTCTTAAGTTCTCCTCAGAACCTCATTTCTCAAAGCCATATTAAAGAGTGGTAAGAAATGTGTTTTGAAAAATGCAGATTAATACAGCCTTGATCATCTCCTCAGACACTCTTCTCTTTTTTTCCTGTGTGTAACTGGCTCCAAGATACAAACACAGCTTTTTTAATAAAAAACTCAGATGCAAAGTGATAAGAGCTGAAGGTTTTGAATTTATAAGCTTAAAACCACGAGCTCGTGAAAACAATACTTTCCATACAGTGTTTTATGCTTACTGTTTTTACTTAATGTGTGAGTTCAGTCTTTGGAAGAGCTTTAAGTGTTATAATTGCAACTCTGCTGAGTGCATTGGGCTTGAGGCTACAGCTATTGAGCCATGATATCTATGAACCTGGTGTCTGCACAGGGTGTGACCCCATTAGGTGGGCAGAGCTGAGTGCATTTGAGTCACAGCTGTGCTTTGGACAAATCTTCATCTTATTCTAATATAATTAAGGAAATCCAGGCCACAGAGGTTCAACACAGAGTGTTTTATGCTCACTCAAGTAGCATTACAGGGAATTGCTGAAGAGGTGCATTAAATTCTCAAGGATTGTTATCTGGGACTTTGATTGCCAAGCGAAACACCGAGATAGATAGTTGATGTCTTGAATGTCACATTTTTCCACTTGTAAAGATGGTATTGTCAAACAGGATAATTCACTCTCCTGCAAAAACAAGTTCTGTAAATGCAGTTTGTATATAATAACTATTTAATATATCAAATCTTCCTACACTGCATGTTCTTGGCAGCACAGCTGGTGCTTCAGGGATGGGCCAGCTGTGACTCCGTGGTGGGAACAGGCAGCCTATGCAGCGTGACCAGGAGCACACACTCTGTGCTGGGGGAGACAGGCCATGTTCCAGACTGGGGTTTTACTCTTTGGGTCTTTGTACAGCAAGAGCAGAGTGAAATTTTGCATCGTTTGCATGTCTCAAAAGGCAGAATGGAAATTTTCATTAGAACAAGGTCAGGATGATAAAAGCGACATAAAAGAGGGTCTTTTGAGAAGGATAGCATTGACAATCTTGGGCTTTAGAAGGAGAAAAATGTCTTGGGGAGTTGGTAATGGGACAGAGATTATATTTCCTATAGGTCACTGTCCTGCTGGGATCAGTGGTGGTGGCTGAACATCACAACGAGCCCGTGGCTGGGTTAGGCTGGCGCTGTGAATGTGCCGACTGTTCCAGCCTGTTTTCTTGTGGGATTATTCACATCTCAGAAATGCCATCCTGACTCTGACTAACTGCTGTCCCCATTAGCACTGTAAACAAGGAGGTCAAGGACCCAGCTGGAACAAAGGCTGAGCTATTGCCTCCTTTCAGGCTACACTGAGCCTGGGAGCTCACAGGGAGGAATCAGTCCCTCTGTCAAGAGATTTCCATCTGCAAGGCACTCTTCTTGAAGGGCTCAAATGTCCAGCCACACATAAGAACTCATTAGAAATTAAAATAATGTGATTAAGAGTTTAAAAATGAGTAGTTCAGGCTCTTACAGAGAGGACAAGCAGTGTATACCTAGAAGAAAAACTGCAGCATTATTTTGAGGATGGTGTTCTGCCTCAGTCTGAAAGCATTCTTTTAAAAATTGTAACAGTACTTACACTTCTAATTTTACACATTTCTTTTCTAGCCCCATACATTTGCACGGACATTAGGCACTGGACTACATTTAATCTCATTCTCTCCTCCTAAAACAGAATCTGTTCTTTGTGACCCAGTGATTCCCTGATGGAGAACTGACTGACTCCTTTTAAAGGGAGAACCACCTTGAATCTTTGAGCCTCTAAACTCTGGTTTGCTAGATGTGAAAAATTGTGTGATAAATTTGTGGGAAAAGAAAATAAGAATAAAAATGGAAGAACACTATCCCTTTAATTTCCAGCCTAATGATGTTAGCATCCCTTCAGGTTGCTCCAAGAGCATGTAGTGATTAATGAGTTAAATAAGAAATAACAACCATTTATTTTGTCCAGTCGCACCTTTTTACTGGAACACAGAACAAATACTGCTTATCCACTTATTTCTGAGAAGTAAATTAAATGCTCTACCTCCAAACCCCAATGGTAATATTATTTATCTCACAAGGATGCCAATGCAGACTTTGAGCACTGCAAAAGATGAACCAGCAGCTGGGTTTTTGGAAAGGAGCTGAATGCTGCAAAGCCCAGCATCTCACCACCCTTAGTGTCCACAGCCCCAGGGAAGCGCTCCCTGTCCTTATTGATTGCCTGAGGACAGAAAAGAGCTGGAAATTGAGTCAGAGGGGCTGTGCTCCAGGACCAAGGATTAAATTGGGACGTGGAGGCAAAGGGTCAGCAGGACCCTGCCACTTTCACAGACAAAACCAGCTTGGGAGGAGCACAAGGATCCCCACTCACTCAGGAATGAGCTTTAGGATCACAATTAGCGTTTTGTCTTTACTGCACAGAGCAGTGCTTCTCTCAGCTGTCTGCTCAGGGGGATCCAGCTGTGCTAGAAGTTGTGCCTCTGGACACAAGAATATCTGCTTGGATCCACTGAGCTATTCCTCATCATTGCTGAACCTGAACTACTGTAGATATTTGGGGCAGTTTCAGAGGAGAAATAATATGTTGGGTTAGGATTTTTTTGGACTCATTGTTGGATCTCATTCACAGGCAGCATAGTAATGGACAAAGCCAAGAGGGCTGTGGATGATCCTTGGTAGTGGCATGACCACATAATCCCTTTATTTAATTAATTAATGAAACACTTTTTTAAGATGATTGCGTTTATGGTTTACTTTTATCTCTGCTGCCCTTCCTGGGACACTGTCCAAGATGATGGTGTCTTACAAGGAGCTGTCAAGCTAAGCCTTGCTATTCCTAAAGGAAATATATGGTAATTTACACCTTGACAGTGTCATCCTTGAAGCTGAATAGTTCCTTCCTCCTGATATTTACTCCTTCTTCTCCCTGTCCCATCCAGACTTACCTGGATGTTTAAAGATATGTGGCATAAACCTGATTTTCCTGGTTTCAGGGTAATTAGCAATATATTGGGCCTGTATGTTTTTAGAAGAAAACCTCAGGTAAGGAGTGTAATATCAACATAAAGTCTAATTTTTCTGTCACTGTTATTTTGGAGTGATTCAGTGTGTGTGTCTGCAATGTGACTAGAAGGTTGATAAAGTAATTACCGGTTTTATGAATCTTGGAGTTATTATTCCCTTAGTACAAGCCCTTGTAACTTGTCAGCTTCAGGGGGAACATTCATCACAATTTTATTTTTTTTTTCATAATGGCGACATGATATGAAAATGGCTTATGCAAGAAAATTCACCTTACATGTTCTAATAACTGCTTTCAATTTGTTCTTCCCATCAGCGCCATTAATATGCAAATACAATACAAAATTATGATGTCAAATCATAGATCTAATCAGCATATTCTACTTTGTGTATGATATTTGCTATTACTCTAGAAAAAAATGCAAAATATATATAAAAATATATGAGCCTAATTGTTGTTCACCAAAACAGTGACAAAAGACAGGAGAAAAGGAAAAATCAATATTGGTAAATTATTTTCTGTTGAATCAGAAGATCATATTGACCCTCAGATTTGTGATTTTGTCTGATTTGCTTTACACTATTTTGTAATATATTTAAATAAAGTTGCTTTTAATATAATACTCCTGTTTGACTAGGGCAGCAACACATAGTCTGTTATAATATTTGTATTTGTAAATGTTAACATGAAACTTTTAAAGTGTTCAGATAAATGTTAACTTGGTATCCATCTTTATTCAATGAAATTTCAAAGAAGCTGGACAGAGTATAGACACAGAATGAGTTCAGATGGCACAGAACTAACATGTGCAAAAAAATCCCTGAAAACATATGGGAGGAAGAAAACCAGTGTTTCCAACTGCTAGTTTGAGTTGTCCATCCCTGGGCTCTATGACTCCGCAGGCTGTGGTGTAAAAGTAATTAGTCAGAAATATCATAGGCAGTTATAAAAAGTGATATCAAAATCAAGAGTGGAAAACCAGCCATTAACCAGGGTTCTGGCAACCTGCTGCTTTTAAAATCTGCAGACCCACAAAACCCAGTCCTGATGAGGTGTGACTTTGACGTGTTACTTAAGATAAACAACACAAGAAAGGCAGTGCATTAGGTAAAATTACTGGAAAGCTGGGTGAAATTAGAATCACTTTTATTTTAACACTATCTATTAATATAATTTCCAGTTCAGTTTGTTTTGTTCTTTAATAGCCCCCCTGGCAGGTGAGCCTGCACATATCTATCATTTCCTTCTAAGCATCGTCTGATGGCAGCGATTATAACTTTATAAACTCCATCACTGGATCCTCCCTGAGAGACCCAGACACTAATGGGAGATTTATGAAGTATTTAAGGACTTGCTCTAGAACTGAGATCCAACATCCACGCTGCAGCTGCTGTATTTTTGGCTACAGGTTACCCAGACATCTTCATTCTGCAGAAACCCCTTGCTATTTTTGAAAGAGGTAGCAGGCTCTGAGGGATGTAAACCTTCCCTTGGTTCATAAAGCATGCACAGGCTGGGACCCCATACCATTATAAAATATACTGGGATCATGCCAGAAACTGTTTTATTTGCCCCTTTGCCTGCCAGAAATCCCCAAGACCTGGCTGTGCTGCTGGAGTGAGGGGGCACTGCATATTCTGATCAAAACACTACAAAAAGTAGTGATTCCCCTGGGTATCCCCATACCATACCATTGCAATACAACGAGCTATAGCTACACATTTTAAATTTTATTTACATTCTATGATATATTTTTTTCCAAGATGATACATAAAGATACAGAGCATACAGCAGGATTTCAGATTTTTAAGATCATAAAAGTTCAGGTCAGGTGTGATTGAAGAGAAGAATTCAGATCAGCAGTGATTAGTCATTTGCCTCCTCATTGGACTTGATGGAAAACTTCTGAACCCAGTAAAGATTTAGGAGGCAAAGATGGACAAAGAAAAGCAGAATGGTGCTCTAAGAGAAAGCAACTTCTGGGATTTAATTTGAGAAGGAATAATCAGAAATATGGAGTAGTGCAGAATGAACAAGGTGAGCAATGATTATATTTAGATAAAATACAGAGTTTGGGCATGAAAGAGGAAAGTGATCTTAATTAAGGGGGGCTTTGAGTCTGGAAAAATTGTTGCTTTTTATGCTTCCTGGGGGTGAGGCTGGTAAAGGAGCAGGGAAGGGAGATGGGAAAGTGCAGTACAGAAACTTTGAGGCAGTGATTACACCGAAAGAATTACCAATAGTGTCAAGATAAGGAAGGTGAGGCAGGGGATGTTGTCTTTGGGTTTGGTCTCCAGCATTCCTGCCCTTGGGGGCTCCAGGCGTCTCAAGTGTGAGAGATGTTCTCAGAATTTTATGCACTGATTCTGCCCATATTGTAAATTATTCTTGCTACTGGGTCTCAGGTTGCACTTGGGGGAAGAGTAAAAATTGTTTTCAGTGTTCAGAAATAGTAAAATGTTGTTTAGGTCTGTTGGTAAGAGAAATTTGCTATTTGCTTGCTTGGAGCCTGTGGAAGAGAATATTTAGGAAGTGAGGCAGGGTAGGGTTAAAAGGAGCTGGTTTGTTTTTTTAGAAGACCTGTTCAAGCAAGTTTAAATACAAAAGAGAGAAACATCCAATGGTGGTTGAACTGGGACTGCTAATTGCTGTACAGAAATGGGAGCACAGCAGGGCTGCAATGGCTGAGAGACACAGGAGGGCAAAAGGAAGAAGAAAAACCTGCCCTGATGCCACAGGGAAAAGCTGGATGGATGCTGGTGCTGATCCTGGCAGAACTGATGAGGTTTTGTAACCTCCAAAATGCTTCTTCATAGTTTCTTTTTAGCTGGCTTGAAAGCACAGTGGGTTTTCATGGCATGAACCAGCTCAGAGCTTATTTATATATTGATAAAGCTCCTTGTGATAAGCAATGCTTTCTGTCAGTTGGAATAAACGATATCCAAGGTACATAACTCTTAGAGCAACTTGGATTGAAAAATACCTGCATGTGCTATTCTGCTGTGTCAAAGGGCTTTTGCCAAGCCAGACCCTGTCCATGCTGAAAGCAGGGGAGAATCACAGAGGTTCGTGGATATAAATGGATGGAGAAATGGGCTTGAGTGGTTATTTGAGAGTGATTTGTGTGTCTGGGTTTTATCAATTGTGTTTCCTGAAGCTTGATGCAGCCACTTTGGAAAGCAAAGATAGAGCATTTCTTCTCCTCAGGAACAGTGTGCTGTATCCACATGCCTAGATAATAACTACAGCTTTTTCAGTTTGGGATATTTTTTGGTTCTGTGCAATGTTCAGCAAAGATCTCGTTCATATTTCCCTGTATTTAGGCGAAGAGGCAAAGAGGCTGCTGAAACAGCTTAATTTAGTGAATCTGGAACATAGATAGGGCCTGACCCCAAATTTGGTTAGGTAAGGTAAATTATGTTGACTTCCAGCACTGAATATTTTGATTCACCTGCTTTAGCTTTCACATATTTCTCTATATATCATAGAGTCAGCCTTCCCTCTGTTGCACAATATCTTATTTCAAGGTCAAACTTAAACTTGCCCCAGCCTCCATTGCATTGAAATGAATGTTCCTGGCAATGTCAGCAAAATGCCTCCATGTAATCAGCATCACACCTTGGATCCCTCCTTGATCTGAACTGAGAAGCTGTGGCTGGAGCTGGAGGCTGAGTGGCAGCCCCAGAGCTGCTGTGCAATTTCAAATGCCAGGGTTATGTCTCAGGATGTTGTAGTGTTCCCTCAAGTCCCAGAACAATCTAAATTGCTCCTCTCTTTTCCTACCTGTGCTATTCTGTGCCGAGCTTTGTAGGCTAGGGCTAATGGAAAATGTGTCTGCCCAAGGGAGAGGGCGAGTTTTGTATCAAGTACTTCCTTCCTTTTAAAGAAGCTTGACTGATTGCTTCTGTTTAAATTTTTATATAAATACTGATGGGAGCATTCCTTCACTGAAAGATCTGAAATCCGTAAGAAGTTCCTGTTTTGTGCACTTTTGCAAAGAAGCATCACTCAAATATAGTCATATATTTATTTATTTGAAAAATGAAAGTTTATCAAATATTCAAATCCCCTTTTCAGTAAATGGAAGCACAAAGATTATTTAATTTTTTTTTAATAAAGAAAACAACAGCCTTTTCAATAGATTTCAATATCTGAAATAAACTGATTTTCTAGGCCATTTCTGGCCTTACATACCTGTTGGCATTAATGGCACTGGTGTACTCACAAAAGCCGAAGTGGAACATTGCATGTGACAAAGGACCCCTTCAATGTTCTAAACAATTGTAAAGGATGTGATAACCACCACTGAGAGATCTTGAGATTACTGGCAACCTCCAAGATAAAGCTGTGTCTCTAATTAGCTACTAATTAAAATCTTGATATCTGGTCTATATCCAGTGGCAATTCCAAATGAGGTAATAACATCATTTTGTAGTGTAGTTCGCTTATTCTGGAACATTTTACCTGCATTTTTTCACCAACTGTTATCACAGGGCTAAAGTGCTAAAGCTATTTAAATTATTTTCTGGAAGATAGGTATGAAAAGGGCAGGGTAGAGCACAGAGTAACTCCACAGAATCATGGGCTTGATGGTGTCTCACCACCAGCTAATATTATAAATTTAAGGAGAAAACTTAAACTTAGGTTTTCTTTAGAGGGACATATGATTGAAAAATTTGAAAACAGAACAATCAAAATCCCACCAAAATGTGTGCTGTTTTTGTTGAGTTTTACTTCAGCCATTTACAATCAGCTATTGGTAGTTTTTCACTCATTTTAATTTCTGAAAAGATTAATCAAGTATCTTTTATTGTGAGCAGTCCATAATGCCATGCCCAGGTGGTTTGTTCCCTTCCATCTTGAACAGAAGATGATTTTTGTTGGCAATTAATTCTGGTTGATTTCTCAAGATAGATTTCACAGGTTTATTAAACTTTCCCATTAACTTTTTTCAGGGAGGTTTGAGCATCCTCCTGGAGAGATGATGAAGAGGTGTAATTGGAAAAGAAGTTAGATTTTTCAAGGTGACTGTTGGGTTGTTTTTATTGTTGTTCAGTAAATGTTCAGTGCAAAAGTGGCTGCACTCTGCTAGAAACTGAGATTGGAGCCCATCCTGACGTGTCTGATGGGCTCCTTGGTGCAAAAGCCCTCTCATCTGGAGAAAGAAGTGTTCACTGCTGACTGGGGATAAGATTCAAGAGGGAGACTGTGGAATCCAGAGACTAAAGCTTTTCTTTGGTTGGATTCCTGGCAGATGGAAACTTTGGGTGACCTGTCTGCTTGAGCCGAGGAATTTGAGAAGTTGGCCCAATGCTTTGATGGACCTGCTCTTACCGTTAGGCTCCTAACAAAACAGTGGTTTGAAAGGGAAACAGTGAGATAATTCTTGTTATTTGTCTAGTGGATGTTGATACCAGCCTCGAGGAGAGAGCTCTGCTCTGAATCTGTGGTGTGGATGGAGGTAACAGCAATGGATTCAATCTGACCTACCTAGAAGGGGCAGGACTCCAAAACCAAATAGGCAACATCCCATAAACTTTAATTTAGCCCAGTGTTCCTCCAGTGTGTGTGCTTAGGAGCATGACTGCTGGGGTTTTTCAGGGTCCTGAGAGACCTGCTCCATTTTTGGGGGTTCAGTCTCCTCCTCCTGGAGCCTTCCAGTGACATCCCTGATGGCACAGGACTGGCTGAGCAGATGCAGCCTCTGCTGGCTCTGTGCGTGAAGCTGTTCCAGCGTGAGCAGGGCTGCCAGTGTGACTCAGAACCTGCTGCACTTGACTGAATATGTGTGCCCTGCTCACCTCCTTGGTTTTATAAAGCTTGTAACAAGCAGTCTCAGTGGCCAGATAGCTTTTTCTTTTCCTTGGAAACAGGATACTGCTGGTCCTACACCGAAAGCTTGCAAAGGTTAATGTCATTTTGAGAAAAGCTCTTTGCTTATTTTATGCTAATCCAATGAAAGTTATATAAAAGTAACAACTCTGTGGCTCTTCTGAATGTTTTGAAGTCAGTGGCAAAATGCATTGACTGGTTCAGCCTTTAACCTTCTGTGCATCAACCAAACCATGCAAGAAAATAAACTTTTCCTGTGACTTTGACTAAACCTCAGTACATGCATGTAAGTTTTGCAGAACATAAAACCAGGCAAAATGTAGCAAAATGTACTATTTATACATTGAAGAACTCCAATTTTCTTCAAAGTCAGATCTTCTGCAGTATCATACAATTACTTTCAACTGCTTATATGCTTTTACTTCTAGGACTTGCCTTAAATGTGTTTAAAAGATAGGAAGGAATTTCTACCAGGAGATAGCATGAAAGATCAAATATTTTCGCTGTCTTCATTTTTTTTATCTCTTTAGAAGGCTTAGAGACAGCAGCAGGTAATTTGGGGTGTAGATTTTTGAAGAACATCAGCCTCTAGCTGTCCCCATTACCAAACCACGACTTCAGACAAATGTGGGCACTTCATAAGGACGTCTGACAAGAACTGCCTTCTTTTGAGGAAAAAAAGCTGTTAGTCTTTATCTTGTATTTAAATAAAAACTGAAATAATAAAAAGCAGAAAGGTAATAATATTCAGCCAACATAGAACATATATGGAAAGGTATAACCTGACCAGAGGGACTATTTCAAGGGAGAAAAACACATTTTTGCCTGGCTTTGCACTTGTCCAGCACAAAGTAATTAAAAAGAGGCGGCAGACTTGAGTTTGAAAACAGGAGTGTGTGTTTGCAGCACTCTGTGTGTGCGTGCATAATCCTACTTTTAGAGCTCATGAAAGTCCTTTCCAGAGTCTACTTTCAGAGAATATTGTATGATCCATTTGGTGGCTTATGACAATTAACTACAACATAAAGTCATCACTTGTCCAGAAACCAGACATGAAGTTTTTGTGGGGCAAAAATAGCAGGAGTCTAGAGGACTGTGAAAGTTGAATTTGGAGGAAAGTGAGGTTTTTCGCTCCAATGTGTTCCCATAATAAATTTATCACACACCATGTTCCTTGACTTCATCCTCCTCTTCATCTTTTCTCTCAGTGATACTGAATAAGCAGAATCAACATTTCTTAGAATGAAAATACTTGCTGCCACTCCAGCATTTTAATTTAAAAAGTATTTGGCTTAGGTTCCATAGATGAAGGGGCTGGTTTCCTTGCTTATGACTCCTTAAATATTCCTGTATTAGCAAGACACCCATTAAAAATTAGGGCAGCATGGCCTTGTTCTGTGCCCCAAATTCATCCTCTTCTCTCAGCTTTGTGCTGATGGCACCCCTGGGTGCTGGGTGCTACAAACCCTGGCTCCCCTCCAGCCAGGCAGTGGTTGGATGCATCTGCAAGTCCCAGGCTGTGTGAATTCAGAAAGGAGGGATCATAAACAGATTTAAATGCTTGTTTGAGTTTCATCTGTGTCATTGCTATTTTCCCACATTGCTTTGTGTCTGCCCTGTAAAGTGCAGTCCAGTAGAGCCATTAAATTCACTTATATTCACTGTGGATATTAAACATGTTGGTTTGAAGCTGGTGAGAGGAGAAACAAGCACAGTTGAACTTTTCTCCTCTCCTTTCTGAAATGGCACTGTTCAGGAGTCCCAGCAGGCTTAAGGAAGAAGGGAGTATTTTAATTGCCTTGCATTTCTCCAGGAGATTAATAGTGGTGTCAGTGCAGGAGGAGGCATGAAGCTGAAATGCACACAGGAAGATGCACAACAAGGAATACAAAGCTCACTGATGGCTCTGAAGGGCCAAATCCTGCTCCCCTGAGTCCTGTGCACTTGGGGATTTAAGGCCAGCTGGTCATGGCTGTGCTGTACACAGACTAGATGGGTCCCTTCCAAGTGAACTGTTCTGTCACCTGCTCCCAGCTGCAGCACAGAAATGTTTGTGTGTTTATATGCCATAAATATAGGAATTTGATCAGTAATACCTACTGGAAAATCCTTAACTTTTATGCCAAGAAAAATTAAAAAAACAAAAAAAAACCCCAAAAAGCTCCAAAACCAAGACTAAAACCAACGAACCAAACAAAACCAACCAAAAAAACCAACAAAACATCCCCCCCCCAAAAAAAAACAAACAACAAAACCACAAAAAACAAACAAACAAACAAAACCCAAATAAAAACAAACAAGCAAACACAAAAACCGAATCCCTGTGCCTGAGTTCTTTACCAGTGCATGGAGGAGGGAGGGAGCTGCTGTTGGAGCTGGCTAGCCGGTCATTACTGAGGGGATGTCAGGGGCTTTGAAGCTCCCTCCTGGAGCTGATTTACTTGTAGCCCTGCTTTAAATCTGATGCCTCAATTTCTTATGCTGAATGGCTCCCCCCTCTAATTATTGTTCTGCTAGCATGAATGTGCATCATTGCTTGTGGTAGGAACCTGAAGGGCATCACAAATAAGTGGGAAGGTGTATTGCTCTTAGATTTTGGCACTTTTTTCCCTCCAATATTCCTTATATTGCCTCTCAACCAATGCTGAGTATTTAAAGAAACCAAACAAACAAAAAACCAAAAACAAACAAAAGCCTTATTGTAAGGGAAGAAATATTCATGATAGAGAAAATAAGCATCAAAATTTGCTATTTGGTGTTTGGTCCTTGGAGTGTTTTTCAGTTCAGGCTGTCAGCTGGCAGGGGTTGCTCAGCCCAGACAGATGTTCCTGCTCTCAACCAGAGTCCTACTGCAGAGGGACAAACTGGATTTGTCATTGCTCAGATTTCTCATGAGAGAGGGAGTGACGTGAAACTTAGTTTGTGCATTACCAGGGAGAAAACAGCTGTTACCATGAGCTCCAGCTCCAGGTTTCCAGTCATCTTTCTGCTTAGCCCTGTGTTGAGACTCTTGCCAGTGGTTTGTACAGTGCATGGTGTGGGGAGAACTGGGTTTGTGGGTAAATTATGCCTTCAGTGCAGGCTATTGGATTTATTTGTGTAACTAATAGCTTTTGCAAATGGAAATTACACTGCAAGTAATGCTCATTTCAAAGTCTTTAGTAAATATGTGTATCAAGGTTGGGGGTATTCCTATTCAGAGGACTAAGAATGTGTGAGAAGAGGTGGAAATATTTCCTATACATGGGAATTGTCAAGTATCTCTTAGATCAAAGGAAGAAAAGATAAGCTACTTTAAAGAAGTATAGCAAAGCTCCTATTTTATTTGTCCTTTCAAGAGGTGGAAGGATGACTCTGCAGAATAATCTGCCCTATTGTGAGGAAGTTCTAGTTAGTCTCATGTTTTTCCTCAGCAGGAGAGATGGATGTGAGCTTAGTCTCCTGGTTTTATTCACCCTGGTGAATTCCAGTCATGATTCATTCTCACTAACGAGATCAAAGCACAGAGTTCCCCTTCCCCTAACACACTCCCTCAAAGGCATTAATTGCTTCTCCAAAATATATATATAAATATATGTTGGCAAAGCCACAAAGCTTCGTTCTGTTATTGCAGGTGTTTAACCAACCTTTGAGCTTAAAAAAAAAAAAAAATATATATATATATATATAATTGCACTTCATGCCAAGTGAATGGATGAGGGATTACTCTGCAGCTCAGCTGACCCCAAAGCAGAGCCTGGCAGGCAGCAGCTCTCTACTCTCAGCTCCTTTGAGCACTGCCAAAGGTCAGTCCTGGGCTGGCTGTTGGGGCTGATGTAGGACACGCTGATGGAGATAAGGGTGATGAACTTCTATTTTCCAGCTTGAGAAATTGATAGGGCAGCAGAACTGATAGAAATGTTCTGCAATGCCTTTCTAAATGGGCCTAAATAAGATTGGCACTGGAGAGGTGTTGGCAAATTATGGTGTGTTCACTTCTACCTTTGTGAAATGTTCATTGCAATTTGTTCTTATTGTTACCATAAATCAGAAAGTCTGGCCTATAGGACAATTTTTTCTGCAGCTTAATCAGTCCTGGTTGTGGAAAATGTTATGCTTAATATATATTTTAAAAAAATAAAATTAATAAAGTGGTGTTTTATAAATCAGTTGTTGCTTGATGCAAGTTAAAATTCCAGCAGGTGTGTATTGCAGGTGGGGATGATCAACACTTTATGACAACTCTGTTTCCAATTTTCCTCTAATTTCCCTGATTGCTTATGAGTTAATTGTGTGTGCAGTGAAAGAAAGACTTCAGAATACTGCTTCATCAGTTAATTAAGAATAAGTAAACATATTTTAAAAGGTGGTGAAATAGTTTTCAACTGGTATTTATGGTTCTTGAGTTGTACCTGCTTTTGGAAGTTTCTTTTTCTTCTTCTGAACTCTGTGCTCTGTAAACCAACTGTAATTGCAGCTGGCTACTGAATGAGAAGTTAAAACACTGTTCACACACTGATCAGGAGCTCCTTTTGTATTTCCAAATCTCTCACACACCTTTGCCTTGCTTGCAGAAGGAATGCTGAGACTGAGGGATTATTTGGTTCTAGTTTTCTAAGGAGTTTACATGAGTATATGTATAATTGCACCTCTTTTTGCCAATTGATTTTATTACAATGCCTAATGGCTTGTTCAATAGTTTATAGGATAATGAATGTCATTTCCTTGTATTATACTATAAATAACTTGGCAAATTTTTAATTAGGATAATCATGGCATCTTTCTCTACTGCTGTAATCGGGCTCTGCTTTTTGCATCCAAGAAATAATGTACATCTATATCAAGTTTGAACAATTATGTTTTTCCAGAGAGTACAAGATTTTTGTTGATTATATATTTTTTAATAGACTTCCCTTTTAAAATCTTAGCTCTGCTTCTGTTGAAATGATAATTAGCTCAATTGGATGGGTTTTATTTACTTTAATATTCTGATTAGAAAAATGAATAAGACAGAACCTTTGTTCCATGTCAGATTTTGGAGTTTGGCTTTCTGTAGCATTGGAACACAATCAGGCATTTCTTAGCATAATACGTAAAGGCATTTTACAACCACATAAAGTTAAATGCTTACTTTGGTTTCAGTTGTAATGTCTAAGCCTATTAATTATAGGAAGTAAAAATATGGACAAAGTAAAACAATTTAAGCAAAAGTTTTCAAGTGTTCCAAGTAGTGCAGGGAGTGATCTCCTGCCTGGGGGAACCCCGTGTGCATGACCTGATGTCCAGCACAGCTTGGAGATGCTCAAGGGTCCCCGGCCACGAAGGGATGGCAGTGTTGGAGGACACCTGAAAGATTATCCACTTCCACCCCCTGCCGTGGGCTGGGACACGTTCCACAATCCCAGGCTGCTCCAAACTCCATCCTTGGACACTTCTAGGGATGGGGCAGCCACAGCTTGTCTGGGCAGGCTGTGCCAGGACCTCAGCACCTGCACGGGGAAGAACAAGGCTTGAGACATCAGGAGAGATGATAGATGGAGTTATGGTTAAATCCCCCTGCCCATCCTGTGCTGCTGTCCTTTGAGTGTGTTCTTTTTTGGCTGTTTCAGAAGTTGCTGGTTGGAAATTTTTTTCAATGAAATAGATTACAGTAACTTCACGAGTATAAGGCGCACCAGATTATAAGGTGCACTTCCGGTTTTCAGTCAAAATTTTAGTCAAAAGGGTGCGCCTTATAGTCGTGAAATTACTTTAAAAGAAAATGAAAACCAAACAAAAAACCCAAAAAAAACCCAACCAAACAAAATAAAAACAAAAAACCAACCCAAACCTTTTTGTGAAGGGATTAATCTTGCCCGTATCTGGAAAGCCATACCCCTTCCAGCGAAATTTTTTCCTGAAAGAGAGAGTCCTTAGGTTTATGAAAGAATGCTTGAGGAGAAAGAGCCTAACTCCAGTTTTTCTCTTTTGAGTGAGCAGCTGTTTTGTACCACTGCAACTTCATAAAACATTCATAAAATTTCTGTCCTACCATCTTGCTGTTTTGTAAATGATGATGGATCTACAGAAAGGCCAACCCCTCTTTTCCACAGAGCCCAAAAACCTAGACAGATTGAAATTTACCACTTCCTATGGTACTTTTGTAAATGCAACCTATTTATGTTAAGGGCTGCCTTGTCTCCTGCTATAGCTGACAGTGTAAATATCCATTTCATTGCTGAGTTTTGGAAGCTGTTAATGTGGCTTTCACCACATTGCAGAATGTTTCCGCAGCTTTGCAGCTCCTTTGCAGGGCTGGAGCTGCTCTCTCACTGCAGTTTTGTCATCAAATGCAAATCTAAACATATGGCCATTTCTATAAAATACAGAGCCTGAGGAAACTGCAGAGAGCGATGGTGAGTTGGAAGAAAAATCCAGTGGAAACAGAGTTAAATGTCAATGTCTGCATTGTGCCTAGTTAATATTTCACAGGAATGCTGTCAACTTGTTATAGAGCCCAGAGGATTTATACATTTTTCTGACAGATGATCATGATTCCCATCAGTACACTTAATGCCAACATCTGTAGGGTTCTACCTAATTTGAGAAACAAATATATTCTGTCCTCGTCAGAAAAGAATATTTTGTATGTTCCAGGAAATGCTCATTACCTTGGGGTCATTGCAATTAAGCAGAGGACAGAGATTTTTCAAGGGGTACCATTACATTTCCTTTTTGGCTCCTGTCTTTAAATGCAAGTTGGCAGGTGCCAGCTTCTGGTCTTGGCATTGCAGCGAGAAAATGCTTTTGATCATTGGTCTGAATAAACACATGAAAATGAAGTATAAACATGGTCATTAGGAAAGTTTGGGTCATACTGTCTGTGCTTTATGGGGGAGGAATGGTGAGAGTGTGTTGTATACAAGAGCTTTATATCCTAATCATCACTTTCTTTAAGCTCCACTGTATTTCGTTGCTATTATTTTGTGCCTTTATTGGTTGTTAGGGAAAAATTCCCAAAATTTAGGTTTTTTAACTTTGTCTACATTAAATCATGACCACTCTGGATATTAAGGACAAGGACACCTGTATAAACATTCCTTTTTCTTGAGTCTCTTCTACCTTCTTTGGAGCTGATGAAGATCTTTCCATCAACCTCTTTTTCATTTTGCTAAGTAAATAACTTTCACTTGGTCTCTTCTCCTGGCTATCTTTATTCCCCAGATGATATTTCAGCAGGCTGGAATTCTAAATTATTTATGTGAGTGTGATAATACTCAATAAAGGAGTTATGCTTCGTGTTGGTGCATGGGTGAGTTTTGTTTATACAAACGCAATTGTGTGATACCAGTGTAGCACTACTGCAAGCAGAAATAGAGGTGGAGTAGGAATAGAATTTCTTTTCTGGGAAGCACACCAGAAAGGGAATACAACCTGCCTGGATTAATGATGTATTTCCATCCCTGAAGCAGGAAAATTCTGGCCAGGAATTATAAAAAATGATAACAGGATTTTTCATGAGCTATTTGAAAAAATAACAGAAAATGGAGAAGATGGGAAATGTTAGCTTGGGTTTGGTAAAGAAAAAGAAAAGGCAAGTTTTCAAAGAAGTCATTACTTCTAGGTAACTCATAAAATTATTTTATTTTAATTTTTGTGGTACTGCAGATTTCTGTTATTTGTGATTTTAAATTATGTAGAGTAACTATCTATATTAAACTTGATGTCGTTCAATTTTAATTTTTGCAGTACTTAAGGCAGTTACCTTCAGGGTTTTGGGGAAAAATCAGAATTCTTTATGAAGTGGTCTCTTTTATGTTGGTGTTTTTCAACCAGACCATGACTAGAAATACTTGGAAGGATTTTACCCTGCCAACAGAATGCTATTGGGATATTTTTAAAATAAAAAGTTTGCTTTTGAGTGATAAATGCCCTGTTATGTACTGAAATGTCAGGCTTGAGAATGTCTTAGTCCTGTGCTCCTTTGACAAGATGAGGAAGGACAGCAGTGTTTATCAGTGAATCTGATCAGAATAAAATATGAACTTGCGAGCCAACAAAGTGAGTCTCCCCCACTTTATTAGAAGCAACACTGAGTTAAACAGGAGCAATCCTGCATTTGGGTTTGAATGATGAATAAGGCTTCCCTTTCAAAGGTTATTTTCTCTGTCTACTTGATGCAAACTCAGTGTACCACCGATAAAACATTGCCTTTGACTCACCTGGTGCCTCTATGGATTTGGACGTGCAGAGGTCCAGTTTCTAAGTGTATGAAAGCCATTTCACACAAGATAGTAACTCCTTGATCTGCTTTTTATTTTGCTTTCATGCTGTTAATGTTAAATATTTTTTTTAGTTATCTCTATTTTCATCTCTTTCTTGTCTATGTTAACATAATTTCACCTAGTTTTTGCTTCCTTAACAGCAGCCCTGTTCCTGCTGTCCTTTTCCCTTTTCAGATGAGGGAGAGCTCTTTCTCCACATCAATTTGTCTGGGGCATTCTTAAATCCTGAAATCCCATAATAGTTTGGGGAAGAGACCTTTAAAGGCCATCTAGTCCAATCCCACTGCCACTGGCAGGGCAGAGACATCTTCAACTGCATCAGATTGCTCAGAGCCCTTTCCAACCCAACCTTGAAAGTTTTGAGGGGTGGGGCATTCACAGCATCTCTGGGCACGCTGTGCCAGGGCTCAGCATCCTCACAGGGAAGAATTTCTTCCTAATACCTCATCTACCCTTCTGTCTGTCCCCGTGAAGCCATTTCCCCTGATTCTGCCACTCCAGGCCCTTGTCAGAAATCCTTCTACTTTAGCTTTTTTTTCAGGCTGAACAACTCCAACCCTCTCGAGCTTTTCTGTCAAGCAGAGGTGATCCAGGTGCTGATCGCCTTTGTGGTCTCCTCTGGACCACACCTGACTCACAAATTGTGTCACTTGGTAGAAATTACAAGGGAGAAGGTGTCCAGTGACGTTTGGGCCAGCACAGAAAGCCACAAGAATCCAACAATGTCCTTTTTGAGGCCAGGCACAGTAAGGGAGTGGAACCATGAAAAGTGATTTTCATACAAGTGTCCAATGAAAACCTTACAGACATTCTTTTCAGCAGTAAAGTCAGTTGGAGTTCTCATGTCCCTTGTCACTCAAGGGACAGCAGCACAGGATGGGCAGAGGGGATTTAAACACATCCTGGAAACATGGATTTGTAACTTGCTCATCTTTGCAAATTGTGAGAGCTTGCACAGTTCCCCCTTAGTGCTCACAGATCCATAAATCTTTCTGCTGTAGAAGGCAGAGTTTGTTTGGCCTGGCAGATTAATCTGTGGGAGGCTAAACTGCTCACATGTCCATCTGAAGAGGGAAATTATGGATCCAGCTCTACCTCCTCACTCTTCATACCACACTGTGTCATGTTCCAGTGGGATGTGTCTGGAAAAAAAGCAAGGGAAAGTGCTGCCCCAGATGTGGGCTGGGGTAAAACACTCTTCTGACATGGATCTCCATCAGCACAGCAGGAGATGGAAAGAGAAAAAGTGAGCCAGTGGCCAAGGCAGTTTAAAAACTTCTTTGCTTTGTGCAGCACAGTGTGGGTAGTTTGCCTGTTGGCGCCTTGGTCCGTGGGTGTGATGGGAATGATTTGCAGAGATCCCAGCAAAATGAATCCTGAGCACTGAGACAGAGCTCTCCTGGTGTGTCCCTTCCAGAGGCTGCTGAAAACACAGCAGTGTTCCCAGCTGGGGTCTTGGGAAATTCATGAATGCCTAGATTTGGTTTGCCATCTTTTCTGTCAAATTCTAATAATAATGACAAAAATATTCCTCTCTCCATTTAGCAGATCAATTTATAAAATACCGTTTGACTAGAGTATCTTATCTTGTTTTTATTCTGATTTTCATTGAGCAAAAGTTTCACAATTTTGAAGCCTGTTTACAATACTACAATGTCATCTTTCCTCAAAAGGCACATTTCCAAAATGCTTTCAAATATCCAGCTATTTTAATGAATACCTCAAGGGGTCATTGAAATATCTTTAAACAGGTGGTGTGAGTTTAAAATCTTCCCCTGAGTATCCATCTGCATTCATCACCTTAGGTCATCTTCAATATTCATGTCTTCTACCTGGAATTCTGGTTTTGTCCTCAGTGATAATATGTGTTTTTATTCAAAATGAAGCATATGGTTTATTTTCCTTGTCAAATTGCCCTTAAAATCTCTTGCATTTTTTTTCCTGGTATTTGTATCTGCCAGGATTGGAAGACTTATTTTTTGCTTAAACTGTCTCAATATTTATGATAGTGTTCATTACTAAGAAGCAAATGACAGGAAAATATACTTTGTATTTGTGCACATACACAAAGCAGTTTTCAAACAGCCTTGGTTTGTTGATAGGTCTTACCTAAAATTCCTTCCCAAGCAACCATAAATTTAGCCTCACAAAGCAATCTTTGGGAATACCTCCAAAACTTGCTGTGGTTTTCTTGGATTTTGTATTTTATTCTCCCCCCTTTTACCACCACTGAAAAAAATGGATCTAATAAAATTTTTTTAAAGTATTTTATTTTTATCAGTCAATTAAAGGTAATGATGAAAAATGATTTGTTTATGGATTCCTAGAGCTCAGTTTAGTTAGACTTGGTCTAATAAATATAGGTGTTCTGTTATGTGGACATGTTTGCTTAAAGAAACTTGTTGCAATGAAAGAATTGTTCTTTATACTCATCAGCCCACAATGGCTTAATGAGGAATAGATTTAAATATCCTACAAAAGTCAAACACTGAGGGAATTCCTGGACTTCTCCTAGGTTGAGAGGATTAATTTCTCTGCTGATCCCAGAGTTCAGGTGGACTCGGGGCAGGGCTGGGGTGGCCAGGGAGGATTTTCCTCCAACTGTGCCGGTTTCCAGCGGCACTCAGCAGTGAAGTCACTCAAAATCACAGAATCACTGGGTTAGAACAGACCTGCAAGATCACAGAGTCCAGCCCATGCCCCAGCACCTCAACTAAACCATGGCACATCCAGTCTTTATTTTAAACACATCCAAAACACATCACCAGAGCGACACAGCTTTGGGGGCTGCTTTAGTGGCAGTCCCCAAGTGCAGGTGTAATGGTGTCTCTGACTCAATTCAGGAAGTAAATTTTTTACCACACTTCTTAAGTGAAAGTAAATACACAGGTCTTTGGGGCCATCTTATGAATTCCTGTGCCTCACTTACCGCATTTCAGTGGGTCAAATATCAATTCTTGATTTTTTTTGTTGTTGTTGTTTTTAATTTTTTTCTTTTTAGATAAAAAAGAGTAGGTGCCACTGCTCTGCCACAGGTGTGCTTTCTGTGAGAGGGCACTTTAAATCTACTTAAGCGTCATTATTGCAGAGATTCAAACAGTTTAGATCTTAATTGATATTAATAGGAAAAACCCTCAACGACATGAACTTGGCAAGCCAGGAATTGCAGCTGTTCTCAGCAGTAGTGGCAGTAACAAAGATAATTAATTGTTTTTCCCTAGGAGATATATTTAGATTGTACAAACTAAATATTCCATTCCCTGAACCCTAATTCAGGCTTGTATTTGTTCTGCAAATACAGGAAGTAAAACTAAAGTTAATATTTTTTGGCTGTCACACCATAATGTGAGCTATTGCAATTATTTTTCAGAAGTATTAAAAATATTTATCGCACAAGTCTTCCAATGATAACTTAAGCAGTTGATGTTGTATATGATTTTGTTAGCATAAAATAAGTAATAATGTGATATTTTAATTTTTTTTTTTTGTTGGTTTATAAGAGCTTGTAGTTGACCTGGCCCCAGCAGTAGTGTGCAAAGGGGAACACACTGGATATTGCAAAGCACGTGTTCCTGGCAGAGTTTTAGACAAAAAGTACTCCTGAGTGAGCACAACTTGCTTTGCTAAGAACTTGCAGTCAGCATTATAATCCTCCTGGATTATTAAAGAATACATCAGGCTTCAGTTTTGAAGTGCACAGGGATGTGTTAATGGCACTGCAAAATGTTTATACCTCTTGTGCAGGAGGCCTCTGTCTGGGTTATTGATTGCCAGACTTTAAATTCTTTCAGTTTTGCTTAAATAAGAGTGGGAAGGAATCTTTACAGATCCTTTCCCTGTCCCAGCTGCAAGTGGGCTGAGCCACCTGGGGAGTATTTACTTCTGGTCCTGATTCTTGAATCTGTAATAGACACCCCCACGGGAACGTATATTCATATCCTCTAAGTGTGTGGTTTTTATTAACACTTATTTTAATAGTGGTTGTAAAACTCATGCATTTAAACGCAGTTCTTTAAAGCGATGGCATTTTGAGTGAGGGTTTCTTTCACCAGTTATTTATTTCTACAATAGAAAGTCTCTGGTGTGGGTATAATTTTGTCTAGACTGTTAACATCCACCCTGAAAACATAACATGCATGGGATGCTCTGTTCCTTGCTACAACAATAATTTTCTAATACAGCTTTTAAATCTCTGATATCCTAAAAATGTGGAGCTGCCTCAGGTTGGGCTGGACACAGAAACACTGCTGAGCAATGCAGGTGCCCCTCAGCACCTCCACAACTGCCTCCCTTCACAGTCAAGAAATGAGGCTTTATTTCCCCAAACTAATATAGCACTAAACCACCAAACCAAACATTTACCTTTGTGATGTAAATATTTCCTAAGCTCAGCTTCTTTCAAATCCTGCAGTTATTTGCGCTGCTCAGCAAGAGGCACGGACTTTGCAGCAGGAAAATGTGTTCTTTATGAATGGGATGAAGCTCTTTTCTTCACTTGCATCTTAAATGCAATCTAAATGATCAATCATGCCCTGCACACAGCAAAAGCAATAGGTATGATGAAAGTCTGATTGCATGTAATCAGCAGCAGTAGTGATTTGAATGTTTTGTCCTGTATCTTCCCTCAGCCCGCTGCTCAGAAGAGCTACTGCTTTAGTATATTGAAAGAAGTTACTTCAGTTCATCAGCTGGGTTAGTTCCCATTTCTCTGGATCTCCCCTGCTTTTTTTACATGGCTGGAATATCAGTTACTTTGGACTTATTAAAATATTAACAATATTGCACAATCTAGACTGGCATTCAGATCCACAGCTTCTTCAAAACAGTGGATTTGAGATGTAAAATTGGTTTTTTGCCTGTGCCTTAAACTACAGAGAACTGTTCTTAACAAATCCCCAGCTGGGGGAAACTCAGAAATGGGATGCCACTAAAAAAAAAACCACAAAAACGAAGAAGTGTTGTTATTACTGTGGCCATAGATCAGGCCACACCATCTCTTTCTGGAGAGCATGGACATATGTTCTGTAGGAATTATTAAGGATTGCGTCTGCTCCAGTGATTTCACTCAGTCACTGAGAGTGTGTGGAGCAGCTGCAAGGAGCAACCAGCACAGTCCCCTCAGTAGCTCTCTGATTCAAGCCCTCTCACAAGTGAAATCGTTCTGCTGCAGAGCTCCAAAGCCGTGTCTGTGTTCTGGGGAGAATTGCCTGCTCGCTCACTTCTGCATCTCTTTCTTTCCTGCTGCTAGAATATAATTAAAGTTGCTAAAAATACATGCTTTCTAATATTGTTTTTTTCTGTGCAGGCGGCTGCTGTTACTCTGTTCTCGGGGGAGGAGGTGGTATAAAGATGAATGTCACTTAACTCTATTAAGTGGTCCATATTGCACAGGGATATGAAAGCTCCTTATTTGTGGCCTGATCCAAAATCCCATGAAGTTAAAAAAAAAAAAAGTATATATATATACATATATACACATATATATGTACAGAGGAGTCTGTGGCTTTGTTAGCTTAACAGAAGTGCTTTTTTTCCCCAACAGAAGAGATTTCTGTACTGAAAACTACCTCTTTGATGTTAGCTGTGAGAATTTACTTTCTTAGTGCTAAGGAAATTAGTAGAACAAGCAGGGCCGTAATTACTGTGCTTTTACAATGCCAACATTGTACCTAATTATGGTTTAGTGTTCAGAGCACTCTGTTTAATAATCCCAGCAGACACACTTTGAGGTGTATGTTTTTGCATCACCTAGATGCAGCTGCTAACAACTGGCACCGCTGTCATGGAACTGACAGTTGACAACATTTTACCTGTTTTACAGGATAAAGCATTGGCTCACCTTTGATATGCATGAAATCACTTAAGGGTGAGCTGGAATCAGCATTTAGAGGCAAAGCAGCTCAATGCAAAGACAGTCTTTGTTCACTTTTTTGTGTGGTAAAACCAGGGCATAATTTTCTTTGCACAATCTCACAGCTTGCAAAGCTGGTAATAAAATCCTCAGCATCCCTGCTGATGAAGTGAGATCTGCTATTGCTAACAAAGGTTAAACATCCATCATCCTTTTAACCTGCAAAAATTATTCCATCTGCTGGTTTGATCCTGAATTTACCACCTGTCCCATGCTTTTTGGTTTCTATTTAAAGATAGACAATTTTTTCTCAATATGAAGTTCTTGATTTCCTCTCCTGCCTCTTCAGCCATTGTTTAAATTGTAATCATCTTTTCCTCATATATGGAAAGTCACAAAAATAGCTTAAAGATTTTTGGATAGAGAGGGGACAAAGAGGAGCCTGAGTCTGTATATGTGATGAATTTCCTCCAGCCCATTCTGTGGTGAGACCTTCCCCTGTAAAATTGAGGTATGTCATATTTGTTCAGGTGTTCACCAACTCCTTATTCAGCACATCAGGGTTATGAGCCTCATTTCCATCCAGTGGAATTTCTTAAAAGTTAGAGCTTTCTTTACACCCTTCAGTCCCCAGACTCCAGGATAGATTGAAAAAAGCTGTTACATTAAAAATTAAATTATTTCTTCCTCAGTTTTTGTGCAACTAAAACATTTACTCTGTGTGTGTAATTCTGCATACCATCCTATCGATTCTGTTCCTGATGCTGTCTTTAGTTTTCTAATTGCTGTTTCTCTTGACCATCCTGTGTGACACAAATAGCTCAGGGACAGCAGGGATTTG
Source organism: Sialia sialis (assembly GCA_009812075.1). Classification (NCBI taxonomy): domain Eukaryota; kingdom Metazoa; phylum Chordata; class Aves; order Passeriformes; family Turdidae; genus Sialia; species Sialia sialis. Next base: position 28,505,424 of record VRYO01002782.1, on the reverse strand, counting down.
AAAAAGCAAGAGCTGAGGAAAGCCTTCCCACAGGAATGCTGCCTTTGAATCAAATGTTTCCTCCATAAGGATATGTGGGGCTCTTTTGGTTTTTGTCAAGTGTCCAAATGTCTTGGTGAGAAACTTTTAAAATTATTTTGACCAAGTTGCTTGATAACATTATATCCAAATCTGCCTTTATTTTTCTTCTAACAGTTTCCATAGCTTTTTTACAGTATTTTTTCATAGTAGTCAACACTTACAAATTATAATAGAATGTCACCTTAATAAATCAAAGCAATTACTATCTAAACTGATGGTTCTTTGTATTTTGTTTGCCTTTGAAAAAGTCAATGCTTAATCTGTATATAATTGTTTTTTAAAAATATGTTCGTTTTAAAATATTCAACGCATACATTTTTAATGATTTTTTTTTTCAGTAACATTTAATAATTCTGAGTGATAGTACTTGGTTTTCCTTACTTGTTGAAGCAGTGGCATGCAGCTTAGGACAAGAGCTTGTTCCTGCAGTAGAGCTCTTGACTGAGAAGGGTGACTCTTCACTCCCTTTAAAAAGAAAGCGTTTTGTTATCTATCCAAGCTTGAAACTGTAATAACTTTCCCGTCCTTTTATCAATCCAGCTCTTCTTCCTAGTGTGGAGGTTTTGGATATTTCCTCCGTGTTTCCAAGGAGCCAATGGGCACATGGGCTCATTACTCCTGTGCGTGGTCACTCATGGCACCATCACCCTGTCCTGGGGATGGGACAATGAATCCAAGCAGAGAGTTTCACAGCTCTCTTGTCAGCAGCTGGGTGACACCAGGCTGATATCACATCTGTCCTTTACTTTGATCCTTCTTTGTGGCATGGACTTTTGGAGCAAAATGTAAGCTGCCCTGCAAAATACCATTTTAAATTTTTTAGTAGAAACCTTTTGCTAAATATTGCTTCTTGCTGCCTGTGAATAATATGTTTGCCTGTTCAGAAAATCACATTGAGGACCTACTGACAGCAGCAGCTAATATCACAATGCATTGCTCTCTAGTGGTGTGAAAATTATTATTCAATGTATGCATTTCCAAATTACACCTTACATTATCAGCCTTGGATCAAGCTATCAAGAAAGTCAGACCTGAACTGCAGAGGATCACAATTGTAACTACTTTCTCAACTGTTAAATTGCAATTAAATCTATATTAAGCGACTCTTTGGTGTACCTTTTACTTAATTCTTACAATTTAACTTAGAACTCTTGATTGTAGTTATTTAAAATAATGGATATGATTTCAGTAGGGTCCAGCATAAAGGTGGGGACATTTATAGGATTAGAGTCAATTTTTAAAGGTTTATATGAGAAACAGATTATTTTAGTTACAAGTTTCTAATATTACTACCATATTTTTAATATTAGGTGATATCCAACTTTAATAAAATAGTTAACCCTGGCAATGAGATTTTCCTTTTAGCTCTTTATGTAGACACTGTTTAGAAAGGAATTTCAGCTTGGTTCTCCCATAGTTCTCTCATCCTTTTGATAACTGAGCATAATTTGAAGTTATCTTAGTATTTAACCCCATTTCCCTGTAGATTAATTATCCTAATATAAAACAAATGTGTATTAAACATATGCAGTTGCTTACAGAAGCAGATTTGACTGTTTCATTTAATATAAGCCTCTTGTTGCACAAAACAAACCCGTCATATTTAAGATTTCTCTGGTCATTAAAACTGAATTATGTAATAGACTTCCATCTGCTATTGAAACCTGTTCATCATTATTTTGTGTCATTTTAAGTGGGAGCATTCTGAGAAATGCTTAGTGACAGCAGGCTTGGCTGGTAGGATGTGGCTTCCTTCCTTTCTAGCTGCAAAAATGAATGTATTGTCTTCTGAGAAGGTTTTTCTCCAAGAACTTGGTTCTCACCTCTCCAGTCTCCCCATCTTCTGGGAAATTCTGTATTTGATTTGTGCAGTTCAGCTGCTTTTAATTTATTAATCCTTTACAATAACTTGTTTTCTCTGTATAACTTTGATTTCCCAATAATGCAGTCAACTGAGTTACCTAGATCTTACCTATCTATACTTTCCTTCATAAAGTTATCTGCACTATAAAAGGAAACTGAAGATTTACTTTTATTCAAAGTGATGATAAGTAGAGCATTTTTTTTTCTTATTATCCCATAATGCTCCTGGTATCTTCAAATATCTCAACAGTTTGTGCCTTTCCTTCCTTCTGTGGACAGATGATATTCTATTACAATTTGAAATATTTAAGTGAAATGGCTTTGTTATGCTTTACATGGTAAGAAAACTACCAAATTAAAACAATGACATCATTGATTACCCTTTGATAGATGAAATTTATCTAAATTAATTATCTTTTAGTATTTGCTAAAATGTTCATATGTGAAAATTCACGATGATAGAACATCTGCTCAGCAGAGGGCTTATCAAAGGTATTGTAATAAGCTATGTAATTAATCTTTCAGCTTTCAAAAGAGAAAATATTTTGTGTGTCATTTATTTAAATAATTTGTCTCAAGTCGAGATTTCCATCCCACTTTGAGAAAAAGAAGCAATTTTGCCATAAAACATTATAACTGAATTTGGAAGCTTTACAACTCAGCGAAGGAAGCAGCGTAACATGGAAATATCTGAGTTGCAAGAGCTAGCACAGCTAGGAGATGAAAAAGATTCATTTGAAGTCCTGCTTGGAGGCACAGCGAGCGGCGCACTGCGGCGAAGCGGGTTTGAAATCAGCGCCGGGTGACTTGTCCTCAGTCCCCACCCGTCTGCTCATTTCTTCTGCTCTTCAGGAGCTTGCCTGTCAGACCTTTTGGAGGTTTGATCCTGAGAGCAGCTGAAAAGCTCAGTCTTTTCTCCACTGAGCTTCCTGATGAAGCAGGAGACCTGTCTGTGTACAAGAAAGGTGTTATTCAAATCATTGCTCCTAGAATTCCTTTTTCATCTGAAAGTTTGTGTTGCTTATACAAGTGTTTGGGAAGTGTCCTTATATAAAGAGCTCCTGTGAAGGGTCTTGCCCAGATACTTGCAGTTCTTTATAAAACCTAATTTTTATTTCTGTATATTTATTAACTTTTTCAAATCTTCTGTCACAATCATTTCTTCCCGTCAAGTAGGAAATGAAATTCTGATATAATGAGCACACTATGATAACACAGGCTAAGGTAGTGGAGAGGCTCAGAGGTTTTCACATTCTATATAAATGTTTTTTTTCAAAGTCATTCTGTTCTTTGACATGGGAAAGAAGGAAGGGTTGTTTCGGTGGAAGCCTTTGAAGGCTTTCCTCAAGTGAGAACATTTTTGCTCGTGTTCACCCTGGCACCTTGCTGGCTCCAGCACAGGGCTTGTCACTGTCACACACAGAGGGGCAAGTGATGGTCACATTGACCCTCCACCCTGACATTTACATTTAATCCACATCAGGCAGCTTGGAAACAAGGACCACTTCACCCTGGGGAATGTGTTTGCATGTTTCCTCAAGCCTTCAAGGAGGCGAAGGATAATTGTGAAGAAATGATTCAGAGGGAGCTTGTTTGGCCTTCACCTCCTTTCTTTGTAGGGCTACTGGGAGCAGGGATTGGCAAATGGCAGGATTGCAGGTAATGTGTTTCTATTAGGGTCTCTCTATTGTGCTAGAGAAGGCACCTGGCTATCTGTGGTATTTTTGAGCCATTAAGGAGCATAACTATCATGTCATTTCGTAGTTTGCTGAGATAGGTATTATTCTGGGACTCTTTGATGATTAGATAAAAATTGGCTCAGGAATATTTGGGTGTTTCTCATTATCTGAGAATTTCTTAAATTTCTCTGTCCATAGATTTTGCCAAGTTGAGTCCGAATAACCTTCTCTTGCTCAAATACAGGAGGGGACTTGTGGCCACCACCCCCTTAATGGAAATATGTATTTGGCAAAGTAAAAGCCAAAAAGAACAAGGAACAAGACAGCCCCTATTCTTATCATCTGCTCACTTCCAAAAATACTCCAGGACTTTCATTAATCAGTGAATGTTTCTTGTCTTCTTGTTAATACTGACCTCTATCAATATTTCCATAAATTACAGTAGCGTGGAGCAAGCAAAAAAAACCCAAAAACAAGACAAAAAACAACAACCAACAAAAAACCCACAAGGAATTCTTGTAACTATGTGATGTAAATAAGGAATTTGAGCATGAACTGGGACGTCTGATGGCACTCCTCAGACTCCAAACAAGACACATGACCCTGCTGGGTGGGAGATGTGCAGACTGAGGAAAGTTTATACATGGAATTAAAAAATTTGTGGATTAAACTGAGCATATGGTGCTTTTAGTGACAGTTACCTGTGCGTGTGCCTTGCCTATGGATAAAGCAATTAGCTGATTAGTAAATGCTGAGTAAGTGATAACTATTATGCCAAGAACTGAATAAATGCACATAAAACATCTGCATTCCTGTTTAGAATGCCACATTTGAGCATACCAGCAACTCTTTAAGCCTCTTTGCATTGAGGAAGAACAAATCAGGGTTTGGTAGATCTTGTGAGAGATTTTTCGGTTCTGTAAATAAAATTTCATTACTTTGAACACAGAATTACACTGAACTGGGTAGGAAATAAATGGTATCATAATCATATTTTATACCCTGAATGTAAAACTCTGTTTACTGTTTTGCAAAACACATCTCAAAAATTTTGTCTGTAGTTTAGTGTGGCCAAAATGTAAATGTTTTACTCTGTGCTGGGCACTTAAAATGTAGATTTAATTCCAGAGGTATGAAAGGTTTGAAAAGTATTATATAAAGTCTGAAATTCATAAGTAGGAAGTGCTGTGCATGCTCTTTCTTCACATCTCCCTTCCAGTTACAGTAATTTAGGTTTTAGCATATGATGAATTCTCTCATAAATTACTACTGGAATACACTTTTCAGCTTTGGAGTAAATTTTGCTGAAATTAATCTGGAAACCCTCCCATGTTTCAGTGAGAGATCAAAGAAAATCCCAAATGGAAAACATGCTTTTGAGAGGGGGGAAAAAATAGTTCTGAGTTCTTAAACTCTCGTAATGAAGATAACTTAATTAAAATCAAAGCAAAACTAATTAAGAACTTAAAAGTGCAAGTTTTTGGTTGCATAATATCCTCGAAACATGGCAGAATGGGTTTCTTATACTTGGTAGAATTCCTGGTCATGCAGGTGGATCCAAATGGAAATGTTCAGCTGGATTGCAGTTTTCTGACCACTCCTTTTGGCCTTTCTGCTCTTTGTTAGTCTTCATGCTCTTTTGCTTCTGAAAAAAAACCAAAACACACCCCCAAAACCTACCTATTTTGGCAGAAAATTCCCCTTCTCTCCTGTGAGTTTTTCCTGGGCATGCAGTTGTGGACAAACAAGCTGAGTTCTACCAGTTTATCATTCTTATTCCTGGATTTCATGGTTCATTCCTTGATGTAACCATTCTCAAGTGGAAAAAGAAAACATGCTCACACACACATCCCCCAGTTTATGTGCATCTTTTCTTGCCCTCTGCCTTGAAAATGTAGAGAGAATTGAAAATTTCAGCATTTCTTTTTTGTTTCACTCGAAACATAGTGAAAATATTTTGAAGTGCAAAATTAAATTAAACATTCTTACTTCACATTAGGCTGCTTCTAGAAAAGCTTTTAAATACTGTGTTGTGATGATCTCTTATCCTTCAACATTCATTCCCATCGTGCTTGTATCATATCCTTCAAAAGCTTCTCTAGGAATGTGCTTTTCGGGTTAGTGTGTACGTGTGTTTTTTCTGAATATTTAGGGAAAGCCTAATGAGCAGGCTCCCCGCTCTAACAGATCAAGACTTTATTAGGCTGAGTTTTGCTCACTTTGAAGAGCGTTGCCATATGGGAGGTTTGTTTTTTCCGAGCTCTCTCAGGTGCTCCTGGCAGATGGAGCTGGAAGTGCTTGGAAGAGAGAGCACCGAGCAACTCCCATCCAAGCTCCTGGGGGTCACCAAGAGCGCAGCAGAGCCTGGCAGATCCACAGAGAGCCCAAGCAAGGGATTGATGCCAGTGGGAAGAACAATTCTGGAATCCAGCAGCTTCTCTGGGCACCTGGTTCCTTCACTGAGGCAGTTCTTAGATTCACAGCGAATTGTTTCAGTCTCGTGACAGAGCTGGAGAGCTCTCAGTTATATAAATGTTATCCCATATAGTTCTTTTCAGGAGCCCTGTTGAGCTGCTTTCCTTCACTGCATTCCCTCAAACAGGGAGGATCCAGATCCCTTTGACCCCAGGAACTCCATGTGATCACAGGCAGTGATCTTTATCCCTAAGTATCTAGGAGATGAATGCAAGCTGACAGAGGCAAATGCCTTTTTATTCCGGAGCATTTCTGGTCCAGGCAGACATCAGTCACTGCCTTGTGTGCTGGTTGGTTGATTGGTTTGTTTCTCTTTTTTTCTCTTTTCTTTTTATCATCCGAATGGAATTTTGGGTTTCCAAGTTCAGTGTAATTTCATACATTGTAATTCTTGTTGCTTTCCTAATGAAGATTTTGAGCTTTGTCCTCCTAAAAAGTGTTCATCTTTAAAAATCAAATAAAAAAAATCAACACGTTTTTGGCTGTGGGAAGATTGACTTTAAAACTAACACACCAGATTTTCTTTTTCTTTTTTCAAACTTTCCTTCTAAGAGGCACTGCCAGGTGTTTGCATCATAGGATAGGAGCATAGGAGTAGTATCCTTGGGGAGGCAAAGCTTTCATTTACCCATTGAGGGATGATTTCTCACCATCTGCTCTGCATCTCAAAGAACTGGGATGTTAAAAACGTGAATTTTCCCATCCATTGGGAGCTTTCCTGCACAGCTCACATATTACAAAAAGAAAAAGGTGTCACTGAAAAGAGCTGATTTACTTCTGGGCCATCACAGATGACTATTTTTTTAGCAAGAGGGTTGTTGTGGTTTTTGTTTTATTTTTTTAAGGCCCACTAATTAGTGCACGTTCATGATTAACTGGTCAAATTCATTTTGTAAGGATAACAGCTGAAAATAAAAATAATTCTATAGTTATGCAAAATAAAAGCATTTGAGAAAGCACTTTCAGAGCCAATAAAACCCTGAGGTAATATTAAGCTGCTTTATTCTAAACAAAATCTATTTTTCAAAGTATTTTATAAGTTAGTGTTTTTTTCACTCTGCTAAGTTTTTCTCAAGATAGAGAATATAAAAAGCTTAGATCTCCATAATTTCTGCATTGCTGCATAAAATGGAAAGCAATAATTTGATAGTATGGAAATAGCTTAATTTTTTTCCATTAAAAAAAAAAAAAGTAGCAAACAAGCCTTTTTTTCAAGTACACACACTCATCTCTGAGCTCTGTGCGAAATTGCTTTTTAGAACTTCTTTATATATATATATAATAGCCCAGTTACTTGGGCTATTTCCATAATCTTTGCCCACAAGAGGAGCAAAGGCAAGATTTTTTTGTGTAGACAGATTTGAAAGAAGCTGTTGTGCTAGGGAAGGGATAATCACCCTGCCAGGGTTTGTTTCAGACAAGATTTCTGTTCTATAGGTGTTGTACATGAAGTTATTTGGGGAGCTTTGTGTAGAGCCAGGCACTTGTGTGACCTTGACTGTAGAACTGTTTTCACAACTCTGCGTTCCTATATTTAGTCAGTAATATTTTTCACCTAGTTGTCAGGTCAGAAAACCTCTCTAAATAAATAAATACATTTGTTACTCTTAATAACACAGAATTTTCAACATTTTTTTTCCCCGAGGAATAATCATTCCAGAGCTGAATAAATAAGTGGACATGTTTGGCAAAGGTAGTTTTAATATTCCCAGGTCTGATAGAAGCAGATGTGCAATATACAGGAAATTACAACTCATCCTTTAGTAAAAGTAGAAGTATATAATGGATTTCAAGAGTACTCTAAAACCAAATACCAGAGTTCTTCTGTGTGTTTCTAATACTAGTCTACATCTTTGAAATGCTAAAACTTGCCAAACTGTCTCCCTCTTTCTGATTTCCAGGATGGTTTTTCAAGATGTGCTATCAAAGCAGGGCCTTTAATCATCTCCCTGAAAGCTTAAAGCAGAATAACTCTGTGTAAACTTATACTCTTAATTATACAGTTGCTCAGTTTTGCTGTTGAGGGGAAGGAAGATATAACAAAAATCCTTTTTTTCCTTACAGGCTTAAAAGAAGCTGTGATATAGTTATTTTAAGAAATGTGAAATGTATCTACATAGTAGCTGCAAATTTGGCTTTTTATAAAACTGAATGGCATCAGTAGGTGAAAGCCTGACCTCAGAAATGAGGCCTGCACACAGGAAACAATTAAATGATAACTTTATTAAAGTATTCTTTTGTTTTTTTTCCTTTACTAATAATACATTCCCATGGCTTTTAGAGGAGCTAAGCCAATGGAGAGATCTACAAGTGGATTGGTTGTTGTCTCCTCCTTTATCTTTGGTTTTATGTCTCTGTGACAGTATTGACTCCAGTGAAGTTATTTCTCTCTTGTGCCAGTGTAAGAATAATGAGGAAACCTTTTCCCAGCAATCTGCAATGTAACCTTGTGGAAGACACTACTGTAATTTATATATTGATAAAATGAATATAATATATTGCACAGAGGTTTTGTGAGCTTTAATTAATATTAGAATAGTTTTACATTGAATAATGATGGAATAGTCTTGAGTTAATTAACTCTAGATCTCAAGGACATCAGCCTGTGGTGGTTGAATGCAGCAGATAGTGTGGGTGTGCCAAACTTCCACAGTTGTCCTCTTTTAAAAGCCATTGTTTTCAAGGTGCCCCAGTGTTGACTTTAAATTCTTTGTTTGCAAGTCTGTAACATGAACTATAAAATAGTCATTAAATGGTCATTAAAATGTGACTAAGGAAATAGTTGAAAATAGATATGTTTATTTAAGTAGAACTTGGCTTACAAAAATACATCCTGGAAAATTTGATTGCTTGAAACAATTTAAAAATATTTTCTGTGGCAGGAGAAGTGAGTTGGGAACCTCCCTGCTGGTAACATAACATCAAGTCTTGTTGGTTTCTATCTAGTGAGCAAATTTACTTCACGGTGAAATGTTTAGAAAAAAAGCAGATTTTCTTAAAATTGTATTCCGTAGAAATTGTTAGCAGTGATGTTGTTTCTGTCAGGTTGGAAGGGTGATGGCAGCTCCCACTGAGCCCTCAGCTGGATGCTAGAGTTCCCTAAGTGAGGGTATCAGACACCACTAAATTATTGCTTCATGCTGTTCCTATAGCCTACTTTGATTTTTGCTTTTTTAACCATTTCATTTTTACTTTTGATTTTCATGGTGCCGTTTTTGTTTTTGTTTTTTGTTTTTTGTTTTGTTTTGTTTTGTTTTTTTTGCTTCACCTTTAACCATTTCACTGTAACCCATTCTCATTTCCAGAAGAGCATCCCTTGTGTGACGTAGGGGAGTTCCTGTGCCACGACCGCGTCACTTGTGTATCCTGGCACTGGCTGTGTGACGGGGAGCCCGACTGTCCCGATGACTCTGATGAGTCCTTGGACACCTGTAAGTAAAAGAGGAGCTGCTTTTCCATTTTATCTCCCTTTAAATGTAACATTTTCAGTCCCATAACCACAAAACTGAAAGGGCAAATCCCATTTTGGTTTATAAATCCTGCAAGAATCGTCCTGTTGAGGGGAGCAGGTTAAATCCTTAGTGTGGGTGAGAGGCAGAAGAAATGGATGAGATGGAAGTGTTTTGTTCTTGTGCCACTCTGTAATGAGCACTGTCACTGGAGCATGTGTGCCCTCTGCTCTCCCCGAGCTGTCAATGGGCTGAGAGGGGAGAGGCAAAGTCAGGCACAGGAAAATGAGTTCCTCTAAATACATTTATGGGGATGGAATAGAAGAGTGAAAAGTATTTTCAATACAAATATGAAAAGCATACAAACATCAAAGGGAGGAATGAAAGACGTTGTGAGAGCTGTGAGGGGGAAATAAGCAGAGAAAAGATGATGGAAAGCTTTAATAAAACATATTTAATTATAGTGAAGACCTTGTTGGGGTTTTTTTGGTATTTTAATGTGGCTAAGAGCTTTTGAACACCAGAGCAGCAACCTTGCAGACTTTTTTCTTATCAGCCTTGTAGACTACTGATGAGGTGTTATTAAATCTTAATGTTCCCTTGTTTCCTGTGTTCTGAGGAAAATGAGGGAATTTCCTGATTTTATCCCCAGGATAATCACTTAATGTAAGAGAAGAACCATGTATTTTGTATCAAAGCAATACTGACAATCAGGAAGCCTGGAAATGGGGTTTGCTGCTCAAAGAAAGGAAAATATCAAACATCAGACAGTATTTAGGAGTCTAATCTCTAAAATGAGGGACAGAAGCTCGAGATGTCTGGGAGCCATTTCTGCCTGGGCAAACACTGCAGTGCTGATTGCAGCCTTCCTGCTCCAGTGCTTGTTCTCTGCAACTGATCAGCAAATTGCCTGGGGTGCTGTGGCGAGGGTGCTCTGATTAAACCACCTTCCACACACTTTGGGATTCTCAGCAGCAGCATCCTGCACTGGGAAGCGTGGGCTACAGCAGGGATTTTGTGCCTGCACTGCTGATTGATTACCCTCTTCTCTGATGTGTGTCCAAGCACAGCGTGAATATGTGTAGAAAGATTTTATAATTAATGAATATTGAGATAGGAGCACACAAATTGCCACACACGGAGTTTTTACTTGCCTCATGGCATTCACCATGTAGTTCCAAACCCAACAGCTTGCTGGATGCCCAGGTATTTTCCTCTTGAGAACTCTGCATGGTTATTGAACTGCTTTGTAAGACCTGCGTTCAGCAACGCCATTTAAAGTTGTGACATATTAAAAATATAGCATTTGGAGTTTATTGATGGCTTGAAGAAAAGGGAACGGAGTGGGAATGAGAGTCCACACTTTTCCTGACATCAACCAGCATGATGTTAGGAAAAGCTTCGAAAAACAAGGAAAGCCATCATGGTTCTCTTGGAAACACCTTCCCCTTTGCAATGTGAACAGTTTATATCAGATGTTTCCTTAGGCTGTCCCAAGCCAAAGGTAGAGGTCAGCACTGTGCTTTTCTGCTTATAGAGAAGGAAGGTGTTTGAATCCTTATTATTTTCCAGCTTCCATGGCCGTTTGCTGATGAGCTACTGGTTAATGTGCCTGGGCCACAGCTGAGATAATAATTGCCTTAGGTCTGCTGTCCTCTCACTGTAACTCAGCCCACGACTGAGTGAGAACCAACTGACAGTGCTGGGCATTGGGTGAAATTTTGATACATAATTGCTTACAATTTTTTTTGCACTGGATGGTCCTGTATTTTTCGGTCAGCACAATTTGCTGTCAAATTGTTGAAATATGTGTGCCTAATCTGGCTTCATCAGGTAAGTTGCTTCTCATTAAAAATTAATATAATGCTCCTGAGTTTTCCTGCTGATACTGTTCTGTAGGAACTTATAAATTACATTAAAAATATTCTTATGATATATTTAATCCCTGGTGCTAACGCCGGGGACACAGCACATTTGTTTTTTGTGCACTGAGTCATGTGTCTGTTTGTTTTAGATGAATTTGTCAGCTCTTTCTTGACTTACATATGATGAATTATTTGGTGTAGCCTGACAGATATTGCTAGTTGTTCCTATAGCCGTAAACAAATGGATTTTGATTGATTTTCTGTGGATTTGTGCCTAGTAATAGGGTTTTCTGGGTTCTAATAATGTGCAGGCATTGATCAAAGCTTTTCCTGCAAGTGGAAGTTCTTAACTTCTCTCCTGTGGGGATTTCAAAGGGCAGAAATGGAGAGAAATTCTCAAGCTGCAGCTTTTCCCATGGTGAGAATATGAGAAGTCTTATTAGTCTCATCACTCAAGCATCTATTTACAGAAAACATCCAGGAACTAAATATCTTTGTGAGCGATCTCCTGGTGGCATTTTAACCAAGTTTTGCAATAGAACCTGGAAGTTATCAGTCTGTACAACCACACATGATATGCTTGTATCAACCAATTGCCTGAAATTCCACAATCTAGGATTATTAGTGTTTGTAAGGACATCTAGGATGGGACAGAAATGAGGGAAATGGTGTCACCCTGTAGTTATTGTTGAATTCAGTGTGTGTTGGCAAAGGCTTGGCCAGGGCTCTGTGCAGGCACCACTTCCTTGAGCTTTCATATGGTGGAGGTGTCCTGGCTCTGCCTGGGTGGTTTTTTTTCAGTCAGCAGAAAGCTTCCAGCACCAGTCTGCTCCTCTTCTATCCCCACCTTCATCTAAATGGTCTCACAAACAGCTTTGTAAAACCAGAAGTGAACTCCTACAGCACCTCCACTTGTGTTCTCTTCCATTTCTTAGCAGCTGTAGTTCTTTCTGCTCTCTGAAGATGTTTTTTACCAAGAAAACTGGCTCAGTAACTTATACTGAATAATTTAGTGGACAAATTCTGTGGCTGTTCTGTTCCAGAGTTGTTCATGAGAAAATTGATTTTTAAAAAAAAAAAAAAAAAAATTAAGAAAACTCTTGACCAAGTAATTTTTACACTTTCTTGGGTGGTCTCTCGGTTGTTCATGGGATTCTTGCAAATAGTCAGGATTCAAAAATCAATTTACTCAACCTAATCAGATGATGCTGGGTTCTTCAGTAGGCTAAATCAGCAAGCTCACTCAAAATCAATAGAACTTTATCAGCCATTCCAGAATCTGGCCAGACAGTTTGGCTTTTGCAGATAGCTGTGAGTCTGGAGGCTGATGCAAATGTTCAGAAGGTCCTTCTGAAAAGGAAAAATAAAAGGCCTGCCTGCAGACTCACCTGACATGTGATTTTTGGTGAGACAATAAAAATCTCCAATCTATTGTTGAAAAGAGTTTAAAAACATAACATTGACAACAATTTGTTTATTTGTATCATCAACTGACTCCACTATTTCCTGCTGTAGGCACTTACTACTTAGAAACATCAATGTAATACTCATTTTCTGGGAGATGGTTTTAGTTGTGTTTTTGGGCTTTTTTTTGGTTGTATGGTTTTTGGGTTTTTTTGGTGTTTTGATTGGATTTTTTTGCTTATTTTACCATTCTTGTCACTAGTGTTGGTCTTAAGCTGTAAGTATTTACCTATCTCAGCAACTGTAAGTAGAGAAATTCACTAATTTTTTGTATCTTAAAGATCCAGTTTATAACATTTTGGGGGGTACCTGTGTGTTTTGTATTCCATAATTGCACCTCTCAGTAACACATTCATCCTAAATAAGCCATGCCCAAGGAATACCATGGTTTCTGAAAACAGACAAATATTTGATGTGATGTGCTATTACCTGCTCTTCTCCTCAGCCTCCTACCAACAGAGCTGAGATCTAAAAGGTGTGTCGGCAAATTACTCCTTCCATTTAGTACTTAAGGCTTTTTCTGTGTGTTTGCTGCTTCAGAACTCGTCTGGCTTGCATGTTATTTTCAAATGTCAGCTCACCAAAGCCTGTCTGTCAGAATAATTCAGCCAGGGCGAGGTGAAACAAAGGAGCAGGGGGAGAAGCTGGTTATTTTCTATAGCTTCTCTTTGAAACTGGGGACACTGATTATCTTTGGGTATTGTCATGCTGGGTGCAGCAGTTCCAGCAAAGGCTGTTTGCTGTCTCTCAGCCATGGAGTAGAGAAGGTGTTTTTACAGTACCTGATGATTGCCCCGTGAGGTCTGGAGCGAGGTTCCCCTGAGCTCCTTTTTGTGTCCAGCTGTGGCAGAGCAGGCAGCAGAGCTCTGCAGCAGCACAGCTACCCATGAGAACCATCCACGATGCCAAGTACTGATGGAATGCCATGAATAACCTGTGAGAGGGAATAAAACCCTACAACATCAGATCTCCCATTAACAGAGCAGTGCTCTAAAAGGCACTGCTAAATCCCAAAGTGCTTGATGCAAAATCCTTAAAAAAATTCACTTCTCACAGCCAGACTGCAACTCTGGTCTCTCCTATTCTCCTCAACTGCCCTTTGTGATCCTGACACTATTGCTCTGCTGTTTGAGCTTTCCTAAATCTTATCCGAATACTGTTTGCTTACCTTCCACCCACACCATTTATTTGTGGCTGACTGGCCCTGCATTGAAGCAGCTATGGTTGCCATTAATAAATCATCACATTTGAATGGTCCCTGTCTCTGGAAGTTTGAGTAGATGTAGCCTTATTGTTACATGTTGAAATTATTTCTGATAATTATCTTCCTCTGGGGTTGCAGGGAATGTCAGTGTCTATAATCATGATTAAACTGAAGTTATAGGAGCAAAAGAAAAGCAGCAACCAGAAGAGCCTTGTTTAAAAGCTTGAGTCTCACTTTGTTTGCTAGAAGTGTCTTTCATTCTCTGGATGCTAATTATGGGAGACTAGTTTCAGAAGCTTAAAAATTGCTAATTGGGTACCTCTCTTGTAGTTCTTTTACCAGCAAAGGATAAGATAATTGGATGCAATGTTGCTCTTGTGGTATGAAACAATAAAGATGAAATTTCCTAAAGCTCCTAATTCTTTTATGAGTAGATTCATTGAAATTCAATAGAAGATGGGATCCCAAACCACTCTTTAGTAGCTTTGGAATATCCCAACTCAATAAATAATGTGCATGCATTGAAGGTGCACTGCCATGAAGCTGCTAAAGGTAAATGGTGGACATGAGGGGAAAATGCCGTCTTTTGTTTTCACTCTCAACAATTTTGGTGTGTGTAGTTACTGTTGAACAAGGAATTTCCTATATAAAATAACCTTTTACACGTATTTTTCTGCAAGATGTTTGAACTTGTTACTGCCCAGATATTAATTTAATCTGCCTTGAGATGATGAATGAGTACTCTCTTTTTCTCCCTGCATGATGTTCCTATCAGTAGTGTAAAACTTCTAAAGCTATTGTTGGAAATAAACCACAGCAAAATGACAAATGTCAACAAATTTTATCAAACTGCTGCTAGTTTACATAAAATTAAGTTAAATGCTTAATGCAGCAATACAATATTGCCAGCTTTTATGTTAGCTGGTGAGAAGTGCTCCTGACACAACAAAATGAATGTTTTGAAGGATGTATTAACTTTCCTGATACTATTTTTGCAGACAAATACACTTCCCACTGAGGCTCTTCTTGCAGTTTACTCTGGCAAAGCTGCTGTGCTTGGTGAACACTGGTACAGAAAGGACTTATAAAGGCATTTTAATTCTGGCTGGAGTTTTTTCCATCACATTTACTGGCATGTAGCCCATCAGGGCTGCTGTGCTTCAGCCCATCCAGGTAGTTTGTTGTCTGCTGGAAAACTTCTCACTGTCTATGACCTAGCCTTCAGCTTTTGACATCTTTTTTCTCCTTACTCCATAATTTGGGAAACCAGAGAGCTCAGCCCCTCCAGGAAAGGTGGTTTTGCTGGTGCAGTGGGATTGCTGATGCTCTGGTAGTTAACAGGATGTAAAGCAAACAGCCTGGAAAGGATGGGTGTCGATGGTGCTCGTCCCTCTAAGCCCTTTGGGAAGGTTCCAGAAAAGCACCCCACTGAGACAAATCCTGCACTGGCATCAGTGCAGAGGAACTCAGCCTGTTCCACTGGGGTGTTTGGGGCTGCTCTTGATGATGCCCAGTTGTCATCCTGAGGGGAATCATTGTTAGTGGATGTTCCTGCCTTGTGCTTTGCTGCTTTTCCCCCTGGACTCCCCATCTTTGGCTGCTGGGGAGCACTTGCCGTGGGCCAGGGGACAACTTTGATGCTTCGTCATTTACTTTCTGCCAAAGCCAGCATATGCAGTTGAGACTCCAGAGATATTTTAGAGGCAATTCCTTTATATAATTTCCCAATGGGCTCTAATGCTACTTCTGAGGCATGAGCACCTTGTCTGTGATTGGGATACAAGCGTTTGCCTCCTCTGCATATATTAGTTTATTCACTTTTTTGGGGGGTGAGTGACTTTAAATACTTGGTGGGATTAGACAGTGTCAAGTAACACCATGGGAACTAAAACTTACACCAGACTGAACATAAGGGTCGTGGAAGAGCGAGGTGTGAGGCTGTGCAAGTTGACTCAGAAATGTAGAGATTCTCATTGCTGGTGAGTCAGGCACTGAGCCTGAGCTCCAAAGGGCTGGCAGCAGCAGCTTAGCACCCAGCAGCTTCAGTAAGTAGGGGGCTACAATTCCAGCTTTCTGGATAAAAAACATTTTTTCTTAAATAATTATTTTGCAAGTGCCCTGCTACACTCAGGTATAAATTGGAATTTGGCAGGGAATAGAATTACTTGCTCCTTCTAATTTTCTTTAAAGCATTTTAAGACTAAAAGTACTCATTTACATTTTTTTTTCTTCCCACTTTATTTTCTAGTCTTTGTATCCATTTCACTATAGTTTCCAATCTGAAAGTTCTTAAACATTTTCCTTTACATAGTCCAAACACCCAAGCCTGTTCCAGCCAAATATAATTACCTTAAAAAGTAGTTGAAGACTTTGAATTTTGTTATCATTCTGAAGTTGGTGTGTTACATAGGCAGATATTTAAACAGTTCTATACCTTTATACCTTGCCAATATAAACAGTTTCATTAACTCTTACATTGGGCAAATGGTTTTAGTAAGGCAGGCTCATTTCTGGTGCTCTAGGAAAGATTATTTCCTTGCAAATATATAGCAGAAGATTTGGGTGGTGCACAAAAAGTTTAAGAAAGAGGAAGTCGTTTGCTTTTGAAATGCTTTCAGTGCCTAAAAAGAGAATCTCTTTATACAAGATTTTCACTTCTTTAATTATTTATCTGAGGGGTTAATGATGATAAAACTACAAATTTTCTAGTCTAAAGATGTCAAAGATGAGAACTACATGGGAAGAAATCATGGCCCTGTTATTGCATAGAAACTCTGCAGCCCTGGCAAGAGGTCCAGGATCAAATAAATGTAATTTCAGTGCCTCTGTGGCTGCATATTTTCCTTTGGAATAAAGTAAGCAACAAGAAGTTCAGTGTTGAAGGATGTAAAGGTCATTGCATCTCTCAGTGACACAGTTATTAGAAATACTACCTCCTTTTTTTTGCCTGCACCTGATTATCCTGAGCATGATTTTCCAAAGTGATTTATGGGGAATTCAATTACATGACTGCCAGCAAAATGAGCTTCTTTCGAGGTCTCTGGAAACATGGAGATGTAATCCAAGGCCAGCACAGAGCCTTTAAAGGGGGATGCCCAATACCCAAAACTCTGAAATAGCTCATTTATGGATTAATTGCTGGCAAAAATTGCAATTCCTAAACAGAAGCAGATCTAATGGGATATATACTCACACAAAAAGAAAATAAAAAGATCAACCTTTTGAAAAACCTGTAAATTAATTCATACTTTGAGGAAGACTTTGTTTTAAAGGTCTTTTTAAGCCAAAACAATTTTATTTTCATATCTAAGCTATAAATTGCACCCCCAAAAAAACTTTAAAAAGAATTGCGCATGGGGAAAGAAGAGATGGGGAGACGTTGCACAGTTTGTCTTTCCTGAGGTTGTGCTGCTTGCTAAACTGAGCCTAATGGCTTTAGTTTCTCTTTCTAAGAACTGATCTTCTTGACAGCGTTTGGCAACAAGACACTTGTTTCAGTGTGAAGCATGGTTTGGGTGTGGGCTGTCTGTCAGGCACAGAGGCTGTGTGCTCTCCTTGCACAGCAGGGATGTGTCTTCTGCACTGGCAACGCAGGAGAGCCCAGTGAGGAGGGAAACAGGAACCCTGTGCATCAAAGATCTGCACCGCTGAGATGCATGGGGCAGAAAACGCTCCCAGATGGGCCAGGAACTGGACATCAGGCAAGTGGGGAAGCAGAGATGTGAGATTACAGCGTGAGAGGGGTTCTTTTAGAAACTCTTTATGATATTTTGATCCCTATTTCTGTGCACATTTGTTTACAATCCTTTTACGGTTATTTCATGACCATAAGGCGTACTGGATTATAAGGCGCATTTTTTTTTGTTTTTTTTTGGTTTTTTTGTTTGTTTTTTTTTGCAAAATTGATCTGCGCGCAACTTTCGCAACTTTTGCCGTAAAATCAGGAGGGACAGACCCAAGGGACGTGTGTGTGCCTGCGTGCGGACATTTGATTGCGAGCTTCATGTCGCTGCGCAATGTGAAAAAGAAATTGTTTTGAGATCCCTTCAGTACTCAAGGTTCATATGTAAGGCGCACTGCTGGTTTTTTATTAAATTTTAGGATTTTCGGTGTGCCTTATAGTCTGAAAAATACAGTAATTTGTGTTCTGTTTAACAACAGTTTTATTTTTTATTTTCTTTTCTTCTCTTTCTTATTTATGTTCTTGCAAATCTCTCTGGTCCTCTGTACATCAGTCAAGCCCTTTCACTGTAGCACTACATTTTCACAGTTTTTGTTTTTCCCTAATCCTTGCTGTTGCTTTATTCATTACTTTCACACTTTTCTTACTTTTTTTCTTAGTTCTGCTGACAAGCTATTAAAACTGCTATGAAAACTATTTTTCCTTTTCCTTGTTCCTTTATTTTTTCCTCTCTCATCACCAACAGGTTTCCTTTCCCTTCTCACAGGTCCCACCAATTTCACTGATAGCCAAACGTTCTTGTTCACTCTTTATCCTCGCATTTGCAGTCCTTTGTGCCTTGCTGTCCTGTGATGCTGCTGTTGTTCAAGAATCAGCATCAGTAAAAGAGAACATTTTAGGAAATGAGGAATGCACTTGTTGCAGGATAATTCAGCCAAATCCCAGAGCTGATTGTGAGGGTGTTGATTGGCTAGGCTGTCATTTAGGCTTTCTCTGCCAGGAATATCTCTGGTATAAAGGAAGTGGAGAAATTGCTGCACCACAGCATTGTCTATTGATTAGACATTGATAAAATCTACAAACATATTTAGGAGAAAACATAAGAAGATAGCAACATCAAATCCCTTCTTGGCTCTGCTGACATCAAAAGGTAATTTTTGATAATGCAGGGATTTATAAATTACAGCAATCTTGGGTATGAAATGGCTTGTTGAAAGATTTTTATCTGAGGTGATATTACTTCACCCAATTTTGCTGAGGCTCATTACAAATGTTTATAATTGTAATGATACATCTGGCCTGTAGATCCTACACTGAGGGAAATGTCATAGACTTAAATAGAGGGATGGATGGAATTCTTATTTGTCACTTGAAATTGCCAGAGTAATGATCATTTTTCTTCTCCTTCAAAATTACCGATGAACACAACTGTCATTAGCAAGCAGATAAATTTCTGGAAGAAAAGTAAAATTGCTCTTTTTGAAAATAGGGCTGTGATTCAAAAGGAGAGTTTATGTATGTTTTTAGTGATGACATGCACAGTAATTTTAGTCAGCAAAGAGGGCACTCTGCCACGGATGAAGAAACAGTGCAAGGCCAAAACCTCTAGTTTTGAATAATACATAACTATGACAGAGGAGTGGAACTTAATAAAGCAGAAAAAGAAAAGATAAAAAATAATTTCAATTTACAAATTCAGATTTCATAAGGATTTAATTCCTTATGTTAACTTAGTAATGTACAGATGTAATGCAGAGTCCGTGCTTGAGCAGCTCTTACTCATGCCCAGGTAGTGCTGTGGGAAATTTAACTGCACCAGAGAAAACATTTTCAAGCCTGGATTACTAAACACCTTTAGGTTACAATATTCAAAGATAGGGTGCACGTGTAACTTCTTTGGAGGACTGTGAGCTCTGCCCTCGGAAACAGGCCTTAAACTGTGTGTAAAACTTGGGATATGCCCAGTATGAGGTAATTTCAAGTTAGGTTTACTCATGAGAGCAGGACCCAAGTTTGTGCTTACACTTCCTCACAGTGAATGCTAAATTAATTTTTACCAGCTAACATTTCTAACCTCATTAAAGGCACAGGTACAGCTGTTAATTGTAGGTATGCAATAACATGAATTACTTCAGAGTAAAGATGTGGCAAACTTATTTTTTCATTATTTAACTGCTGCAACAGGAGTGGGGGAAGAAATATTTTTTTTAATAATATAATAAAATTACCTCAGTTTTACTTCTCCATCCTTCCCTCACTCAGCATTCATAAATAGGCCAGGGCTACAAGGGGTGTCTCATGCTGCCTTTGTGCTCAGGCTGGGGAGAATACTGGAATGGCATTTTCTAACTCATTCTTACTTTGCTCTGCTTCTACACCAGGCTGTTGATCTTCAAGCCAGCTTTTAAAAACTATTTAGACCAAAGTACTCTAAGTAGTCTTAAGGTGATTCTCTTCTTTTTTGCAAGATGTAGCTTCATTTACAAGTGTGCTGTGTAGCCTGAAGCCAATGAGCTCAGACACAAAAACCAGGTACAAATAATGAATAGTGTAAATAATGGATACCTGCTCTACTATGGAGAGAGCAGTTATAGAGTATAACACCCATTTGGTTCAATGACAAAATAAAAGCCACATTATTCTCTACTGAAATCTGACTGTATTTTCATAGAAAAATAGCAGGTATTGTTGTTTTGCCTGTCAATGGATTTGTCTCCAGCTTCCTAACCTTTCTCAGTCCCAGCTGTTGCTGGCAGCCCTGGCTCTGCTCTCAGTCCCTGGGAAGTCACGTGCAGTGAGCTGGGACCACAGTGTCAGCATGTGTTCTGTCCAGCACATAAAATTATTAAGGGAACATGTTCAGACACTGTGTTTTCCATAATAGCAAAGGCTTTGTTCCATTGATTTGTAGTTCTGAGTTCAAAATTCAGTTTAGTAGCAGCCTTATTTTCACAGTTGTGGTTTTCTTCAGTAACCAGTAGTAAGTTTCTCTGTCCAAGAAAGAATAATCTCTCTCCCTTTCCTCTTTACCCAAAGCTGAGTTTTGTATTATTATTTTTTTTAACTTCTGCTTGCAGATATAAGTGTTACTAAAGGCTGTGGTTTTACTCATTAGGCTTATCTAACACCACGTCTCATTTCTTCTTGGCTGCACTGGAAATGTCTCCAAGGTCAGCCAGGTCAAAGCTGCAGTTTCTGTTAGTAACCATAAAACTTCTTTCCTGCTAACAGTCCCAGGGATTTGAATGTGCCTGATGAATAAGGTCAGTTGAAATGAACTACCTTTGTATTTACAAAATTATTTAATTTGCCTTGTTCTCATCTTCCTTCACGGTGGCTTTGACCTGGCCTTCCACCCGAGTCACTGCAGTGCATGTCATGTGTGCCCTGTGTGACTTCATGGCAGAAGGAGGAAATTACAAGAAGATCATTAAAGTGTGAAATTAAATTCTTAAAGATGACACATCTAAAATAGCTAAAACATTACCCCCAAAACAAACAGTGCCATTGATCCTACTTAATTACATGCTTAATAATTTTATACCAATGTAAAGCACATTGACGATGCACTAATCCATTTCATATTCACTGCCACCACAGATTTTCTCCTCCTTATTTGCTTTGAATCTCATCATTATCTTGCACATAAAACTAGTATTCTTAGAATTTTTATAGTAGTATTTCCATATAAAATGAGGAAAAGTCTAATATATGAATACTAAACAGCTCATTAACATGGTTTGTAATATATTTATTCATGATAAAAGCAGCTGAGAAATGCTGATATAAAATAGTACTTCAGTCCCAGAGTATGTCTAAGATTAGAAAAAATCATGTCTTGGATAATAAATACTTCAGGGAAAACAAGAAATCTTAAATACAAATAACATCAAATAAAGAGCTTTGTATGCTTAATTAAACACATTAACAGATGCATTTATTTCATTTAAATAATTAATACATTACTAATACTGGCAGCAAGAAAATTTTTGTGTTTTAAAAATATAACCCAAAATGCTTTTTATTTCAGGAGGAAAAATGCTGCCTTTAAAAGACAGTAATGATATCCTTATCTGGAAGTGGCACAAAGATTGTTAATGATCAAATTACACAGCAAGCAAAATACATGGAAGGAGAACCTAATCTACCATGTCAAGAGCCCTGATCTTTAAATTGGCTCAATATGAGCAAGCCACTGTCCCCAGCCTAAGGAACGGGATGGGCTTTGGAACAATTTAAGTGATGAATGGTTCCTTCTCTGTCCATGTGCGTTAAATGTTGGTCCTTGAAGTTATTTTCTCTGGCCTTTCAGCCATGCTTGCTGTGCCCAAGCCAGAGGAACAGGCTGTTGTGAATTACCTGTCCAGAACTGGCCCAAGGCTGTGTGACAGAGAAAAATCCTGCATTCACTGGGAGCATTTTATAGAGACTGGAGCAGAGGTTTAGGAATATATACTGCAGGAATAATTGATGCATTGAGGATTTAAGTTGATCATTTGGTATTGATTTAGCTATATGCTTATTTCCTTTCTGCAAGTGTTTTATACTCACCCAAACCAGAATCTTTTGCTACTGTTTAGTTGTAGTTGTGCCATGTTAATTCAGCTGAAGTTTAATATTCCACAGATCCATATTCCGTAATCATACTCAGGATTCCAGCCTATCAATAGACACTGCTGATAGCTCTGAAAAGGGGTCAGGGAAGGTGCTTGATCTTCACTCAGCAAATTGTACAAATGATGATTAAGATCAAGAGATAAGTGTTCAGTCATCTGAAGTGCCAATAAATAAATATCCAGCCAATTATTTCTACTAGAAACACATCTGGTGTTGTTGACAGGAAGTATTATGTAGTACATTTTCTACACTGCTGAATATCCCCAAGTTGGAGAAATCCTAATGATACTTTTCTGGGTGGTTTTTTTGTTGGTTTTTTTTTTTTTTTTTAAGATAAAAGGGAATTTCTCCTCCAGTTTTCAGATTGGCTTGATGGAGTCCAGTCACTAAAGCAGGAAAAATGAGAGCTAGTTAGAGGGAGAATGAACTCATGTATATGCAAGGTAGGATGCAGAGCTGTGGGGAAGATGGGACCATTTTTATTTTCCATTCTGCTTGTGAAGGAGAGAGCACAGTGCAGCGCTTGGGCACAGGACTGTCCTTGGACTGCTCCTTTCCTTGTTTACCAGCACCACTCACAGTGATGGTGCAGATGAGCAAGAATATTACAAGAAGCCTTTTCACAGCACTGTTCTTTTGTCTGCCACAGAAAGGGATGCTGGAAGAAGGACTTGGCTAATTTAATGTTTCTTGAAGTGGGGTGCTACTTGGTTCAAACATGTATATGTATTTTTTATTTTTTTCCTACAACACTGGAAATGTGAAATAGATATATATTCCTTAATATGCCAGAAGAAGGTCAGTCTTGACTAAGCCAAGCTCAAATAAAAAAAGATTTGTTGGTGGTTTTCCTTTTTTTTTTTTTTCAGCTGATGATAGGTTGAAATGATGCATATAAAATTCCTTGACCTTTAAGGCCTGGACTCTCTGTTTTTTGGTGTGCTGCTGTCAGAAAGCAGCACCCAGAAAGATGAGAGCACACTGTGGTTACACAGCTCCTTTTCTTACAGTCAAACACCTTTATCTTGTCCTGTCTCCATCCTACAGGGGTTTTGTTGTTGTCGTCATTTTGGGATATTTTTTTAGTTTATTTTTGTTGGTTTTTATAAGAATTACTTTTCAAAGGGCCTAAAATAGTTTGTTCTAATTGGGAGCAATCCACGTTGAGAAAGGAAGAGAAAATTGCAGTCATCCAGACAGCTCAGTGGCTGTTCTGAGGTAAATCATAAAGCCATAAATCATGGTGTGTTTATTCTGTTTTACTGTGACTCAGCTGCATTTGTGGCCACATTTTAGCTGCCAGCAGGCTTATAATTTTGAGTGTATAAAAGATACTGTGAGCTTCTTTAGGGAGATTTTACTTTTTTTAGTTTGATTTTTGCATGACAGTAAAGAGCTGACAAACTTCATGCACAGTCAAGGGAAATGGTTCTTTTCCATTGTGGAGAAGAGAGTTAAGAGACATGTAAAATTGCACCTGAGGAATGTACTGTGAGAAAAAAAAGCAGTGTTCAGCACCCATAATTACCTCAAACTTCCATTTTTTTTAAAGAAATCACGTTTCACAGGGACATAGAATGGTTTGTGTTGAAAAGGACCTTAAAAGTCACGTAATTCCAGCCTCCTGCCATGGGCACTTTCCACAAGACCAGATTGCTCAAAGCCCTGTCCAAGCTGGTCTTCAACATCAGCAGATTTTGGTTCCTTTCATGTATGGCCCTCACTGAAATAGGATTTTCACTAAAAAACTCCTAACACTTGGAAAATCGATGTGAAAAGTTACTGAGCGCAGAAGGAGGTGTTGGATTTAAGGTGGATTTAAATATGGGGTGTCTGTTGGGATCTCTCTTTTGGTTTTGATCTCTGTTTATGTTTTGTGACTGTAAAGAGAAGCAGTTCATTGGATGTACTTTTAGTTATGCTTGAATTTGAAGATTTTTTTCTCAGAGCAGTGCTGAAGAACCTTGTCATTAATGTGTGTGCGCATGTTTCTATAGCAATTCCACCTGTGCAAAGAGCCCCACTCCTGTAGCTGCAGAGTGCAGGGTTCAGTTAAAATTGACAGCAGATCTTGTGCTGCAGTGCTGAGCTGGGACTGAGCCCCATCCCTCAGGAACAGCATCTTGCTGTCTTGATCAAAGATATGTGCGTGGTCCATCTGTAGCCCTGCCGGTCAGCAGAGCAGGGCTCACCTGGCATCCCTCTAGCATGGCACTGGGTGATCTTTTAAAGACTGAGATCAGAGGGTGTGCATGGTGCTGCTGTTCCAGTGCACAGGGGTGAGCAGGACTCCTCTCAGGCACAGCCTTGTTAGTGGCACCATTTAATGAACCCGACGTGCTGAAGGGATTTTACCTTATAATGCATCAGGTTGCCAGTAAGATCAGTTCTAGCAAGTGAAATAGCCAGAATAAAAGAGTGCATGCAAAACCCTTCATGGCAAGTACCAAAGCTGATTCCCATCACCGTGCAACAGCCTGGGTACACACACTGCCCCGTGTGCCCACTTTATTGTTACTTATTTGTAATGACAGATTCGCTTTAGCAGGATGTTTTTAGCTTGTTAGAGCTGTGTTAGTTAGTCTGCAGCCAGCAGTAACATTTGGAGAGTGATCCATGCCCTCCCCAGCAAACTGCTCACGAGGCAGTGATCTTTGGTGTGGCCTCCGTGCATGGCTGTGCTGAGCTCATTAAGATGTCTCAGCCTCAGAAGAAGGTATCAGCTATATTAAGTAAGGAGTCCTGGCAATAAAAACAAATGCAGCATGGCGTGGAAATACATTAACATCCCCTGGTTCACTGTAGCATCGTGTTTTCAGGGAAACAAACAAAGGAGATATAATCAAGTGAGCTGGCATCAGCCCAGTTACTCTGAGCAAACAGCAATAGCTTTCACAGGGTTCAGGGTTGGGTCTTCTGCATCATTAATATTCCTCTAAAGGCACGCAGGATCTCTGCTGCTGAAATAAGGAGTGAATAAAATAAAAATTAGAAATCCCTCAGTGCTGTGCCAGGTGTATTGCTGGGAGATGTTTAATAAAAGCTTGGCACTGGTGTGAATGGTTTCCCTGGCGGGTGTCAGGGCCTCCCCCAGTCCCTCACAGCACAGGCAGTCCCTGATGGCACTGCAGGGCTCACCATGTTGACTCAGATTAGTTAAAACCAGTCTTTTCTGCACGTCTGCTCTGCTCAGTGCCTGTGCTGGGGGTGGCTCACTGACCGCAGCACAGAACAGAACATCTCCAGGTGAACATCCTCTGCCTCGTGTTTTCCCAGCAACTGGGAGGGTGCAGAGACAAATCAGGATGAACGTGGCTTGTACAAATCAGCTTTTTGTGCCCAATCCACGTGGCATTCAGTGGGCCCTGGAGAGCAGGTTCATCCTCCCCAGCAGCTCTGGCAACCACAGGCTCATAGCTGGTCAGGGGAAGGGTTTGCCATCAATGCAAAGCCTGCTCTTAGTCTGGCTTCATCAACCCTTTGTCTACAGAGCTCAAGTGCTCAGTTTGGTCTTTTTAAAGTCTGGTTTGTAAATCCTCCACTGGTAACTGTTTTTTCTTGCTTTTTCCCTTCTCTCCTCCTCCAGAGGGACTTTTGCAAGGCAGTTTTAGCACGGATGCCATGAGGCTGATTATGAACTGCAGCTAATTCTGGCATCTTGTAAATATCAAAACAGCACATTTTGTTTTTACACTAATGCACTAAGGTCAAAACTGCCTTTCTATTTGAGCAGATAAGCATTTCATATTTGTTAATATCTACAACTTAAAAGCTGTAGGAGGATAACAAGAATTTTTAATGGTGATATGTTGATGTTTCGGCTTGCTCTCTGAGGAGAACTTCCAAAGACAGAAATATAACATGATGGTATAGAACTCTGCTGTGTGCCAACTCACTCTGAGAGCTCTGCAAGGAGCTTTATGTGCTGCTTTCTAGACACTGTACTGTGAAAGAACTAGTTTTTCCTGGAGCTGTTCATAGCTTTTGTTTCAGCATTGCTCCCTCTTTTGATAACATCTCTCCAGTTCCCAAGCCGTGTTTTCAGACTGGAGTCTGATATCCATTGGACATTTCTGTGCAGTGGGGTTTTCGTATTGCTGACTCAGTTGGCATCATTTCCCCAGTATCATTGCATCTTATTTACTTTATGTGTGCATCTGTTTAGGCCTCGTGCTCCCTCGGGGCATACAAGATCACTAATCTAAGTCCTCAGTTTTAGCTCACCACTTTCCTACTCTTGTGGTTTGATGCGCAGTATAAATATCATTGTTGCTTGAGCACTAATGCACAATTTAAAAATAATAAATACCCCATTTGCTGAAGGTTAATATTCAATTCATTTTGTATTGCAATATCACCAGCTACTTCTGTGAGGGATTTGATTTCTCAGGAGGTGGTTTTGTGAGCTTTGCTGTGCCGTCCAAACCCTTGCAAAGTGATGCAATTCCGGTTGTTCTTTTTTTTGGCAAATTCCAGCCACAGCTTCTGCTGTCTTTTTGTGAGTTTGGTGGCCAGAGTGGCTCTGCCTGTCAGAGCAGCCACTCAGCCCAGGGCCCTGCTTTGAGCGGTGGAAATGTGGTAAAACATCAATGCAGATGGCATTGATTGATTCAGTGTTGTGTTAGCTCCAATTTTTAATCAGCATTGTCTATCCATGTTCATTCTGATCCTTAAATTTGACACTTTTTTGGGTAGTTATATGTTTTATTATTTTATAGGCTGATTCATTCATGAGCAGTGCTCTTTCTCATTGTAGTCTTGCATTACCTTGAATCTCTGCTATGTTTTTCCTTTCTTTGTCTATAACCTAAAGCACAGGATAGCAATCACTTTTTTATATATATTTACAGGGACTGCAGTGGAAGGTTTAGGTTGGACATTAGGGAGAATTTCATCACAGACAGATGTTTAGACATTGGAATGGACTGCCCAGGGAGGTTGTGTAGTCCTTGGAGTGTCCAAGGAAAGCCTGAACGTGGCACTCAGTGCCCTGGTCTGATATTGGTCAGAGGTTGCACTCAGTGGTTTCAAAGGCCTTTTCCAACCCAATTGATTCTGTGCAATTCTGTGGTTCTTGAGTTTTGCAATTTGTTTTTCTAATGTGAATCTGCTGGAAAATTTTTGTTGTTTCAACAGGATTTTAACCCCACATTTTGAGGGACAGCATAGCCTGTGATAGGCTACATTTCAGTCATGTCATTAAAAACGTTATAGAGTTACAAAAGTTATTCTTTAATCACTCAACCAGGAAGGGCTGAAGGAAGGTTGGTTAGGTATGGCCAATAAATGTCGTTAGTATATTGAAATATTAGCTTTGGCATAACATAACCAGTGCTTTCACACTCTTACCAGAGACTTTTTACACATATTCTCACAAATTAAGGCTGCTCTGAGAAGTTCTAGAAATTGTGGGAGGATAAGAAATGTGTTAGTCCCACATTTATTAAAGATTTTTATCTGTGAAGTGTGTGGAAACATGAGTAGAAAACAAGAAACCTAAATAACTTGCTTGATTTCAAAATGTAAAGTAACACATAAAGAATTGTATTCTGTCTAGAAAATAAATTTATAAAGGAAAAATGCTTGATATTTTATTATTTCCAGGTTGCCTCTTGAAGGAAAAAAGGTTGGTGTTTTCCCCTTTTTGTTTTATTTTCTGTTTAGCAGTGGGGTGGAAGAAGGAATATCATCAGCTTTTGTGGTGAGAAATGTATAATCAGTTGATCAGCTTGTCAGCATTTGATAAATCCCTATTGGAGAAGGTCCTGTATGAAAAGAATCTCCTCTGAATAAAAAGCATCTCTCTGGAAGCTCTGTGGAGCCCTGCCAGTGGATGTCACAGACATCACATGGGAGGTGTAGCTCAAAGGCAAAACATTTCAGTGTCTCTTAAAGGTAATTCAGGTGAAGATTGACATGTACACACCCGTGGGCACACAAGAGCCAGACCTACACACAAAAATTGTCTCTTGTAGTGGTAGCTTGTTCTGGAAAAGGATTGAATGGTGCCTCAGATGAAGTGTGTGAGTGTGGGGAGAGAAGCAGGTGTGGTTTTTTTTGGTGTGTTGGCATAATTCTAACAACACCAGCAAGAAAATACGGTATGAAAACAGTGATGCTGCATGAGGGAGCCACAGGAGCTGAGCTACCACTGAGATTCAAAGAGTTTCTGAGCTTGAATCAGCAGACTAATATCTTTCAGAATGATCCTATCTCTTGGTGATGAGTTATTTTGCACGTAGGTCACAATCACTTAATTGTTTGAACAAATTCAGTATTTAGGGGTTTTAAGAAAGATAATATTTGATTGCCTTGATTTGATAGCCCGAGTTGGTTGTGTAACTATTGAGAGAGCACTGAAGTTTATGAACAAAGAGAGGAAAAGCAGCAATGGAAATGTGTCCTGGTGAGACAAAGGGGCAGCTTCCATCCCCTGCACAGGGTCCTGTACAAATAGACCTTTCTCCTCTACTGCTGCTGTACTACTCTTTAAGGCATTTTTCTGGGTTTTTTTTCCACTAAAAACTTGATAAACTGTATCAGTAAAACACTTCCCAATGTTTTTCCAGTACATGTTTTTATTTCATAATGTATAAGACCACAGTGATAGTTACCTTCTAAAACAAAACAGGTTTCAGAATGATCTAAGCATATACAAGGGAAGAGCAAAGTATGTTGAGTGCCAGAAATAGTAGGCAGAGGTAGATCCTGTGGTGACTTCATATTTGGCAAGTTTCTATCCCATCTACATTTCCTTCCACGTTTACGTAAACACGTTGAGATTTTTTTCACTGTTTTTCAAATCTGGGTTGATTCAGGAGTCGTTTTTTAGATGATGGTTTTGTAGCAACTGCCAGGCTTCTGTCATGAGGATGACAGAATAATATGATAATTAAACTGTTGATTGTTATTCCTATCTTACAATCATCATGAACTTCCAGACTCATCATTTTGGGACATGGTGTTGTTGAAACTGGCAGGTGAGAACCACTGCTTGAGGTGGTGGAAGAGTTGCAGTTTGTAACAGGTGAAAGTTTAATTAAGATGCCTAATAACTTGGATACCATTTACTCTATATCAGGCAAAAAGTGCCTCCCAACACGAAGTGCCCTGCCTGATATGTTGTGTAAAATACAATAAAAGAGTTCAAGAAACTTTCTGTCATGATGCAGGATCATCAGCTCTAGAGGATGAGGGCAAGGACCGTGTAATGGTAATGATTTAATGATAATCATTATCACTGGTGCACATAAATTGCTAATGAACCAGGAGGCACACTTGTAAGCTTTCCTAAGCTTCCTAGAAAGTCTTTAATTTCCAAGGTAACAAATATGGGTGCATGGATTTCTTTCGCTGGTCACAGCAGTGTGAAGTTGCCAGAAGAGGTTGTTGCAGGGTTTGTGGTGTCCTGCAGAAAAACTGGTTCAGTGAGAGGCAAGACTGGTGTCACAATGATTTTCAGAGAGAAAAATGTGAAAAGGAGTTCTCACTTAGAAACTCACACTGGAAAAGTGTGATGGGTTTGAGCTTTGAAGGGAAAGGGAAGAGGAGATGGCAGCTTTGCTGGTGTCCCTTTGCTGTGGCAGTGGGAGGCTGTGTTTGGGTGTTAGGATGTTCCAGCTGTGCAGGGCTCATTGGATTGGATTGCTGGCACATTTGTGGGTTTGTCTGCATTTCCTCTCACTTATCACAGCAAAGGATTTCTTCCCTCAGAGTCCCATGCTGAGACTGTAGACAGGAAGACAGAATCTATACAGTTGTATTTCAGAAAGCAAGAATATCATGGTTATTTAGGACATTGCTCAGTGGTTGCAGCAATACTGAGCTTTCTTTAAAGATAGATAGAACTGTACTTTCAATGCAAAGTACAGTTTTGCTGTTTACCTTTTCAACTGTACTCGAAAGTGCCCTTCTTATCTATCTTCTGAAAAGTATCACAAATAAAGTTGAAGATTTAATCTACAAATCCCTTTGTCATGTCCTATAATAAAATATGAGCAAAAAGTGGTTAAAATTATTTATCACAGAATTCTTGGCAAGTCTGGGACTTTTAAAGTTAGATAAATTGGCAACTGCTCAATTTTTTATCTTATAAGACAGAACGAAACCAAAATGAAACATTGAGCCTTCTTGCTTTACAAAGATGCTGGAGTTTGCTGGTGGTTTTTTTTTTAATTTATTAGACTCAAAAAATGTTAAAGAGAATTTAGGATACTATATTTTTGCTTTTATTTAAATTATCTTCTGTATAGTACATTTTTTTATAAATTATAATTTCCCTTTCAAAGTAATAGTTTTTGAATATGCCTGTCAGGAAATTATTAGGTATTCCTGGTCACTTTATCCACTTACAGTGCATGCTAAACAAACTCAATAAGCATTTCATTCAGCATTAATGGGATAATTATTGTATGTGGAATACTGATTTATGATAAAAGGCACTTTTACTGGGATCTGACATTTGTTCAATTCATTACTCATGTAAGATAGCAATTAAGCTTTACAAGGTTATTTTAAATTGATCGGTGCAGAATTTTTGTAACAATAGTCTTCATAAAACGTCATCTGCAGCTCCATACCGTGTTAACCAAAACATTAATTTTAACTCATGTGTACATGTTCTGCTGTTAATTGCAGCTACTCGTTTACACTATGTTGTAGCACAGGAGGCAGAGTACTGTTGGTGTGATGGGTATTTTGGAGAATGGTTTTGACCTAAATTTTGTATAACCAGTGATATGGTGCTTTTGGATCTCTTAATTCCATACAAAATTGCATCCCAAAGCTATGTAATAGAATGGGAAATGCAGCAGGAATTTCATCCCTCGGAACACCTGTGCAGACAAACACAGATCCTGCTGGTTTATCTGAGAGGCACTCTTATCACCTGCACCTCTCTGGTTTCCTTCATCTCTGTCCTTTTTGGGGAGGCCGTGGGGAGTCACTGTTTCATTCTAATGAATAATGGACAAGGTCCCTGTCCATGCCAAGAAAAGGCAGAGCAGTGGGGAGGAAGTTTCAGTGCAAGAACAAGGGTGTGTTCGAGAGGCTGCTGACCCTGCTGGTACTGCCAGGGATGGGGAGAGGGATATTGAGGGAGACAAGGGAGGCAAATGAGCAATTGTGACTCTTGTGTGAGGCTCCTGAGCTGCCTCCGGGGCTTCTGCCAAGATTTGCATCCCCTGAGCATCCCACAGGGAATGGGCAGCTCCAGGCTCCTAGAAATTCCTGTTCTTCCACCCAGCACCAACAGCAGCTGATCCTGAGCAGGATTTTTACCAATCCTAAAACCATTCCAGTTCCGGCTTCTTGCCTGCTTGCTGTTCCTTTGCTTTTATGCACTT
>VRYO01002782.1:28441185-28472701 GCA_009812075.1 Sialia sialis | reverse complement strand
CGTGAAATTACTGTACATGCAAAAGCACTGTGTAAAGTGTTGAAATCCCACTACTTGAATAGCTGCTTTTCCCCCCTTTCTTTTATTTTTCTCCAAAAAAATAAAAGGGAGGTGTAAAAGGAACAGGATGCTGAAATGGGGAGATGCTCCTGAGACTAGAAAAGAGAAAAAAGGAACCTGGCTGCAGGAGGGAATTGAAAGTAAAAATTCTCCAGACTAGCATTAAGTCCAGGCTGTAAGTTCAGAAAAGTGATATTTGCAATCCTTTTCAGTCTGTTTCCTGCCAAAGATGCCTTCCTTCCACCAAGATAATTGCCCTCTATTAGGCAGGAAAAGCACAAGCAGGATTTGCAGTATTTAGGAGGAACCAAAATTATATTTTTTCAGGAAGTGCTCCACACGGGATAACCAAATAACCATCCACATGGATGGAAGCTCTTGATCTAAAGGAAATAACCTTCAATATGGTTTTAAAACAGATATTATGACTCATTAATAACAATGGTATGAGGCTACAAATGACTGAAGGTGGAAAATAATTAGGAAAATGCTACCAGGTACATAAATGTAATTAGTAGGGGTTTTAATTTTCGTGAGTTTGCTTTAAAAAGGGAGAAAACAGTTTTTTCTTTTTCCCAATAAATTGGAGGAAGATGCTCAGACATCAGTCCTAAGTACACCAAGACCAGCAAAGTGCAGCTTATTATGAAAGACCTTACGCCTGTGGGTTAGTGTGCTGAATTATACTGAATTTCTTACAATATTAAAAGTTATTTGTCTTCTAGAATATCCCAGGATTAAAAAAAAAAAAAATAAAAATCTTTTGTCAAAGTCAGATAGTTTCTAAGAACTTTATATATTAGAAAACTCCATCTTTTCAAGCCCTTGGAAATTGGAAAAAATTCTTGTAGAGAAGAACTCTAATCTCTTGCTCTGATTTATGTAACATATAAAATGTATCCATTCTTTTTAAGCTTCCAATTAAATAAGAGATACTCACTCATTGTTACACTGTTCCAAAGAGGGAAAAATTGAAATTATATGGAAAACGAAGAAAACCTTTTTTAGAAATGAGACTTCTTTCTGCTCTTCGAGTTGACGTGTTGGATTTTCTGCAACACCAGTTCAGAAATTGAAACCCTTCTATAGTTTTTAAACGTATCATCAAGTTCTCAATAACTCCTGCTTTAATTTTTGTGTGATTCCAGAAAGAAATGAAAAGAAAAAAAAAATATCACAAGAAGGGCCCTGTAATTTTTTATATTTTTTTCTCTCTCTCATGCCAGTGGATGACTTAAATCACTTATGCTGATTAAAAACCCACAACATAATCAGTCTTATATTTTTTTTATCTTTTTCTTGATGTTTAATGCAGGAAAATGATTGATGTTACTTAAAAGTAGAAAGAGAGAGCACTTTAGATACAACAAGAGGAAACATCTCGGGATTTTAGAGTTTTGGGTGGACCTGTCCCCTTGAACTTGTGCATCAGATTCTATCTGGTGTTAACCCTAGACTGGGATTTTCCTTTGTTCTTTTTTTTCAAATACTCTTTTTTGTTTGTTTGTTTTTGTCTGAAAGCCCTCTTAGTCATCAATATAGAACTTTTTTTTCCTCATCATTATTTCTACATGAGAAATATACTCCTAAGAAGAAAAACTAAGTATTTTTAGAATTTGTGGTGCTTTGGGTTGGAAACAGGTTTCTGCCCTGTACCACAAAAACTAAAAATGTGTTTTATATGTTCAGTACCCTGAGCTCATGTGTTCTGAGAGAAGTAGATACTCTTAATAGAAGGCCAACATTAATTATTAACTAAAATAAACAGAGCTGAGAAAACAGATTAAAAATGAACACAAATTTGCCTTTGGATTTTTTTTTGAGGTTTTGGTACATTGAATAATTCTAGGCACATAGCATGCTTCAGTGGAATTAGAACCTGCCTTATTTTTCATTTTGTTAGCCTTCAAATTTTAGCTCATATCTGGAGAACTTCCCAAAATAATATATGAGTATGAATTTTTGTAGCTCCAGCATATTTAATTGCATAGGTACTTTTGGAAAAAATTAGACTCTTTAAGCAATTAAAAAAAACAAAGCATTGATTAAATTAAAAAAAAAAAAAGTCTATATTTCTGACTTTCTATTAGGCAATTATTTTATTTTACTAAGCAGAGAGAAATAAAATGCCCCAAAGTATGTCTTTTACAGAGGATTACTCCCACAGCGTTATTTAATTTTGTCTGTATGGATCCTACTGAAATTACCTGTATTCTTCATCTCTTTATTCCTGTTTGTACATAAAGAATCTCATTAGTACATCAGTAATTTGCAGTCTAAATTCCCTAGAGGGACTGTTTTCCCTACACTTTTTAATGCAGATCTCCCAGGTGTTGCTGTTCAAAGCACAATGCCAAAACCTCAGGTTCACAGAAGGGATTATCCTGTATCTGCAAGGTGCTCCTTCTCTTTATATTGAAAAGTGCAAGGGGTGATGTAATTGAAAAGGAAGTTATTGCAAAAATGGCTTTGTCTCCCAGTCCAGTGTTCCAGCTCCAGAAGGAACAGATTGGACTGGGAAAAGCAAAGTTCAGCTTGCAGCCCTAGGCTCTAATGGGTCACAGGGCCTGAGTGGTTTTACAGATTTGCCCTCTGGAACTCTACTTTCCCATTTTTAACAAGTCTTTACACTGTGTTAGTAAGTTCTTCATCGCTCCAGTTACACAAGGGGGGAGCAGTGGGGAGAGCATCACCTCCAGAGAATCCCTGTTCACTTCTTATAAGTGGAGCTGTCCCCTGCTTCCAGCACAGATGATCCTCACTCCACTTGCCCAGGACTCACTTTCCCTGCTGTGTGCCTGTTAGCAGCTCCAGCTGGCAGTGAAATTCCCTCAGCGCTCCGTGCTGGTCTCGCTGTGCTTCCCAGCGCCGTCCCTGGCGTGCGGCTCCTCGCTGGAGCGGGACATTGACACGGCCATTTCCCTGTCTGCCCCAGCTGCCAGGCTCCACAACAATTACAGGCTGCATCCCCAGGGTTAGGACAGATGCCTGTCACTTCAGAAGTGTAAGTCCAGGCTTCAGGTGTCCAACAGGCAGCTCAGCTGCCACTCAAACTGGCAGCTTCCCCGTGCCGCTTGCGCTGTCACAGGGATGTTGCTCAGCGCTGCGGAGGGCGTGTGACGGATTGGGTTATGTGGGAAGTACTGTGGCAGCTGGAGAGTGAGTATTTGGCATCCACTGGAGCAGGACTCCAAGTGAGGCAGTCATCATTAGCTGACTGTCCTGGCTGGCTGGGCCTCGAATGTGAGTTTTGACTCAAAATGCGCGTTTGATGCCAACCCAGTGAGTATTATCTGTGACATGGAGCAGTGCCAGCGAGCAGGAGATTGCCTTGCTCAGAGATGCTGCACAGGGCATCCTGTGGAGTGCAAGGAACGGGAGATGCACACTCAGACCCTTCTGATGTGGCTCAGGACAGTTTTTGAAAGACAAACTTATTGCAGGCGTGTGGTGTAGAGGCACTGGGATGGGAACAAAAGCAGCAGCATGTTTTCATCTTAATGCCACAAAGGAAAGGGCTGCATTTCATATCTGCTTTTTGTGTTTTAATTAAAGTTAGGGAAAGATGAAAAATAAAACCTCATTAATCATAAATGGCTTTTCACCTCCTTCAACATTTCAGTTCACTTTTTACTGTTCCTCTTTCAGGTTATGATAGACTTAGAACCTTTTAACTTTAACTTGGCAATCTCTTGGTCCTGCCTTCCCCTTCATCCTGCCCTTCCAGGGCAAGGGGATGGCAGTGGGCTGAAGGAAGGTTTGGAATTTGGTTTGTGCAGAGTATCTTGGCCAGCCAAGCCTGTCTTTGGGCAGGTGAGGTTGTTGTGCTGCTGCAGCCCCAGAGAGCATCACTGCTGGGGCAATTTCTGACAGCAGCAGTGCCCTGTCATGCTGTGCCTTCACCCTCTGAGAATGAAAGCCCAAACTGTCCCCCTTCAATTGCTCTAGGTGACC
This sequence comes from Sialia sialis, assembly GCA_009812075.1. Lineage (NCBI taxonomy): Eukaryota > Metazoa > Chordata > Aves > Passeriformes > Turdidae > Sialia > Sialia sialis. The sequence continues at coordinate 28,468,687 of VRYO01002782.1, read as the reverse complement.
CAGTTTGCTTGTGGGGTGATCAGGCGAAAAGGAGGATTACTGGTTCAGTAAAAAAAAAAACAAAACAGCTTTTCTCAATGTAATGTAGAAACAAAAAAAGTTTATTTATAAACTGCAAAGTGTAATATTTTCATCCTCTGGCTTTTCCTTTCATGCATCCCTTTGGTGTATTTGTTTCCTACAATGTGGAGTCTGTGACACAGATATTAAATCTTTGAAAAGGAGTTGAACCTACTAAATGAAAAAATATTCAGAGTTGTAGTACACTTGTTAATACCGTAGGGTCTCTGTAGACATGCTTTAATCTTTGTTAAAGTTAATAATTACATTATAATTTTTTGTAACTATATGAGGGTTAATGAAGCAGGAATGAGGTTTATGGAGGAATTCCTTTTACAGAACTGCTTTCAAAAATTTTTCAAGTGGAATAGTGTTCAACTACGTATTTTTCAGTTCAAGAAATCTGTTTCAGAGGGAATTATATTAGATTCAGAGAAAAGTTATTATTCCAATGCAACTAATGTCTTTCATTTTTAAAGTCATAGTTTGAATATTTTATCTGTGAGATAACTATACTCTTGGTGGCTTTCCCATACTGATATCACTTACAGCTGTCATTTAGTAATAAAAAAAGACAATTATTCAAAAAAAGAAAATCATGACTGAGACTAATCCTTATAGTTTGTTCCAAATCAGTAAAGTCTATTTTTTATTCAAGATAGGGCTTTTCCAAAACAAACTGTTCCTATTTATCTATTGCTGCTGCTTGAAGGTTGTGGAGAACAAAGCACAAGTAGTTTTAAAGTTCCAACTAAACCAGAAAGGGCACACAGTAATTTCTCTTCACCTCTGGGACTTGAGCACAGGCACTGTTGTGTGGAATAAGTTACGACCTCCTGCAGAAAGGAGTTTCCAGAGTCCATCTGGTGTACAAAATCATAAAAGCTCACCCTCTGAAGGAGAGCAGGGTGGAGATAAAACATCGCAGCTTCCACGCCCTGGTCACTCTTAGCTGCTGTCCACAGAGGCCTGGGAGAGCTTTAATGCTGCTTTAAAAGTTTAGGTTCTGAAAGGCAAAGCTTCCAGGGGAAGCTGTGGAAGGGCAGCAGGAAGGCTGAGGCTGATTTCATACACGGAGATTTGTGCACATCAGATTCGTGCTATATTCAGAACTTGGGGTTTGCTGGGAGGGAGCCTGGGAGACACTGCAAAGGGTAAAAGGGGGTGAAATCTGAAGTGATTCTGTTGTTTCCAGAAAAAGCTTGTATTTGTCCCTTTGCTCTGGGGGTGGGGAAGGGAAGATGGAGTGTGCTGCATCCATAGGAACCAGCAAATGACACAAATGACAATTTGCTCAGGAGCCTCCCTAACCTTGTGCCAGTTGGCAAACTGGGCTGCTGTTCAAGCATCAGTCAAGAGATTCTGGGATGAAACTGTTTTGCAAACAGTGCCTCTTCATGTGATTCTAATGACAAGTCTGCAACATCTGGCTGTGGTATTGGACTCAGAGCTCATATATTTGCATGCCCTGGTCCCTCCAGAAATGATTTCTGTCTTGCAGGGTGAACACTGGTTTGTAGTAGCTTCTCTTTTGATTGCTTCTTAGCAGCCTAGATATTTTGAAATTACTTAAGAGCACATTAATTTTAAGAGTTTCTTGAAATCTCTCAATTTAATTGTCCCTGAGTTTGGTTATTTTGTTCTTGTTGTTTTCCTACTCCTTCATAAGTTTCTTACTGTTTTTTCAGCCAGCATGCTCCCTCAGAACATGGGGCCCTGGGACCTTTTCCATGCAATCCTGAGATTCCAGGGTCTCTGTTCTATAAAGCTGAGAACATGGATGTAGGAGTTTGTATCGTGTACATATTGAGCTCCAAACTTGCCAATTCTGATGGAACAGAGATGTTTCTGTCAAAAAGACTCAGAATATACATTCTTGTGTTCATGTTGAATTAGTAATAATACCCGAATACATTTTGAAGGTGATTTAATTATCTCAGTATCAACATTAAGAGTACTAACTGGAAGATGGGAGTAGAAATAATTGTAATTGTTCAACAGAGAGAAAAAGATAAGCAAATACAGAAATACAAGACTTCAGATTTTATGGGTGGGAATGATTCAGTTTGGGCTGACTGTTGTGTAGTGCTGGGATTTAATTCATTGTTTGGTTTTTCTTTTGACATTGTGCTTTTACCTGTTCTAAGCTTGAATCTGAAACAGCCTTTATTGAAACGTTTTGCAGTGATAGAAAATCAGAGATAAAACACAATGTTACAGTAAAGATAATCCCCATCGATGGATGGAGCATTAATAGACATAGACCTTCCTTTAACGACCAAAGTGCTTCCAGTGTCACTCTATGCAATGTCAAATACATTTCTTGTCCAGTGCAGTGTCGACTTTATTGTCAGTGGGCAGTTCCTAAATTCTGGGCTCAGTGTATTTCTCTTCAGAGTCTGGAAGCTGGAGGTGTTCTTGGGAAGTGCAGTGACTGACAGCCCTGTAGTGATGGCTCAATGCACCTCCAGCTGCACCACAAATTGTCACCAGGAATGGAGTAAGAGATCAAAGGGGACTCACTTGGAGAGGCAACAAAAGCAACAAACTCATCCCCACAACGGGACTTCAGTGTGTTAGAAAAGCTGAGCTTGAGTCACAGTCAAATCAACTCGAGTCACTCAAATACCATTTGAGTCACAGTCAAAGCAAAGAATAACTGGAGAAGCAGGAGATGGATTGAACAGTAATTACACAGGGGGGAAAGGTATTCTGGCAGTAGGAACAGAAGGTACTGATTTTTTTTTCTTTTATAAGCAGTCCCAATCTTAGTCTGATGACTATACCAAAGCATGGGAGATGCAGAACAAAAACATTGCATTTAAAAGACACTGCTTGTAATGGCCCATCTTTCATTAGCAGTAACTTGAGAATCACTGTGTGCATCACACCTCATCCACTGTGCCACCTCATTTTCTTTTGTTTGTGGTAGCACAGACAGATTTTTTTTCCTTTGGATCTTCTGTAGATTATTTAAATCTCCAACATCGATGCCATATATAATTTTTGGATTTTTCTGGAAGTTTACAGTTCTGTGAGCTTCAGTAAGTCGAATTATCACCTGGTGTGAGCCACGGTGGATGAGTGGTGTGTGGCTGGGTTTGTACCCCTGGCACTCCACCCTGGAGGAGCCCAGCCCTGGGCAGAGCTGCACGGGAATCCTTTGGCATGTGGCTGCCACACAAGCCACTGGAAAAGGCTTCATTGATTCCAGTGGACTGGGATCAATTAGTCTCCAATTAGAAAATAACCTTGATACTTTTTCTCTAATCAGCATTTCCCAGTTACATCAGTGCTGCTTGGCACTGTCCTAGCTCCAGTCTGAGTAATTTTTTAAATTTTATTATCTTTTCTTATAGATCTGCATTACTGCTTTTAGATTAAAGTCAATTTAAGTAAATTTCTTCTTTTGCTTTATGCCTGTACCAACACACATCATTTACTTAATGTAATCCATTAGTTTTCTTTCTCTATCTGTTAGCTATTATTTTGTTACTTCTAATTTAGAAGCTCTAGATTTCCTTCAATAATATTTCAATTTCAGTATAGAACCTATAATTTACTTTTTTTAATAAAGGTATCATATAACATGTACACAGGCAAATACTCCAGTTCATAATCATATGAAATCTATTCATTAACTTAAAAAAAACAAAAAACAAAAAACAGCACTACTTATTTCCATAAATGCCTTAAATATTCTAGTTAATTGGGATGTGATCTTTCCTAAATGTGCCGGATCACTTCAGTCTGAGTGCCATTCAATGTTGCAAATTTTGTTTTCTGACTTTTAATCATTAGTGGTTATTCCCCTGATGAGCTTATTAGCCTTGAGTACAAATACTTCATCTACCCCAGTGAAGAGCTAAAAGTCTGAGGAACTCCTTAAATATGCATGGATATCGAAAGTTCTTTCTTTTTTTTTCTTTTTTTTTAAATAGGAAATAAAGTGGAGTGACACTGTCATATAACATCATCTTCACTAATTTTACTGTTTTAAGGTTAAAGACATATTTAGTAGAGATAGGCTATGTCTGTAGTTTGACATTGATAAAAAATACAAGCCTTGTGTATAACAGCTATCTGAAAAAAACCTCTGTATTTTATTTTGCTGTGGAGTTTTTCTCTAAAATCATATTGACGAGTCAAGCAGGAGGCTCCACATTTCTGTACAACCTCCATCCATTTATATTCTTCAGCCTGTAACATGTTCTGTATTTTCTTAAGTGAAGTCTAAGGACACTTTTTCAATCTATGATGACACATACTAATAATACATAACTGTGTAAGAAACAAAAATGATAAATTAGAACACACAAGGGTTATTTCGGTGACCATACTTTCTCTTGAAAACAGAGGTGATTGCAGTTTTGATGACACTTTTCTATAGTTTTCATTTTTGCTCTCAAATGTTCATTGGTTGAGTCTCTGCTGTGTAATCTCTGTGTGAGAATGGTTTCAAACCCTTTTAGTGATGTGGACAGACAGAAGGTCAGACAGGGAAGTTTCCTTAACAGGGATGTACGTTTTGGTTGGTGTTTTTTGGTTTGTTTGTTTTTGTTTTCATTATCAGGATTTCAGGTTTTTATTGCTCTACAACACAGCAGAGAAATCCTTATGACCAATTTGAACCATCCTTTTTCTAATGGGACAGGGCGCAGGATCTGGGACCAGAGACAAGGAAACAGCAGTAGGGATTTTTTGAAAATATTTGAGTGAAATGTCTCATCAATTGCTTGAGCTGGTTTTTTAACTGTCAATCAATCACTTTTTCTTTAGTTTCCTGAGAATTTCTAGACACTGAAATCTCTAAGCGTACTTCAAAGTTTTAGAAACAGTTATTTTCCTTTCTCTTTTACTTTATTTTACACTGAGGCACCAAGGAATAATGTGGTTTTCTCCAGTGAAAAGGAGAATAATGGAATGTTAGAGAGCTGGATTTTAGTGTTAAATGTGTACAGTGTGTGTTTGCAGTGTTCACACATATGTGCTAAAAATATATATTATTTCCCCCAGCCATCTTGTTTGGCTGGTCATAGCTTTAAGTTTCCTTTTTTTTTTTTTTTTTAACCTACTTAACTTTCTTCAAATATTTCCAAATACTATAAACCATTTGTAGCTGTCCTAATTCTGGCTCATAAGCAATGCTAAAAATTCCTCCCCCAATTGACAGCTTTCTTTGCCAGATTACAATATTCCCAGCTGATTAGTTATCTTAACCGCAGGGTATTTTCTGAAAAGTACAATTAGCAGAATTTGTTTCAAGCTCCCACTAACAGTTTGCTGTAGAATGTAATTTATTTCATGTTTTCTGAGCAATGAATGTTATTCATGTATTTTTGAAAAAACTGCTAAGAGTGTATTTTCATCCCTTTCCTTTCTTTCTTCTTCCCCCAAAAACCAAGAAATAAAAATTGATTTCATGTGGAACTAAGAACAGCCCTGTCATTTAACTGAGTGGGGTTCTGGATGTGCAGAAGTTGTTATTGATAAATTCAATGATTTATGAACATAACACCATGTGGGGAGGTGGCTGGGAGGAGAGGGAGAATTAGGAGCTTTCAGCAGTGGAGATTTCTGAGCCTTGGAGCAGGGAGTGCTCTGCTGGGCTGAGTTTGAGGAGGTTTCAGCTCAAAGTTGAAGCTGAGGGGAACCAGAAGGGAAGGTCTCATCCTTTGCCATTCACAGTAATTTCACAACTATAAGAGGCACCAGATTATAAGGCGCAGTTCCGGGTTGTCGGCAAATTTCCAAACTTTGTCCATATATAAAGCACACCAGACTATAAGGCACACCTTTTGTTTTGGCAGTGAGGATCCGCGCCCAACAAAGTAACAAATTAGTAACGTAATGGAGCGATTGCAGGGTTTATTGGCAGGTGCTCAATTTGCAAACATTTTTCACGGATCGGCACAGCCTTTAAACGCAGCCCCAGGCGCCCTCCCCGTGCCGTGGGCCCCGGCACTCCTGCCTGCCATTCTCATGCACCCTTCAGCCGCCCCTGGCACCCAGCTCTGCTCACTGCTCTCGCGGCTGGAGCGGCTCTTGCGGCTCTCGCTGCTCACAGCTCTCGCCTGCTCACGGTCATTTGATTGCGAGCTTCATGTTTGTTGCTGTGCAATGTGAAATTGTTTTGAGATCCCTTCAATACTCAAACCTTTTCCATATATAAGATGCACAGTATTATAAGGCACACTTCTGGGTTTTGGTCAAAATTTTAGGCTTTAAGGTGTGCCTTATAGTAGCGAAATTGCTGTAATTTTCATTCATTAGCGGAGGTTCCAGATGTAAACTCTACAGCAGAAAACTGTGGCTTTGTCCCTGTTTATTTATCAGTACTGGTGGAAAAGCCAGACAGCAATCTTGCATGTACCTTTTGTAAAACTTTATAATGATAAAAACCCTATAATATATCCTTCACTTGGGGTATGGTGGCTGAATGTCTGCTGAAGTCTGATTTAATCCTTTGGAAAAAAAGGGAAAAGTTACTGCAAGGAGCTGTTAAAAAGCTTGAGAAATAAATACAGGAGCCTGGATGTGTCTGGTTTGTGTTGAGGGCACAAGAGGGTGATGGGAGGCAGCAGAGCAGATCTGAGAGGAAGAGGGAGGATGGAAGAAGAGAATAATGTTAGTCCCAGATTTCCCACTGTCATGGTCTGGTTGTTCTGCAAAGGTTTTTTGGAAGCTGAAAAAAAATGAAGGAAGTGATATTGAAACCTCCCTGTCCCAATGTGCATTAAATACATCCCATATATTTATGAATTGGAGGCAGAGAGTACTGTGGTAAAAGAGATGGTGGTAACATTTCTGTTGCTCCAAATTAAAAAGTCTTCTGTTTATACCTAATTGTTCTGATTTCAGCAAAGAGTGAGAAGGCTGAAGTGCCACATAGACACTTCAGAAAATGCCATAGGTTTCTCTCTTAGCTGCATAGAAAATCTATGTCCTTTTTAAAAGTAATTGTCAGTAGAATTAAAGAATCTGAATCTATGTTTATTACAAAATTTCTGTTTTACAAATCTTTTCCAAAGACTCACTGAATTTAAAGACATTAAATGAGAAGCTGGGCTGGTTGTTTATAAGACATAGGTAGAATTTTCATAGCATAGGGAAATTTCAGTTGTGTGCATGGACCATTAATGATCATTTTCACATTTAGCAGTTTGTGGAAGGCAGTGTGGCTTTTTATACTCAGGATAATACTTATTTTTAGTGAAATGGTTATTTCAATGAAGTCATGGGAGATTGAATCCTTCTTCTCTCTTTGTTTCTTTCTTTTCTTGCGCATTGTTTTCTTCTATAAAGAAATAATAGACTAAAGAGATTTACACTGGCCAGAGTTTAATTTGTATTGACATTTGTATCTTACCTCTGAGGTTTTGGAGAAAAAATGGAATTCAATGAGGTCAGACACATACAAATGAGAAGATACTGCTTTAAGTTGCGTGAGCACTGAAACACTTAAATTCAACTTAAAAAAAAGTGAGCTGGAAACTCAGCCCAGCCTATGAAACATGGACTTTGAGGCTCCAAAACCCATTTATTTTTTAGTGAGTATTTATTGAAACCACAAAACTTTGTTTTGGAGTGATACAAAATAATTTTTAATAATAATCTCATTGACAGTGTTTATATGGAAAAAAAATATCTGTTGATCTGCCATCTTCTGGATGGTAAAGAACATGAAAACTGATCTGATTTGCAATAGTGGTGCTGCAGGTTTTGGTCATCCCACAGAGTTTAGACCATCATGTGACCATGGGCGTTTTATATCAGGAAATAAACTTGGCTTTATGTGTTTATAACTTCTATATAGGACTAAAATACTGTATAAGAAACTTGTAAGAACAGATACTTCTGAGCTGTTCTCCTGTTCTAAATTCATGTATTTTTGAAGCAGATGTATAAACATCCCAGAATTTCCTGTCTACCAATTTGTGAGATATCTTCTCAGAAGCTTTTCTTGAGAACTTGCTTCGTGTATTGACTACAGAAACATTTTTTTCCCTGCAATTGCTTAATGTGGACTAAAGGAAATAACAGTTGAATTTTCAGTCAGAGGGAGAAATTTCAAACTCTACTTTCAGTTAACTGTAAATTTCCTCCGTGAGTCTTTCAATCCCAAGACGGTGTTTGTACCAAGTGGGATAAATGCTCTGCTATTTGTGCGTTAATACTTATGCGATACTTGGTGCTAAATCAGAAAGCTTCATCTTACAAATTCTCTCACAGTGGTGTTGCTGATCATGTAATTACTGCAGTTATTTTTGATTAGCTGTGTATTTTTGATGCTGTGTGGAGCAGGGAAGTCATCCTTACCCAAAGCAGCCTTGGACCTTAGTCAGAGGAGATGTAAAAATCACCCTGTATGTCCTGTCATTGAAATGGATACTCTGAGCATTATCTGCTGACCCTGGTGGCTGAGGGGATTTTAGAATCACTAATAAAAAGCTGCATGTGGTGATAGCTCCTGGCTGATGGGGAGTTACCTGACCCTTTTAAGGCAGGCTGCGCTGCCTCTGTGCACCAGCTTTATGGAGAATGATGAAGTTGGGTGTTTTGTCAGGGAGACTTTCGTGAGACAAAAGGGATGCTTAAAGAGATCCTTTTCAATAGTTTGGGTATGGTATAATAGGAAGTAGTTTGGAGCAAATTCTTTACATTTCAGTATTAATGACCCTAAAAGTAAAATTGCCTCTTTTTTCTTCTTTTTTTTATGAGCATCAATACGATCAAGAGCATATCCAAAAGTGCACGGATCTGCAGATTCCTGCAGAACCAGGGGAAAAAAACTGGGTGTAAAGCATCATAATGAGTGAGAATTGGCCCTCTCCCTGCTCTCAATGATGTTTGACAATAATAAAACATGGCAGTGTGACAGACACCTTTTGGGAGTACTTGGAGCTTTAAATGGACTCTCTGTATTACAATACTAAATTGCAGAGTTACTACCATAAAAACACACCAAATAGATTTACATTTAAATTGTAACAGAAGGAGGGAGATAATGTCACAATGAGGCAACAAAACCGGGAAAGCAAATCCCAATAAATGTCAGCTCCTTTTTTCACTCTCCAACTTGTTGGGAAGTTAGGAACTTTTGAATTTTGAGTCTCTTCCTGTCAAGAAAGAAAATATTTATTTTTTCCTCTGAAGCTTTTCAGCCTCATGGATAAACCCTCTTGAATGAAGGCATGGGTCAGAGTGAGGGACTTGTGTAGATCCAGGTTGATCACTGCAACAACAATTCCTGTCTCTCAAAGCTCTTCCCTAGTCTTTCCTTCCACATGGACTATTTACTTTTTGTAGTTTTTTTAAAAAGTGAAGGTTTAAATTTTTTATTATTAATTTTAGTCATTGGTGGTATGATTTTCCACTATTCCCTTTTTTTTTTTTTTCCCTATTTGTCTACAGCCTTTGCACAGTCTCTGATGTTTTGTCCCACTTGATTTTATTTCTTCAGATGTTAAGATTGATCTAATTGCAGCCTGGCTCCTTGGGACTGTTGGTACATTAGTGGAAACAACTCTTTTTTGAGAATATGGTGTATAATGTATCTCTCTTTTCCTTTGGTTTATAAAACCACAGTAGATTAACTCAACTAATAGTGATTTTTCTGCAGCCCATCAGTGTGACATGGAATAAATATTCAGAAGTATCAGTGGAGCTTTTTTTTGACAGTTACTCGATGAGTTTGACTCAGAAGTGCTTTGTGAGGATGAGTCCTCTCTTGATTCATAAACAGCTTGGGTATAGTCAAACTTGTGCAGTTAAATTCTGCTTTAGCATGAAATCATGGCCTTTCTCCACTTGAAAAATAATTTTTTTCCACTGCCTAAATCTGGATTTTGCAAGGTCTGGTTAATTCACTTAGAAAACTTTGTAGCTAGCTTGTGATTTATGAATGGACAGAACTGTGCTTTTAATAGAAGGGGTTTTTCTCACAAAGAAAACAAAATACATTTTGAAAAGGGAACTTGCCCATAACAGTATTTTCTGTGGCCTGCCTAAAATGTATTTGTCTTTATAATAACATTGCTTTTTATAGCTCCTATAACTACAAAAATAATTAAGAGCATTTCTCCGAGTAAAGAGGGATGTTTCATATTGACTTGAGAGTTAATTTAAATTACAAATGAAATACAGGAGAAGTGTCCTAAAAACTGATGTGTACATTTTCGTAGCATGGTGAACAGATAGCAATTAGTGATAAGTGATTTGCTCCAAGTTGCTTTGAATAGTAGATGATGCAGAGCTCAATACAGAGCAAATAAACTCAGGCTCACTGGAGAGGAGAGGAGGAGTTAATCTCCCCTCCAGGGCAATGATGTTCCAGGTGATATCCTTACAATGAATTTTGTCACATTGTGCTTTAATGCTCCCAAGCAATGGCTTTTCACCTTTTATTTCCTTAGGATATTCTCTCACAAATTCTCTATTTAGCAAGGTTTAGGCTTCCCTGTGTCTTCTTTTTGCAAATGAATCAATAGCTTCAATTAGGATTGATTGGGAAGGTCAAACTTGGTTTTGCACCAGAAAGATTCCTAACTGGAGGTGGTCATGGCATGAATGTACATGACTGGAGCACAGGTTGTGTTGGGAATATTGTGTTCAGCAGGAGCAGGACAGTGATTGCCACCTGTGCTGGCCACTGCTGAGGCCACACCTTGAATCCTGGGGTCTGTTTTGGTCCCTCACAACAAAAAAAAAAACTTTTGAAGGGCTGGAGTGTGTCCAGGGAAGGGAATGGATCTGGAGAAGGGTCTGGAAAACCCAGAGCAGCTGGGGGAGCTCAGCCAGGAGAAAAGGATGCTCAGGGGGAGTTTTGCCACTCTCAAAAACTCTCTGACAGAAGATAGCAGCCAGGTGGGGTCTGTCCTTCTCCTCGGTAACAAGCAATAGGGAAAGAAAAAGCAGCCTTAGGTTGTACCAGGGAGGTTTAGACCAGATATCAGTGCCAATTTCTTCACTGAGCTGCTTGTCAAGCCCTGGCACAGCTGCCTGGGGAAGTGGCAGACTCCCTGTCCCTGTGTGGCACCTGGGGACAGTGGTGGCCTTGCCAGTGCAGGGTTATTGGTTGACTCAATGATCTTAAGGGTTTTTTCCAACCTTAGTGATTCTATGACAATTGAAAAATAATTGCTGCATTGCACATTAAACAGAAAATGTGTGGGAAAGCCAGTAAATGACACAGAATTCAAATTCAGCCCATAGGAGTCAGAGACTTGTAAGAAAATGTCATCTCTTGACAACTGTTTATTGTGAAATGAGTACTTTTCTAATTGATAGTTCTGGAACATTGCAGTGAAGTGTCAGCTATTTCACTTCAACAATTATGTACAAATTAGTAAAGTTATTTCTGATGTAGTTGGTTTTTATATTGTTCTGTCAAATTTGTAGCTCTCGGTGATGACAACTTTGAAATATTTTAGGGATTCATATAGATGCCCAAACATATACTAAATGTTACTGAACAGACTGTCTCAATTACATTTTGTGGCAGAGAATTATTTCATATACATGAAGTTTTCCATTGCTTGGGCTTGAGTCTATTTTATCTCATACTCTTCAGCTCTTTCTGGTTCTTGATTTTGGTTTTTATTATCTGGTTTTCTTCCTGAAAATTTTGTAGCGTAATTTGACATTGCAACACGGAAACATGTTAGAAGTTTTAATTTTTATGTTTAACTTTGATGTTTTATGTTTTGATGTTTAATTATTTTTTTTTCCTGAATTCTAGTTTGGCAGAACTGGGGAGAATAGAACCGCTGTGTGTCTATATGTGTTTACTTTCCTAATAAATATCTTTTCTGGCTGAACTGGAAAATTTCAGGCCAGACATCCTGTAGCTGTGCCATAGCCAGTGCTTTGGTTAGACTGGAAAAATCCAGATCTGCTCTCGAGCCATGGTGGGTCAACAGATCATCTCTTGTGCTCTACAGTAAATACAAGGAGACACCGATTATGGGATATGCAGGTGTGTGTGCATTTCTGTGTAGGTAATCCAGGATAGGAATACATGAGTCTTAGTAAAAAACAAAAATAGCTGGGGGCCTTAAAGGATAATCTTCTGCCAAGTCTGTCCTCAAAGCAGCTTTTATTCAGCACATGATTTATACGTCTGGATTCTGCAGCGTATTTCTTCCGCAGAGAGAAACTGACGGTGGTGGAGACTCTTGGAAAGCCAATTAAAGCTCTGTGGGAAGTAGGGGTGGTTCAGTGCTCCCCTGAAATCTCTGCTGCCTCCCAGGGGGGCCGATGCTGGGACAGCACTGGCTTGGCAGCCCCTGCTTTATTGATCCTCCTGGGATCAATGGGGGAGCGCTGTGCGAAAATTAACGGCGAGGTTTGGTCCTCACACGCAACACTGGCTGTGAACAAACGCTTCAGAGAGGTGGAAACACAGAGCGTGGCTTTCTTGCAGAGCACATCCTACTACAGAATGCCTTACAGGAGGCTGAATTGTCGCTTTTGCTGGTGCCAGCTCAGGTGTGAGGCAGCAGGACAGGTTGGAGCAATTAAAAAGCCGCTGCACCCCCTCCCAGCCCTTCCCAGGGTATTTGCTGAATGCCAGGTGCAGCCTGCCTCGCTGGAACTGAAATTGCTTGTGTTGATTTTGATGATGTTGGGCTTCATTTCAAAAGCTCAAGAAGCTGTTCTGGTGTGGATGTTGAATAAAAGGACTTCAGAATTAAAAAATAGAATCCACGCAAAACTCCAGGAGTAAAGTGGCAATAAGAAAAATACTGGCACCTGCCCATGTGCTGCAGTCTCATTGGAATAAATGTAAATCATCTTTGGGCTGAAAGTAGCACATGTGAAAGCTTTTAATTTTATTAAAATGAATTACCCATCATTATCTTGTTGTTAATATGTAGAAGTAGACTACTGAAAGACATTGAATAGTCACAGTAATTTACCATTAATAAAGGAAAAAAAGCCTCAAAAGACAGGTTAAAATCACATTACTGAGAAAACAGTTTGCATCTTACATGAGTAATTTGCTGTGTAAAATTCAAAACAGAAATAACAGCAGTGTGTGACTCTATTGATGAGGTTTTTCTGCAGGTGTCTCTTAGAGTAATAAAAGGCCACACAGATACTTCACAGGAAAACATCTTTCTTTATACTTTTAGTGCACAATTTGCTTTAATTTTACATTTCCTTCTTTCTGTAACTGTGGATTGTTTCATTTTGGTCCATACTCAGCTTGGAGGTGCTCAGTGGGAGAGATTTGGTGCTGATCCTGAAAGTTTTGTGTTTGTTGTAATGTGTTTACTCAGGCTGACCCTGGGGTTTAGCTATAATTATTACACAGAAAGATGAAAATTTGCGACAAATAGTGGCTTTATTCTAATGAGCACACTTCTGGAAATATTCTTACTTTGTTTATTCTCACTCTTGTGCTTTAATAATAAACAAGACAAAGAGCAACCTTACAACTAAAATCACTAGGTTTCCTTGAAGGGCAAAACATCAGATTTTTGGTTTTTAAACTTTTCCAAGCATGATGTGAAGACACCTTATTCTCACCTGCCCCTTCCCTTCTCTGTTACTGCAAATGGTGGCTGATACTCACCATGCCAGTGAACCTCTTGGAAGTGACTTATGTCACTTATGTGCTTCAGGTTTGTCATGTGCCAAAACAGGTTTTGAGTCAGGTTATTAGTGAGAAAGGACGGCAAATTTAAACCCCGTGGTGATTCTAGCACTGCTGCAAGACTGTGAGTGCTCACTGAAAAGGGGAAGGTGTTCCCAGCGCTGCAGACTGAACCATTTCCATCATTAAACTGGGAAGGTGCAAGCATCTAAATCATTCTGGTGCTCTTGTGGCTATTGCTGTAGAAGCTGATGTAACTTCAGGTGGGCCCTTCTCATTTCTCCTAAATCTGTGTGTATTTGAGAAGCTTTGATCCCTGCATCCAACTGACAAATGATAAGAGTTTCTGAAGTCCTGATCTATTTTTGTGTGGTTTATCTTGCCAAAGAACAATTAATCTGCTCAGCCAGACAGATTCTGCAGGTAGGATTTGGTTTTTGTAGCAAATTTGGTTCCCTGATTTCCCCTTTGCAGCTTCTCATTGTAGCATTTGCAAAACAAAAGCAGAAACTTGTTTTTGAATCTGATAATGTGGAGAAACGTTTCATGAATTATAAATGAATGTCAGTGATATATGAATGTGCATGCTAAACTGATGGAAGATTTGAAATATGCAACATGTTAGCATATAACTTCACTAAGTTTTCAATTTTTAAGTTTCACTTCAGGGAGTCAGAGTAGTACTTCAAAACCAATTTAAAAATATTGTCATTAAGATAAGTTATGTTTTTATTCACTATCAGTTTATGGGAGCTCTCATGTCCCGATATGGGATTTTAAAATCTGGCCTTCTGCTCTTTCATTTGGAGTTTTTAATAAATTTTCTTGTTGAGCTCAGTTTTATAAAAACCCTTGGGTTTTATTGTGTAACTAAAGGTAGACCATTGAAAAAATTAACTGGTGGCAACTAATTTTTTATTTCTATTGCATGCCATTGAACGGGGGAGGAGCAAGATATACCAAACACAAGGTGACATCCTGAGCATGGTTATCAAAAGCCTGGTAATGCAAAACTTCTTCCAGCTCAGTAACAGCCTCACATTTCTCCCCTTCCTGCCAGCTCAATAACAGCCTCACATTCCTTCTCTCACACAGCTTTGTGTGTTTTCTTTCCTGTCCATCAAAATGAAACATTCTGAAGCTTGAGGATTTTATTAATCAAGTAAGCTCGTCCAAATTAGTTTCATTTACTTGAAAGCTCTGTCAAGACATATGAATCCATGTGATCTTGCTTTTTTAACCAGGAGCAGAGAATCTAGGCTTAAATAAAATTTGCAACGCCAAATTCTGTCCAATCCTTCTGTTAAAGAACAGAACAGAAACCTAAGTTTCTCCCTGTGGTTGCTTAATGGAGTGAGGCCAGACAGGTAACATGCCTCACAGTCAAAGGAACAGAAACTTTTTGGTTATTTACACTTTTCTTTTGCTTTCACCCTTCCAGTTCTATTTTTTTTCCTCCAGCTTGACATATTTCAACGTATAAAAATAAACTTGGTTAGAACTTATGGGTTCCTTGTACCACAGCAGGGCCTAGGAGGCCTCAAAGGGATGCAATTAATCCAAATGCTTGGAAACAGCACGCTCCCCAATCACAATGAAATTCAAGGTAATCAATTTAATCTAATTTGTTTCAACTGCTTTGAAAGATAAAGTTGATTGTGAGAGCAGCTGGACCTTGAACTTCTGTTCTTTAGACACTTTCAAAGATTTATTGTGGAAAACAAAGGAATGGAAGTATAAAGCTGTTATGCAGTTTAGTGTTGGGGAAATATACACATCAAGACTGAAAGGATCCACTGCACTTTATATTCAAAATGTTTTATTGACAGGCATTGACTTGTGTTGCTTCTGCAGTTGACCATTCCAAACAAACAAATGAAAACAACTATTAACTACTTTATAATTATTTTAATTATGCCACATGGATGTTTCATTTAAAATTTATATTTCAGATAGGCTTTTTACTTGGGTGGAGGAAAGGCCACCCTGAAATTCAAAATAAGAGTTGTAGGTTTAAATATGGATTGGTGTGGTGGTCACCATTTTATTGCTGGCATTAAGTGATTAGGGGTGTCAGGGCTGTGTATCAATTTGACTAGTTTTGAAGCATTTTCATTTTCACAAATGCAATTAATGTTGAACTACTTATTGCCTTCTGTACTATGTTTTTGTGAATCAGTTCTTCCATTTTTCATTCTGTTTTCATACTATTTTCTTACTACTAAAGAACATAAATAGAAATGCACTACATATTTTTTAAGAACAGTCTTCCAAGAAGAAAGCCCAATCAAATTCTTAATTTTCAAAATATCTTGAATAATTCTTCAAATATCAGCCCAAATGAGGGATGTCGAAGTATAGGTGCTTTTCCCCTTCTCTTAAATACTGCTTTTGCTCTCTTTTACTGTCCCATCTTTAGTGCCACAATTATCTGATTTAAGGTATAGCTCTAGGTGTGTTTTTATTTCTCTTCACCATTCTTTTTGGTTTTGTTCTTTATTGTCAATAAAATGGTATCATTTTGTCCCAGCTGGAAAAGTTACTCCCTTCAAAGCACTGCACCTGCGGGTTCATTTTATTGAAAGGCATTTTGAGATGTAGGCAGTAAAACTTAACAATTCTTTTGATAGAAATTGATGTGGAAACATCAACACGGACTAAGAAAAGAGGATTTTTTTCATAAACTCTACCCTGTTCTAAAAGACTGACCTGTATTAAAAGTAGAAAGATATTTTAGATATTGTACTCAGCTTCTCACAACTATTTTGTTCACAGCATTTTATAGCTCACAACAAATAAAAAGAAAATATTTTGAAATGTTTAAAAGTGATAAATTTTTAGGTGTCAGGAAGTCAATCCCTGACCACATGGGGGACTTTGAGTAACTTTGAGTGGTGGGAGGTGCCCATGGCAGGAGTTTGAAATGAGATTATCTTTAAAGTCCCTTCAACCCAAACTCTTCTGAGATTCTATGAATGTTTATAGTCTGTTTATGTTTTAATGTGTAAATTCAATCCAATTTACTGTTTTCACTAAACTCAAAAGGGAGCACAGTTGAATTTAATGTGGGATTATGGAGATTTGCACCAAGATTTTACTGCAGTAGGTGTTCAGCCTTCAGTAACACCTACTGTGACTAAATGAAGGGCTGCAGGGAAGCTTATACCACTTCTTTTTGCTCTGGATTTGTTTGTTTTCTTCTCAGTTGTGAGCAGCATCACATTAAGTGATGCAATGTACATGAACCAAGAACTTGTTGTTCCTGCCATGTCAATGGTGACTCAGTGAGTTTTTAAAATTGAGCTCTTAAAACTGACTTTTAAATCAGGAACCAGCTGCTGTAAAAAATAAAACAAAACAACAAAAACCGTGGCCCAAGGGTGACCTGTTTCTTCCAGACTGTGGAACTTCAGCTGTCATAACTGTATTTATAGTTATTGGTAACTTAATATAGGAAATGATTCACTTATTAAATCTGTTAAGTCATTTCATTGTGAGCTACTGGCCAGCAGAGTTGTTGGCAGTAAAAGGTGTCTATTCCCTTGATTTAGTGATGAAAGTAAAAAGGAATTTACCAAAAGCCATTTTCTTTCTCTGTCCTTTGTCATCAGCTTTCTCTGGAACCTTTTGCCTTACCAAAGCAGACCTTTCTGTGGAGTGAGAGGTTGGAATTCTGACCCTTAGAGACATAGGTAGTTTGGGATTTACCAAAGCACCAAAGCATCTTCAGAATTTTTGAAGTTTTGTGGAGCTTTTTGTTCATATATACAGTAATTTCACGATTATAAGCCACACCTGAATATAAGCCGCACCACTGGGGTAGGCTGGATTCTTCAATGAAAAAGGTGCGGCTTATATTCGTGAAACTACTGTAACTGTTTCTTGACTTTGGCCATGAGTCAGCCAAATGATTGTTATTGTGTTGGTTTCCTGCCTCAGTCACACAAGTGCTGCATTTATTTCCTGGGAGAAAACTTTGCTATTGACGAGCACCCACCTGCTGAGCTGTCAGAGCCCAACAGGGCACAGCCTTTAACCTGCAGCTCCACCAGCTTCCATCAGAATGAAATTTGAATTCCAAGCTGAACCCCCACTCTGGTTACTTGTGACTAAATTTCCTTCTCAAAACAAAGGCTGGCCTACCAAGTGCCATTTGCACTTACCTGCTGTTTGTTCCCACTTTTTCTTTTCAGGAAAGCTCTGGGATGTAATGACTCAAAGTCAGGGGTGGCTGACTGCACCCTGCCACAGAATAATAGATCTCATCTCTGTTCTGGGAGAAAAAAAAAATAAATTGTAAACAAACTGCTCATGACTGGTGATCTTTTGATCTGAGATGAGGCAGGAAAAAGAGAGCTTGCAGGAAGGATGAAATTGCTGGGCACCTCAATTGTTTTTACCTGCACTTTTCCTGCTGGCGATGGGTGTCTTTGTGGCAATTGCTGACAAGCAGTAGAGGTTGTGGGGTGAAGAAAGGATCTGATTTAACTTCATTCCAGGATGCTTGGCTGTTGTGTTAAGGGCTAAAATTTCAGGCCAGACCCCTTGCAGGACTGACTGATCACACTGCCACTGCCCTTTTGCAGAGCATGGCAATGCAGGTGTGTGATTTGATGCTCTATCCATGGAGACCTGCTCAGGGATGTCAGAGAGCTGCTGCCTGCTTGCTGCTGCCCTCCACATTTCCCTCTTGATGACTGGGTGTAAAAGGCCTCATAAAACATTTGGTATATGCAAATGAACAAACAGGTGGATTATCAAGAGCTATCAGTTCAGGAGGAAAAAAAAGTCAATTGTCTTATCTTTCCTGGAGACGTGCTATGGCCAGATAAGCAGTTCATCTTCCCAGGTATGTTCCATTAACTATATTACCCAATCAACTAGGATATATAAGGCATATTGCAAGTCTAATCTCCCCAGGCAAGTAGTATTCAATTATCCTTACCATTTTCAAGAGAGAAATATCCTGAGCATTTAGAATGCTTGTATTTTTGGCACTCAGTCATGTTATGTGAGGGCTAATAAAGAACATTCCAACTAAGAAGGCATAAGGCAGATGAAATATTGAAGAAAATGGTATTATATATGTCCTGAGGTGCAAATGTTCACCATTCCTCAAAGCGGTTTCCTGACATCTTATCTAATGTTTTGAAACTGGGTCAAGGATGAGAACAACTGAGAATTGTCATCCACTATGCCTACAGTGTGTGAATAGTTATAATTAAAATAGAAATTCTGTGGAATACTTTGTTTACAAAAGCCCTCTTTGTTGTAAAAGTGGGGTTTTTTTAGTTGTGTGTTGTTTTGCTATGTAAATTGCTTTTTGAATTGAATGCTATTCAGACAGAACAATTTTCCTGTTGCTCTTCTGAGCAAGCATTAGAGATGTCAGAAGTCACAGCTCCTGTGAGTGCTCTTGAAAGCGATGTCTTCACTGCCACGTGAGATGTAGCAAGTGGCAGATAAGTTCAGTCACAGACAGCTTCATAATTTGGTAGCTGACAAGAATCCAACGTAATATCTTTGGAGGGTTATGGGAAAAGCTCTGCTTTGTTCCTGGCAGGACTTGCAGCAGGGGTTACTGTGGACATTGTTTGCTGCCTTCCCAGACCGAACCCTGCTCTCTGTTGTTTCTCTGAGCTTTACATACACTGCAGAAACTTCAGTGTCAGTGACAGGAGCTGAGCTAAATACCAGGATATTTCAGTCGATGAAATGTGTCCAGTGCTTCAGAGAGAGATATGTTAAGAGAAAACATATCCTTTGCCTGATAATTATATACAAATGGTACAGCCTTTTATTGTAAACGTTCCATGAAACAAAGTTTTCCCAAATTCCTTTATCCCTCCTTTCCTTAAGTGACCTATGAGCTTCTTCATTCAAACATTAAAAGATGTTATTATCCATTCTTACTCCTGCCCATGTTGTACACCTGTATCTGCATTCTTCATATCTGTATTTTTTCAAGGTATAAACATCTAAAAATCCATGCATATTCACTGTATTTTCCTAAATTTTAGTACCTTCTTTCTTTGCTGGTCCATTTTTTTTTTCCATAGGGTATATTCCATACACCCATGAAAATGGTGCAGTGCTGTTTTCCCGTCTCTTTGATCTTTATTTCCTTTTCTGTCACCAGCACAGGGCAGATTCTTGCACATCTGCCCTCCTCTAAAGGCTTGCTTTATACAAAGCACTGTCTCAGGGGTCATCCTAGGGAAGGTCCCCTGCTAGAACAGGATTCTTCACCAAAATTTATATGCATTAATCTGCCTATTCGACAGACAGATTTTGCCTATAAATATTTATTTTTCACGTACTTTCAGTTTTACTAGAGCTGAAACCTTGCAAAAGTAACAAATCTTTAATTAGCTCTTTGTGATCTGGAAGTGAGCAATGCACAAGATACAAAAAGGTGTTTTTTCACAAGAATTTCAATGTTTGCAAGGTCAGAGGGAAACTGAAATGTGTAGATATGCTCCAGAGTATGTGTTTGGCCAAATTTAGTCTTCTAAACTCTTGAAATATTTGGTATAACATCCATTTACAGAAGAACTAAATTTATTCAGGTAAGTAGATAAGTAGTAAAGATACACACTTATTAATGAGAAGAAATATATGGATTTGAGCTGAAATTGGAAGCTGACATGAGAGGAGTGATATTCTCTGCATCACTCTGTACCCCATAGTTGTTTTCTACTCAATTTATATTGTTCTCAGAGCAGTTCTAAACTAATCATGTGGAATACATCTATTTCCTCCTACCCTGTCTAGAGTACATGTCTGTTTGTAAATTAAGGTTTTTGGAGCCTGGCTTTTTCCCTTGCTTACAGTTGTTTAGCACAAAACCAAAATGAAAGAAAATCCCCTAATGTGGTAAATAGGACTTATTACTTAGTGACAGTGCCTTCTATTTCCAACCTCGGGCTCCCAGTGGGTCCCACATTTGCCTCTCCAGCTAACTGCAGCATGTTCATCTCTTTCGGAGAGAAATGGCTTTGCAGAAGATAAGCAGTTCAGACAGAAATAATAAAAGCCTCGGTTGCAGCACTTACCTTCTGGTGGCCACTTGGGAAATCCTGCCTTCTTTTACATCACTGCTTGCCTGGATTATGCAGGAGAGAAAAGTGTTTGTCTGGCTGTCCCCATAGCTTTTGCAGTCTAATTCAGGCCAGTCACAGATACTTGATGCTGCACGTTTCCTCCTGAATTCCAATTTTTAGAGAAGTTCAAGAGTCCCAGCAGCTCACGTTAATTCGGGACTGAACTGTGACCCAGTTCTCTTCTCTCATCCCTCAGTTTTTGTTCCTCTTGCTCTCCCTGAACAGTTTGCAGCAGCCCAAGGGTCAGGATTTTCAAATAGCTGGTTTATAAATAAGCAGCCTATGCTAACAAAAAAATGCTTCATAAAAATAATTCTGCCTTTTCATTATAGCAGAATGTGAGACTAAGAAATGTGGCATTCATGTTAAAATCTCCTAATTTCTGCGAAGGTTTTAGTGGTAGAATCTGTTACATCACTTACATTGCTGCTGTTGTTCAAGTCCGGGAACTTCTGAAGGAGCAGTGAAATTATTTGAAGCAAACAAATCTGAACTGGTTCTGTCACAAGGCCAAAAATCTTCAATTAAGCTTTCAAATCTAGATTTCATTCTTTGTTCACAGAATAATAGCTGTAATGCTGGATCTGTAAGATGGGAACTTTCTGGAGAAATAAAGATGTTTTTCTCTGAATATTTTCCCCCTACATTTCTAGTATATCTTCACCATAAGCAGAGTAGAATAAACACAGGTTTGTGTTGTTTGCCCTATGGCTTTACTGACCTGAGCAGTATTTCAGACAACCTGCAGACAACATCTGCCTAAGCAGGAACAAATTCGTACATTTATTAAATGATTCCTCGTACTGAGCTAAAAGTCCAGCTGTCACTAAGACAGTCACATTTAAAAGACTGCACAATTTCCACTGGAATCCATGCATCCCACAGTTCAGTGCTTTGTAGTGGAAGGGATGCTCCAGCCAGGAGGAGTTCAGCCACAAAAGGTGGCACCAGGAGGGTGACACAAGCTGGCAGCTGAAGGACTCCAAACCCTCCGCTGCGAGACTTGGTCTCTCCATCAAAAGTACCTGCCTGTCACTTCCTCAGTTAATTACTGTGCTTGCAGCTGCAGAAACGGAGCTTTTTCAAAGAATAATATCCCTTGATCACCTGCAGCACAGGTCTGGGGTTATCTTTTACTGCCTGTGTAAAACCTCGCTATAATTGGTTGCGACTAAATCTCCCATGACAAAATTTTGAGATGATTTTTCATCTTGGAGTTTCAGATGCACACGGTGTGTGTGCCAAATTTTCAAGCCTCAGCTCAAAAATTGTCTGAGGATGGCATGTAGTGTCACTAATGGCATTTTTAGACATGCCATTAAATATAAAAAATTTTCTGGGCGTAATGAATATTTAGCCAGAAGTACATTAATACTTTTTATTGCTCACCAAAGTTGATTGTTCATCATCAAAGTAGTTTGTAAGAATAAATTTTGTATACAATGTAGAATGCTAAGCTATAGGACTTTTTTTTTTTTTTTTTTAATTGATCATAGAATTTAGGAAATATTTTATGCACTCCTGAGATGAAGACAAAAAACATTGTAGTTTCTTGCTCCATGTAACTTCATACCATCAGCACTCTTTCATTTTTTGGTGCTTAAAAATCATGTTAATCTAATCCAGAATAAATAGATTAGCAAAAAAATGGGAAAAAAGCCAGAGAATTCAAAAGTGTAACATATGCAAAAACATTTACTCTGTGTGGATTTTTTATAGGTGCTCCACAAGTGGAGGCTCTCTAACTTTCTGATTGGGTTCCTTTCTGAGTTTCCTGAAATGTGTGCTCTTTTAAGAAGTAATGAAGAATACTGAGGAATAAAATTTGTTCTTTTCTCCTTTTGTCTTTGAACAGCACTTTTAATATATAAAATCAGGAAGCCTTTAGAAAATCTTCTTTACTTTTTAGAGAAATAGAAAATCTTAACCTAAAGAATTCTCTGGAAATATTGCCTGGGGATATCAAATTTATTCTGCATTTTAATGAACTCACAAATGAGTCAATTTAAAAGTAGTATACTATAAACTCTGCTTCCTTCCTACATCTGTTCATAAACATAGAAGGATGTATACCTAGGGGAAACTTGCTTCCTCTTACATGCAAGGAGGAAAAAAATTCTAACTAGGAATACAAATTTTTGCTCATTCCCTGTGGGTAAACATCACAGAAGGCAGGCTAGTTAAGTTTCATTTGTGAGGCAGAGCTCCTCGTGGAGGTTCGTTGTTAATCAGCTTTGGTGGAGACAGAAGCGTGCCACTCTGGATCTGAGGAGTTTTGCAATTTGCATCGAGCCAGTCGAGCAGAACTCCTGCCTAATAAACCATACAAATCATCATAACAAAAAAAAACAAACTAAACAAAAACAAAAAAATTAAGAAAAGTCTTATTTACCAACAATTTATTCTGCAGAAAGTTTCCCATTTTCTATAGCAAAGAGCACCTCTCTTAAAAAAGGCTGAAACAAACTTTGAGGACAAGTTTAGTAATTACCTATAATCAAAATACTTATATATAATCTCTAGGTCTTCCAAATAGACATTTTTTAAAAATTAGAACTGACATCTGCAGGCAGATTATAAATGAGCCCTGGTGTCACCATTGCCTGTTTCTGTCAAAAGAGGATCCCAAATTTCTGCTGCACTGCACTGTGTGCATAAGCACTTCTAAAACAGTATTTCTGTTAAGTGATAATCAGGCATCAGAGGTTACAAGTGACATCTCAGCTGTCACTGTGCAGTCACACAATGATTTCCTGCAAAGGGTGACTGCTCATTTCGTGTAAAAGGAGTGGGATGTGGGGAGGGTAACCCTCGAGTGCCAAAACCTGGGCTCCAAATCCACATATCTCTTCTGAGAGCAGTGACTGGGCATGTTTGGTGAACAGAAGGAATGCTTTGAACACTGTTTTTGTTGTTGTTGGGGTTTTTTTAGGTAGGTTTTTTTTTTTTTTTTTTGTGTGTGTGTGTGTGTGGTTTTGTGGTTTTTTTAAATGTGCCTGAGTAATGTCAATTCTCAAAGTGAGGACTGCAAGTTTTTGTTCAGGTTAAGCAGTCATGCCTGACACTCTGTCAATGTGAATGGAACTAAAGGGGTACTTAGTAGACACTTAGGGTGTCACCTCTGCTTGAAATCCTCTTGAAAAACGTCACATTTATTCTCATTGATTCAAAACTGTTGCTTTGCTGGTTTTTCTAAAGGTGTTTCCTGGCTTTTTGTGCCATGCAGGTCAGCACAGTACGTAGTGTATGGACATCATGTGCTAAATTGCATAGAGATGGTGTTCCATAAACCCAGCCACAAATAAAATACACAGTGGGGCTTCCATTCCACAAACACTCGTGTCACCCTTCAGTAGAGAAATCAGTTTTGAGCAACACTGAATAATTACTGAGTTCATTTTTGTTTCTGAAATGTTAGAAGGACGGTAATTGTCTAAGTCTAGAAGGAAGATTCAGAATTGTGTAGCAGTTGGGCATCAGTGCATTAATTGTGAAAGTTTGCTTTCCCAAATATGTAAATGGGCTTTCTTGGCCCATACACACAGGCTGATACTCTTTTTTTGTTGCCATAAGTAGCAGTAGAAAAATTAGAGCTTTGTCATCTGAAGTGTCAATCCACCCTCCTCTCAATATGATCTGCAGGTGTTTTACAAATTTTACAGTGATACAGACTTATCTGTCCTTATCTGTTTTAAAATTGATATTTTCTTATTATCTCTTAATTTTTGTACTGAATCAGTTCAAAATGGTTGTGGTCATAGTACTTAAACAGCTTTTTTTCTTTAAATATGACACTTCTTTTTGAGGTGAAAGTTGTGCTGTCCTCCATCTCTAATTAATTGTGCCAGCAGCCATAACATTTTATTATGTGATTCATAAAGCTTTTATTTGGCATGAAATAGAAGTAACTTAGCTTTGAGGTATGAACTGCTCCAAGAGCAGAGCCTCGTATTTAATTCTCTTTAAAAATCACCTTAGAAGATATTTAAAGATTCCTTTTGGTGCCACTCAGGTATTTCTGGGGGGCTTTGGTTGTTGTTGTGTTCAGAAGTTGGTAGGGACAGCTGGAAGATGAGCCCTCCTGGCTGTCCCTGCTCTCCTGCACACACTGAGCATCTCCAGCCCTGCTCTGTGTTTTGCCCAGGGGTCCCTGATCTTTGTCACTGCTTTGTGGTGACAGGGTCTGCCAGAAGCCTCAGGGTAAGATGCAGTTTAATCCACGCTCCAGCCTGTTGTCATTCACCTTTTCTCTCTCCTCAGCTCCAGGTGCACTGGTGTTTTGCAGTTGGGGACTTGCAGTTGGTGTTTTGCAGTTGATGATTTGCAGTTGATTTGCAGTTGGGGATTTGCAGTTGGGGATTTGCAGTTGTGTTTTGCAGTTGGGGATTTGCAGTTGATGTTTTGAAGTTGATATTTTGCAGTTGGTGATTTGCAGTTGTGTTTTGCAGTTGGTGATTTGCAGTTGATGATTTGCAGTTGATTTGCAGTTGGGGATTTGCAGTTGGGGATTTGCAGTTGTGGATTTGCAGTTGGGGATTTGCAGTTGGTGTTTTGCAATCGATGATTTGCAGTTGTGTTTTGCAGTTGATGATTTGCAGTTGGGGATTTGCAGTTGGTGATTTGCAGTGACATTGGTTGAGGTCTAAATGCTTATCAGGGAGAATAAATAGCAGAAGGAGAATATCAGAACAAGCTCAATAGATCAGCTCTTCTCTTTAGCCTTTGTGTGGGGTTTTGACTCCAACCACAATGTCAGAAAGGCTAAACCTCTACCAGAGCATCAAGGGAAAAGAAATGTTCCCATTACAGCGAGATAAAGAGCTTTAGGTTGCAGTCTGCTTTCTCTCCAGTGCTAGCAGGGTCATCATTAGTCATTCATTATTGCACAACACCTTCAATATTGGGTTTAATTACAATTCAAGTCGTTATGTTGTCTAATAATTTCATATCTAAAATATCAATATCCAAAATTAGAATAAATGTAGTATAATAATTTCCTTAGTAGCAGCCTTTATTTCATCAAGAAGCCATACCAGACAAGCAGGATGAATGCCATTGAGCTCTACTCCCTGATTAGCAAAGGCTGGATTTATTTGGTTTAAATATGACATGAAATAAGATGAATGGAAGGAAAAAAAAACAACAAAAAAGCAATTATGTTTAGCTTTTTAAATCTCTGCCTTCTACCTAGCACCATGCTAATTCAATACTGAAAGAGAAAACCCAAGAGAGTTCAAAAAGCTGATGGTATTAGATCACTGTAGTTGCTGCAACAGACAGAAGTAGAATACAAAAGCAGCATTTTAATGCTCAGAAACTCTGAGACCTAGCTCTGGTTCATGGTAGGGCAACATAAACCATCAGGCTTAAGCTGGGACTATGAGTTGGGATTTTTAACAGCTCCTCTCTCCTGTCCATGCTCTCCTGTAGCAACCAAAAGGAAAGATTTATCTTTGACTCTTTCATATTGACACCTATAACCAAAGAGTGATTTCATTGGAGAATAGTTATTATTCACCCTCGTGGCTATTACATGAATATTTAACATAAGATCAAAATGCCATAACCATGTTCTTGCTTCTGATTCAAAACACACCATCAGGAGTGATTTGCTGTTAATATCAGAGAGCCTCTGGGCGACAGTTCCTCTCAGAAAGCAGCCTTCCTAAAGTGGCATTCAAATGTTGTCTGATCTGCAAATAAGGAATTCTCCAGGGCTTTCTGTACAATAACCTGACGTACTAAGTGCAGTTTTGTCGTCCCAGTAGAGTCTTTAGGAAATTCTGTGCTTGAAGTCAGGGATTTTTTGTGTTTTATAACTTACTGATGTAATTTTTCAAAGCAAATTTGTTAGACCATTTTTATTTTTAAGATCTTTTGATTTACCAAGAAACAAGTTCAGGGAAAAAAAAAATCCAAACAAATGGCCCATAGTATTAAAAACTTTGTGGAGATTAAAGAAAATGTCTTGTAAATGTACTTTGAATTATAGTAACACTTGCAAACTTAGGAGCTTTGAGCAGAGCATAATCCATTATATCTGTATAGAGTCTATTTCTGATTGATTTCCTAGGAAACTCTTGTATAAAACACTGAACCTGCAGTCTTCTCAAAGATCTTTGTCTTTCAGCAAATTCTGAAATGTCAAAACTGTCATTCTGATATTTGTGTGGTGTCATTCCAAACTGTGAGCTGGATCATGGAATGGTTTGGACTGGAAGGGACTTACAGATCAGGCAGTTCCACCCCTTCCCATGGGCAGGAACACCTCCCACCAGACCCATCAGAGCCTCATCCAGCCTGGCCATGTTGTGCCTGATTTCCTTTCCTCTGTGTATTTTCTATTAAAGCTTGATACTTATTAGGAGGATTGGAATTACAGTAATTTCACAACTATAAGGTGCACCGGACTATGAAGCGCACTATTTTTTTTTTCCAGCGAGGATCTGCGCGCAACAAAGTAATGAATTAGTAACGGAATCACAATCGCAGGGTTTACTGGCAGGTGCTCAATTTGCAAACATTTTTCACGGATCGGTGAAGCCTTTAAACGCAGCCCCAGGCACCCTCCCTGTGCTGCGGGCCCCGGCACTCCCGGCTGCCCCTGGCGCCAGCTCCGTGGCTCGCACTTCCAGGTTGGCAAATTTCCGAACTTTGTCCATAGATAAAGTGCACTGGATTATAAGGCGCACTTCTGAGTTTCAATCAAAATTTTAGTCAAAAGGGTGTGCTTTATAGT
>VRYO01002782.1:28387700-28440185 GCA_009812075.1 Sialia sialis | reverse complement strand
TTTTTTTTGTGTGCAGATTAATTATCTCTCTAGCACAGACACACAGACACAGAGTGAATCCCACAAGTGGCCTATCTATTTCTCTTCAGGTTTTGCAGAGCCAAGAGGCTGTGACAAGCACCTTGAACAGGTAAATATTTAACCATATTCCAATGAGGATTGCATTGTGGACCAGACTGCAGAAATTGAGGAAAATTGAAACATTTGCTATCAGCACAAAATAACTCATACTTTACTTTCTTCTGTGCACTTGCCTAGCTGCAGAGCTCTGAATATAGCAAAACTATTAACTCCTGGGAGAGGGGTTTATCACATTTAACAAGAATAAGAGTATTTTACATGCATGGCAATGATTTAAGTATTTTGTAGGCAATTTACTTGCTTTTAAGCAAAACTGCTGGTAATGCACGTTGCAGTTTCTCAGTGTGTGTGTGTGTGTGTGTGTGTGTGTGCTTTCAGGTTTATGCAGAGATTTCTGAGTGCTTTGCTGGATGGGGGTCAGTGGCCTGTGCTGGGCACAGAAAGACTTGGACACATCCTTAAGTGTAAGCACACAGTTCTGGGCTTTCTGATTTGCCCTAAATACATAGCTAAATATAATAGTAGGGCAAGATTGCTGGGATAATGAACAGTAAATGGTGCCTTTCCCAAGGGGATAATGTCCTTTGTAAGATCCTCCAGTGCATCTCTGATTAAATCTGTGGCTTTTTGCTTGTCTCAGGATGCTCATCTCTGCCTCTGACTTGAGCAGAGCTTTTGCTATAGAGGCAGTGTATGTACACAGAGGTAAAATAAGAGACAGTCTTTCAAAGAAATATTGTAGATAATTAAATTAACAAGAAATGAGTTTGTGGTTTGTGTAGAGGAATATATAAAGGTAAAACAAAAAAGATGTTATTCCTTTATACAAAGTTTGACTTCTTATCCCAAAGTGTGTTTTCTTATTTTACATCAGTTGTTGATTAGATTTAACAAGAAAACTGATCCACTCCTTTATTGTATTCTCAGAAGAAAGTTAATAAAATTGGATATTCCTGTTTGGAATCCTTTCTCTGGGAGTGTTACTGTAATATTACCTGAGAGTTTGCTGCATACCTGCCCCTGTTTAAGAGGGATTTGGACTGTTTCGTTAATACTAGGATTTAACTTCTGGTCATCCTTTAAGAGGTTGGGCAGTTGAACTTGATGGTCACTGTAGACCCTTCCAACTTTGTACTTGACTGTGTTTTATTCTATTCCTTCTATTCTGACACTTAAAACTCAGCCCAGAGAGAAACAAGAAGATCAAAGATATGCAAACTGTCCCAATGAAATGTTGGAGAATGTTTACAAAACCTTCAGCTTGGGAATTGGATTTGGTCTTGCTGAATAATGTTTTCATGCAATTATTTCCTTATGCCTAAAAAGAAATTTTTCTAACCACTGTAAGACTGAGGTTTGTGAACTGCCTTAAACAGAAACAAAAGTTTTACAAAAACTCCAGAAACTAATTTTGAGTAATAATTAAATTATCTGTAATTAATGTTTTAGTAAGAGCACATATTTCTCATTGAGAATTGGAAATATGATTATTTTCTAATTGTACCTAGTAAAATAATTTTGCTATAATATCCCTTAGTTTCCAAAATGCATCTTGATTACTTCCTCTGGAGTAAACAAAAAGAAGAAGAAACATCATCTTTCTTGATTTACTTTGAGTTTTAAAAGCCAGCACATTTGCATTTATGTTCACATAAACTTGAGTCCACTTTTAAGCAAAGCAACCTAAAATAGTCCTCCATACATATGTTAGGATATTTTTCAATACTGTATTTGTTTACAAATCTGCTTAAAACTTAGTGTTGGGCTACACACATAGAAATCTCAAAGTAGAATATGATTACAGCAGTTTGTGACTAGACAGAGAGATTCCTATGGGCATGGGAAGTATAGTCCGTTCAAATAAAGTTCTCATCAGTATTGGGATTGTAATTGAAGCCAGACTGGTGCTAGCAGTGGTGTGGTGGGACATTGAGGGGTGTGCAAGTCAAAATTATTTGTTGATAAATATATTTTGCTAATGAAAAAATACAGAAATAGAATTTCAGTGAAATGCAAACGTGAGAGACATATAATAAATACACATTTCAATGTAGAGAAGTGTTATTTTTGTATTGGACCTGGAAAAAAACACAAAAAAAAAACCCCAAAAAAGCAACAAAACTTGTAGCAGAAAATAAATCCTTTTTTCTAACCGGTTTTGGAAGGACAAATGGGAGGATGCTGGCTTGCAATAGAGCACATCCTGAGGCAGACCCTGTCACCTCTGTGTTATGCCTACAATTGCACTTACCTTTTGCAGCTTCTCCTATTTTTCAGCAATTTTTGACTCAACAGCAATTACCTTCAGGGCAGGCCAGCAAGGGGTGTTCAGGGAAAGCAGGAGCATTTCATAATCCTTGTGTATTCTATGGATTTGTGCTTTTATTTCACCTGACAGGAAGAAGCAGAGAAGATAAAACGGGCAGCATTAGGCTTTGATTTGAGCTTTTTTCATTTTAAATGTCCTGAGACACTAACATTGTTCAGGCTGTGATATTCAGATTTCCAGCACTTTTATTTCAAGTGTCATTGCTTATCATTGTGATAAAAAGACATTGCCACTGAGAGAAAGGAGAGAGTCAGCTGTGCATATTGTCAGACCCTCCTTTGGAGTGGATATTTTCAAACACAAGGTCCTGTTGAATTTGGAGTGCAGGGAGGTTGATTGATGCTCTAAGTGATTCAAAGCTGATTTCTGTTAGAGCTGTCATTGGAAGAGTGGAGGTGATAACACAGCTTTCATGATTAGCTCTGCATATGGTTTGCTGATAAGGAAGTTGGAGAGGAAATACTGTATTTTAAAAAAATCGTCAGGATGGAAGGAAGAGGAGAGGGAAGCAAGGTGAAGGTTTTGACAATATTAACATTTCTTCTGCATCCAAATCAGCTCAGTCCTGCAGCAGGGCCAAAAGTCTGGATACAAACTAAAGAGCTGAAATCCAGAACAAAACAACTCTTATTTAACAAAAAATGTATATAAAACCATCAGCACTGTGGTGAATTATTCTAAAGTTTAGATGTTCCTCAAAATACTGTGATAAAATCTTTAAATGTTGCTGTCCAATTCTCCTTCTGCAGTCAGTTTTGCCCAGCTGAATTGAACTGAAATGCTGATATACAGAATTTTATCTATATGCTTATCTATGGTTGCTCTGAGCAACCTGGTCTTGTGGAAAGTGTCCCTGTCTATGGCATGAGGTTGGAACTCAATGATTTTTAGGGTCCTTTCCAACCTAAACAATTCTACGCTATATATATATATATATATAAATATATATATATATGTGTGTGTGTGTGTGCGATCTTTATTTGAAAAAGCATATTATTTGAGACTTTGCTCTCTAGTTTTATAGCTCTTCAGGTGCCCGAAAATTGCACTTTCCTCAAATTTGTGAATTCTCATGGCTTTGGAAATTGCTCAATATCGCTCAGACCTTGAGAGCAGCTTGAAAATTACCTACCAGCCTGCTCCTGAATTTTTTTCTGGTACCCAAAATGGGAAAATAAAGTAAAAATAACCTGTACTTTTACAAATCTTACCCTGATAATCAAACTATGAACAAAGTGCAAAAATCACGATATTTATCAATTCATTCAATGCCACTTCTTAATTATGATCCATATAAGGCAGATAAATAACCATACAAGATTTGTCCTTGATTCACATATCTGGGTTAAGAGTTGGGATTTTGTTTGTGGCACCTCTCTCTGAAGTGCAGCTGGGCATATGCAGTGCCAGCAGGGGCTGTTCTGCCTCCAGGGTTTTCATTCTGTATAGGTCTGCCAGCACTTTGGAACCCATTTATAGAAACACATGAGGTAAGCAAATGCTATTTATAGCATTTAATGCCTGTGGTGGGTTTTTTTGTGGGGGTTTTTTGGTGGTTTTTTGGGTATTTTTGTTTTGGGTTTTATTTTTTTTTATTTTTTTTTTTTCCAGGGGGAAGGGGTTTGTTTGGTTTTGCTTGCTTGTTTTGGTGGTGATAGCTCTTGGAATCATATTCTACCATAAAACAAAAGAACAGGCCATGATTAAGCCTTTTTTATGCAAATGCAGGTAATGATCCATTAACCCCTGGTGTCAAAGCTATTTGCACATTCATCATTCAGCAGACTTCTGATATGAGGAAAATAAATACAATTCCAGCCTACTCTGTTCAGCTGGCCCATTTTCTAACAGTTCAATAGACTTGTCGGAGAATGATCAACATTTAAAATATGGATGAAGGATGAGGTTAGTGTTGGCACAGAAACACACCCACACCCAATTTAAAAAAATAAAAAAAATAACACAACAACAAAATCCTGAAAACCAAAAAAGCCCACAACTTTAAAAGTTAAAATTGTTTCACTTTTGATTTTTGCACTTGGATGTCAGAGTGTCAAGAACAACAGTGAATCACAATTAACTCTAACAGTGATAAAAGAAAAGCTGTTGTAAGCACAGTACATCATATTAACAAACAATTAAATCACTCTTTTTTATTATTTTTATTTTTTTTTAGCATTTTGCTACCCATATGTTTATCTTTAGAGTGCTTGTGACTGGAAAAGGTACCTGCATCTTCTGTTTTACCCATATGGTCCCATAGGAACAGATGCCTGAAATGGCTTAGGAAAGGTGTGACTCATGCTATCTGCTGGATTTTTCCTGGCATTTTTTCCCTTGATTTGTCAAAATATTGCATAAAAGAATGTTCATTTATAGGATTACAGACCAAAACCTACATTTAGAAATGCTGTCATAAATGCCTGCATGCAGTCTGGCTGTCTTTCCTGCCAAGGACTGTTAATGCTTAAATTAGCCACCTGATGGTCTGGTGCCTTGTTGTTCACAAATGTCAACTGCTCGTGAAAGAAATAACAGTTTTTTTCCATCAATTCACAGAATAACATTCTGAGTGAGCTCATAAACCCCACTAATTACTGGCGAAATTTTGCATGTACTTTTCCTTTGGATTGTTTAGTGCTCCATTGTAGGTGACAATGGCAGCACCTGGAGCTGCAAGTGGGGGCTCTCCAAATTTTGCTTCTTGGAAAGAAAGGGCAGCTGAGTCAAGAAAAAGAAGGCAACAAAACTTGATCTGAGTCTTGGTTCTTGTTTTTGGTTATAAACATAATTATTAGGCAAGGAATTCAGATTACAGCATTTTCCTCTCTGCAAAGCTTATTCAGATAAAAGGCATATTAATTTTCTATGTTTTCCTGCCACTGAAGCATCATTGTTTAACATGGTTTGTTTTTTGGGTTTTGGTCTTTTTTTTGGTACTTTCTATCTCCTCTTTGCCCTCTCTCCTCCAGCTCTGAATTCTGCAGAATATAGAACCTGTATCAAAGCTCACATGGGTTTTAAATATATATGTATAAATAAATATTGTATTTCTTATTTGAGAAGCAATGTTTAAGAAATGCAATCTTCTAAAATCTCTTTTCTTCAGTTATCAAAACCCAAAGTCAAGCTGTGACATGTCCTATAATGCAATCTAATTTCTAGAATCGTGTTACCGAAAGAGCCATTTAATTTGTACTTTTCAGCAATTTTCAACTAATTCTCTATTGTAGTTTCTGGGACTATTCCTTAGAATACATTTTATTTCAGATATATAACTACCCCCTGAAGCTCAGGCAACCTTCATCTGATAAAAATGGGATTTTAGAGCTGTCTGCCACACTATTCTAAGAGCTAATGAATCAGTTTGGGTAGCTACAAATTTCAGGAATTCCCATAGCTCAGCAGCAGTTTATTTTACAGTAGGTAAATGGAAATATTTTGTAAGAAATAGAGGCTTTAAAGGAAAGACTGAGAAAACAGAAAGTCCAGATGGAATGTTGTCACTGTTTTGATGGCACAAAGACAAGGTTTGCTCTGCAGATCTCCAGTGGCAGAGCCTCCAGAGATGTTTTTAAAATCCCCGTCTCCTCCCAGCCTGTTCCAGTAAGGATATTCAGAATAAGAATGTTTTTAATATTGGATGGTTTCCTAAAGCCAAATTTTTGGATTATTCAGAATATGGTGGGGATGTCTGTGTCCAAATGAAGCAGCTGATTGACATCACTGGTTTAGTGGAAAGTGTCCTGGGCAATTGCAGGGGATTGGTGCAAGATGATCTTTAGAGTCCTTTCCAACCCAAACCATTCCATGACTCCATACAGGTCATGACTTCCACTTTCTTTAGATGAGCAAAGTGCTCTGTGTGTGAGAAACCAGCTATTTCATTATGCATTAGGAATTAATAGAAAAAAACCCAAGCTATTAAACAGAGTGTTTCCATGGAGAATCTTTTGTTGTGATCTTTTGAAGTGCATTATTTATGTGTATTTGCTAAGGTGGTGAATGAAATGGAAAAGCATTTTGTGTTTTACCACTGCATTGAGCACAGTCATGTAGGAGAGGATCCACATGTGCTGGAATTACTCCTGTGCCACTCACTCGCTTTAATGAAACAGCTCATTGTCATTGTTATACTGTGGAGATGAAAAGCTTTGGAAACAATACAAAATTTTCCTTTTTGATACACCACTGGGCATTTCTTAGAAAATGAGCAGTTCTCTTACTTTGGGAGACGTGTCAGGGAGACTTCCACATCCCCTCATGTTTCTTTCAGATGTTCTGAGGCAGAGTTGGGAAACAAGTTTCAAAGATTCTGCGTTCTTTGTGCCAGGGCAGAACATTATTTGATGTGGTCTAGAGTTATTATACACTTCTGCTGCTCTTTTCAATGAATAAAAGAAATAATAAAATATTTAGGCTCAGATTAGCCTAAGAACATGGTAACTTTCAGTGGGGAAGTAGAAAGTCAGTGATCAGAAATTGCCCCTTTGGGTACTCTGTACTTTGGTTTTCTAGTATTGCTGATTCAAAAGCTTTCTAAAGAGGAAAAGGAAATCTGCTGTGCTAAGAGTTGAATGTCATAAGCAAAATATTCAATATTTGGAAAAAAAATGATGAAGTATTGTAATTGCGTCACTGATTTGAACATTTTAGGGAAAAGCAATTAAATAATTTGCACTGATTCAAAATACTGTATAGTTTGTGGAAGACGGTTCATTTCTCAGGGAAAAAAAGAAAAAAAAAAAAGATATTAATATAATTACACCAATTTTCTTTCCAGTTTTTTTTACCAGAGTATGAACTTTTACAAGACCTAAATCTTTTATCAGCTCTCAGCTGTATCACTGCTGTCTTCACTTCAGGCAGTTTATATAAGCTCCTCATTTTGTCTTTGATAGTGTCAAAACTTTTCATCTGGACATCCACATTACTTCGTTTTTGCTTCACAATTTAGGTTCTTATAAACTGTGCTAGAGCTATGCTGAAAATTTTTTTTTCAGACAGAGAACAGGTGCTTATTCTACAGTCCAATATCCAGAAGTAGAAGGAAAATGAATGACATTTCATTTGTTTTAGAATTTCCAATGCTCTTCATGTTCTATATGGATGTCAATTTTGATTTCAGTGTGGTCTTTAATTTTAAATATATAAATATCTGTGTGATTTATATGAATATATATGTGTTCATATACCTATATATATGAATGCAGCTTTGCAAACCTAGTTTAAGAAATTTAAGGAGCAAATTTCCCTCTGGATGTTCTTAATCAATACCTTCAACATCCTATTTTTAATCAATAATTTCTGCCTACAAAGTCCATAGAAAATGTGTTGGCAGAAACAGATGGAGCTGCCCAATAGCTGACAGCAGAGCAGTGGGGAGCCCTCCAGGGAGGTGTGAAATAAGGATTAAAGTCTCCTGATCTGGAGGAGGATATGGAGCAGGACTCCCAGGGGGAATGTTCTGGCAGCAGGGTAGGCAGCAGTAGGCAAAGGGGAGACTTTTTTTGTCTGTTTCTTGAAATAATCAGAGCTCATGTTCGTGATGAGCCTGACAGGTGAAAGGGCTGAATGTCATCTTGATCATAAACTTGAACAGTTCTGGACCTCATTGTTTTGCCCATAAGCTGTAGGATGTTTGCTGTAAGATCTTAAAGTTTTTGTATTTAGATGCCCAAGGCTTCTTGAAAATATATTCTATAGCTTTATACCAACAATTACCAAATTAAAGTTGCTTCAGCAGTGGTATTCGTCTTGTTTTTGTAGAATTGTTCTTTCTAATAACTAAAATAATTCCTCTTGGGAAGGTACAGATACCAGACAGAAGGATAATGTTATGCTGATATTTAAAAAGAGTCACTGCTGGCCTGTTAGCCTGGTATTGATCCAGAGCAAAATAATGCAGTGGTTAATGCAAAGCTTGCTTAATAAAAATGTAAGGAATGTAATGTAATTAATGCCTATTAGCATTGGCTGAGGGAAAATAGATCCTACCAAGCTACCTTGGTATTGGTTTTGATGAGATTAGAAGTTGATTGATAAAATAAAGATGTTGACGTTTGTCATGAGCCTTGGAAAAAATATCGGCAACGTGAGCTAGCTCAGGAGCAGCAGCAAACAACACAGCGCTGTAAATTAACAATAACCAAAGGGTGTAATTTCAGTTCTACTTTAAGCTGTGTTGGCACCTCAGAGTAGAAAATTAAAACCTTTTTCAGCCTTAATTACAGAGCTGACTGAGCAATCTCATTGCAGTGACCCTCTCCATTTACTCTGAAGCGTTATCACCAGTCTGGTGATGGTGCTGTATTTGTGAGGTCAGTTGAGCCACTATTCACCAAAATTTAAAAAAGTTATGGAATCTGGAGCTTTGCTCAGTGAGGGCATCAAAACTTTCGGCAAAAATTTCTACTCACAGTAGTATGGGTAAATATGCAGCTCATGCCACATTTCTGTCTTCATAGCAATGACATGGGATTTTCTAGCTCAAGACATGGTATCAAAGCCCATGCATAAACAGAAAGGTGAGTAAATTTTGGCTGCTCTAGTGCTGCCTGTAAGGTTGGGAAAATCTTTATCAAACTAAGGAATCATCAGTTGTCAAGAAAGAGCAATATACACCTTACTGGTATAGATATTGCTTGAGAAGCCTCAAGACAGGAATGACAGTAAGTGGATTTTTGGAGGGTGAGAAAGAAAGGAAGATAGACAGAACAAACCCCATAGCCAAGTTAAGCAAGACAAATTCCCAATTTTATTTTTAGTAAGATAAAGCAGTTGTACAGAACAGAGCAATATGCTATAAATGCAGAATGCTGACAAAGCATATGTTGTTAAAATCTGAGGAAGGATAATGAAATAGGACAGAGAAGGCTGAAATTTTGTCAGCATTTCATAATGCAAATGAAAAGAAGCCATCACAGTTGATCTTTTTTGAGTAAGTGGTCTTCCCATATTAATTTGTTATATCAAAAAGGAGATTAAATGTTTCAGTTTTAAAAAATCATATTTTTCTGTAAGTTTTGTGTAAGTATTTGTTAAAACTACATTGACACTACTAGAAGAGATGAAATGGAGTTTTAGTCTCAGTTTTGTTTTTAATTTTAATTATTACCTTGAGTTAAGTTCTTGTGTAGAATTAAGAGAGCTTATTTTTGGCAAAGGGAAAAAGTAGGTGATCCTGTAGGGAAGACTGGAGAAACTGGCATCAAGAAAGTTAATGCTAATTTTAATATAGAGTTGACTTAGAATTTCTGTGCCAAAACAATTTTTGTTTTAAGGGCTACATTTGCTAAAATAGGTCTCTGAAAGGATCCTAGCCTTAAGTCTAGATTTTCAGCACACCTAAAATTGCTTTACTAATCTGCTGCTACTTCTGTGAGCTCATTAAAATGAAGAGTCCCCTCACTGTTGATATGGTTAAACAATAAGAGGTGTAAATCAGGGCTCAGGTGGGTGCCCCTGTGTGCAGAGCTCATCCTCAAGGCAGCCATGCTGTTGTATAAAGATATTTGTGACTGCCTTATTGTTTAGTGTGCATTGCTCTAACTTCAGGGTAATCAGGATAATATAACAAGAACAAGAGTAAGCTCCAGAGTAAAATTTGTGGTAAACCTGGAGCTGGTATTGGTTCAATATTCCTAAATACCCATTTGCTTTACATAGTGGTGATGTATTTTGTTTTTTTAGAACTCTGCCCTTTGGTTCATGATCTCTTTTTGAGGTGAGGGGGAAATTGTTGAATATAATCTAAGGCAAGTTATCGTTTGTGCTATGCTAGAAGCATGAGGAATGTTTTAAATCTTCCATTGGAAGCAGATTTCTGACTTTTCAAATCTTCTCTCTTAATAGGAGATTCTTTTGAACATCAGAAACATGAAGGACCTTCTCATAAATTAGCCACAGCCTCAATTACCTGCATCTCTAGGTGATATTGAACAAATATTTAATTGAAAGCAAAAGTATTCTTCTTTTTTTTCTGACATTTTTCCTTAAAGTGATATAAAAAAGTGATATAAAAAAATTATATATTAAAAAAAATTCTGGTAATTCACCATCAGTATGATTTCCCACACACTCATCCTGCCTGGGCCTGGGATCCCTGCAGCCCCTGACCCAGGCTGGCCAGCTGAACAAAAGGAAGCCTTAATTAAATGATTACATAAATTCCCTCTGGAGAAGCTGAATAAAATTCATTACATGTAGGATTTCCAGCTCTGAGCAGATGTGAAAGGAAATCTGGAAGCCTCGTGAACTGGCAGAGAAATCCCAAATCTAAGCTATTGAAAAATGATGGGATGAGAGATGATTATTTTTGAAAGAATTGCATCCCCTTTTGAGGCACTCTTGTTATTTCTCAGCCTTGCTCGTGTCTGGGAGGTTTGTTTGGAGTTGATTAAATACTTTGTGCTCATGACTGGCAGTGGGTTGGTGCCAAAGAGGGGAGATGGAGGCTTGCTGCACATTGTACAAACTTGTCAGAGGGGAGGCAGGGAAACATCTGTTTCTCTGACATGACAAGGTGCTGGTGAGCAGCAAATATTACACGTAGAGCTTGTTGGCTTTGTGCAGCCAAAATATTTTGCAGGGATCTGTCAGTTTGATGCTTTGGGTGAAGAGGGGAAGGGGAAGAAGGACTTCCCAAAATACCGTGTAAGAACTGTGCTGAAATCATCTAAAATGATTGTGTTTGAATGTTCTGAACATGGAGAGCTGTGATGGGCTTTATATTCCTTTCAAACACCATCCTTAATAGAAATGTTGAAAGCAAGGAGTGTGAGTATAACTTTGATAATTATATTTCAACCTGCCAGTTCTGGGTAACCATTCTAAACACTTAATTTTTCTCAATTTAGACCAACCATAGGTTTTGAAATACTAAAATGATATGGTAAATTATTGGCACAGCCTTGCAAGGCTCTAATTGCCTGCCTGTGTTTTTAAGAGGATTTTGTTTGCTCTGGTATCCCATGGCTTGTCATTTCTCCCATTTCAGGATGGAGCCCAAACTCAAACTCTGAATCTGCATCCCATCCCACAAAAACATTCCAGAAGTGCCATGCAGGGGAGTACCAGTGATACATCACATTTAACTGCTTAGCAGCTGGGTTTTTACAAGATCTGCTCTGCTAATAATGCTGAAAGCACAAAACCTGACATGGTTCTTTAAAAACAGCACATTGTCCCATTTCTCCTGTGCCTTCCTAATGGCACCACACAGGAAGCAGAACTCCTCACTGACCAATTCAATTATTTTTCTGTAGCTGGACATGTTGCTAATGGCAATCCATTAGAATCTCCTTGTACTGCTGGCAGGTCTTTATTTATCCATGGGACTGAAAGCATTTTAAATCCCTCTGGAAAAAAGTCTTTGTGGAGAGAAGTGAATAGTCCTCTGAAAAGACTGAGGAAAACTCCTGCTTTTTCCTCCTCAGTAAGGACTTTTTAATGGAAATTAGATGTTATGGAAGTATTGGCTCTTTTTTTATGCTGAATAACAATGTTGATGATGATGATAAAAATAGATTGAATCAGACTATTTGCATATGGTTCCTCCAGCAGCAGTTTCTGTTGTTTCCTTCACTGCTGTCACTTAGAATCTGCCCATGAGCAGAATGAGCTGTGTTGGGAGCTGATCTGTCTGCACACTGTGCTTTTCCATCAGCTGGGATAACTCTGGCTGTTGGGAGCTGGTCTGTCTGCAGACTGTGGTTTTCCATCAGTTGGGATAATTTTGGTTGTTGGGAGCTGATCTATCTGCAGACTGTGCTTTACCATCAGTTGGGATAATTTTGGTTGTTGGGAGCTGATATGTCTGCAGACTCTGCTCTTCCATCAGCTGGGATAATTTTGGTTGTTGGGAGCTGATCTCCCTGCAGACTGTGCTTTACCATCAGTTGGGATAATTTTGGCACACTCCAGGTCTCTGTGCAGTCTTGGATCCCTCAAGTGCCAGCGCTGGCACAAGGAGAAGGACAGCCCATCCTGGGCAACAGAGGCAGAGCAGGAGCAGATATTTTAAACTGCAGTCCCAGTGTATTTTCTGAGTCCTGCATGCCTTGAATGGCAGCAGTTTAGCAATTTGATGGGTAAGTTGTTGTTTTAGAGAAAAAATCCAGATTTTACTGTCCACTGAGTCAGACAGAATCTCTGCCTGTTTATTTCAGTCCTTGACCTTTGCCATGGAGTTGTCTTTCACTTTCTGCAGTACAGCAAATTTTCAACCAATTTTCAGCTCTGGGTTAGCTAATAGTTCTGTGTGAAGAGGTTCACACTGGTTTAAATGCTGTCTCACTGTTTAAATAACTTTTTTTTGGGGAAAGCTGTGAGAATGCAGCCACAAAAAATAAATGGAAAATAAGGAAAGGGAAAAAATGTGTGCTACTTGGAAATGACTTTGTAATGAACTGTTATAAGAAGGTATTTCAACTAGATAACTCCCATGCAATAATAAACAAAATAATAGCTAAATCAAAATTTAATTGGATCGAGTTTGCATTAACAATAAATAAGCTTAAGGATTCAGAAGCATAAAAACTTCTAAGATAGAGAATCCAAGGGCCCAACCAGTTCAATATAGGTTTTTGGAAAGAGGTCAGAAGGGAAACATAAAGCATCCAGAGCACAGGGAAACTTATCCAATCTTGGGATACTTCGCAGACTTTAACTGATAAGGTAAGGACAAAAAAAAAGTACTTTTGAGCCAGGCTTTGTATCTGCACTATCCTAACTGGTTGGCAATGACAGACTTGGCCCTGACCATTTTTGAACACATTGACTTAGTCAAATCCTCAACACTGTTGCAAAAGTAGTTTTATAAGATGCTGTTTAAATTTATCCTCTTTTTTTCCCCTTCTTTTGTTTTTTAAACTAATGACCTCTTATGATTTGGTACTTTATTTTGTCTAGTTTTGTTCCAGTTTCTTTATTGCTCTGAAAAATGTTGCTCTACTTGTAGTTGTTTTCCCCCCTTTCCATTGCATGTCTTTTTTTTGTATTTGGAAACTTCTGTAAAGTATATATTTCTATTTATTTATCTGTTTTCTTTTGTTCATAGTTCTGCCTTAGGGCTTTCTTGAAGTGAAATGTCTGGGATTGCATGGAAAATTCCAGCCGTGCATCACGAATTTGCACAATGCTGTGTTGATGGTTTTGAGATATTCTTAATAGTTTTCTATTTGCCTTTTTGAGAGCGACTGAGCATTAAGCTGACACTTTTAGGGAGCTGTCTGACATGACACCAGATGTCTTGTATGAGTGGCAATGTCTTATCTAGGGTTTATTATTGCTCTAGGTAGGGTTATTTTTACTTTACATCCATTTAGATGGATCTGCCATTTTATCACCAGTCTGTGTTGTCTGTGCTTTTTCCATCAAACTTATGTACAAACCTTCAAGCTGGCCACATGATTTACTAAAATGCTGAATATCACAGCTCTAATCCTTGAAATAACCTACATCTATTGGGGGGATGGGGGATAAAAAATTCTGCCATATGCTTTTAATCTTTTAGAGACTCTTCGATTCACAGGATGACCTTCTCTCTCACCTCTTGATGGCACAGTTATTTTAAGATATTTAGGTAAGAGACATGAGTAAAAAAGGCTATCATATAGATATAGCTTACATTCATTATTCTTTTCCAGAAACTTCTCACCTTCTTAATAGGGTTATACAAACTTGAGAGACACGTTATTTCTATTTTAATTCTATGCCTCTTTTAGCTTGCTCCATGTATCTTATTAATTATCTGATCATGTGTTTGTTAGTTGTTCTTTTTTTGATACAATTTCCACCTCTTTTCTATGATTGAAGTCTCATTTTGTCTCTACCAACTTCTGTTTTATGTAAATACTAATAACCCACTAATTGCTGTAATACCACTCCAGCTACTAAGGGATGTGAGTAAGATCTGTCACATGTAAGTTGTTCATTAGTCCTCAAGAAGAAAAGAAATGGAGAGAAATACTTTAATTTTTGTAGTGCATTGCATTGATTTTACTTTGGGGGATGTTTGGATTGTGGTTATTTGTTTACATAAAGAGGAAAAAAAAAAGGTTCCCTTAGCAATTTTTTTTAATCTGGGGTTTTACTGAGCTCACATTATGATAATGACTTGCCTCTGAAGAATTGTTCTATATAAATTTAGCCTTCATGATTAAATTTAGAATATAGTGAAACAGAATTTTAACTCATTTAGAAACTCTCAATCCATCTCTAAATGAAGTTTTCCATAATCAACTTATATGGGGGGAAAGAAAATTGAGAAAATTCAATATTTAACAGTTAAAATGTGACATTGTGCAGACCCCAAGACAGTAGGAAGAAGAAAGTCCTGCTATTCTTTCCTTTAAGGAACATTTCCCATTGCTGTCTAGAAGCCAATTTTCCAAACTAATTTTCATCAATGGAGTACCACTGCTTTTGAACAGCAAAATTCAATATTTTCTTAGGAAACTTACTCAGTTTAAGCTAAAAAAAAAAAAAGAAAAAGTTTTGATACATTGTCTTTCTCAAATAAATTCCCAGCAAAGGAGAAATTGCAAATGAGCGTCAAATCATGATTCTCTGTCACTGAAATGTGTTCTAACCCAGCAGCTCTCACAACACAAAGCTGTCTGCAATGGTGTTATGTGGAGCCAGTGTGTTTTGTGGAGCTATTTAATATTCTTCTTTCCACATTATTTGTTCAGAAGAAATTTCTATTAACAGAGCTTTGGACTCACAAGGCAATTAACTCCCTCCCCTCTCACGGATCCCTCTGCAGATACACTGACATGCTCTGCAGAAAAAAGGATTTGATCTTTGGGGACAATAATTTGCTGGAATGTATTTCTTTCTTTTTTTCTTTTTTTCTCATTTGCTTATCAGAGTGTTAACATGTGAGGGCAAACAATGAGTTACTCTTCTGCTGTCAGTGAAGACACAAATCAGGAGGATGCATTTGCATCTACATCCACTTCAGAATTGTTTTCCATCACTAAGGTTCAGAGCCTCCAACATGATTGTCTCTTCTTCCTTCCAGTCTGCTTTGCCCTTGTCTCACTGAGAAAAAGCAGAAATAGAGTACACAGCTTGTGAGTTCTACATTTAGTTTGGTGCCTGATGGAGACACAGAACACAGATGATGGCTCCTCTCAAAGAGTGCAAGTGTAGCTCAAGTCTCGAGTGTTCCATTGACAGGAAAATGTGTCCTTTCTCATTTCCATGGGGTTCAGGAGTCAGCTCTGGGATGGTGCAAGATGGTTTGTGTCTGCATAGCTCTATTAAATGCTGCAACGCTGAAGTAATGCACACTTTAATTATTCTAAAATGTAATTTATGCATTAGTTTCCATAGTAACTTGTCATTGCTGTGACATGGTTGGAGCTAGTGACATTTGTGAGTCAATTAAGCGATGATTTGCAGTGTTTTATTTCTCAAGTTGTTTTTGTTTGTTTGTTTGGGGTTTTTTGTTGTGGTCAGCTACGTTTATATTGAAATTTTTATACATTCCATAGTCATATGCTAGATGAAAATTAGTCAATGAGGTAACTGCATTTTAAGCATGAAAGAAGTGTAATTGAAATCTGTTTCTGCAGAAGGTTGTATTTTCAAAAATACACTACTTTGACACATGGGAATATTGTTTCTTCAGGGCTTGCTCCACAATTAAATAAAGATTTAAGTGTTTGGCTCTGACGGAATCATCACTTTCAACCAGGGACAATTCACTGTGCCAATAAAAAGGTTGTGTACAATTTCGAAAGGACCAGAAAACAATGTTCTTGGCTCTAATTAGTTTTCTTGATATATAAGGTAATATATTTCTCAGAAGGATATAAATGATACTAACACTTTTATTTTGACATAATAAGCCTTCTAAAGAATTGCTGAGTTTAAATGAAAAATACATACAGTACTAGCAACTCCTGTTTTCCATTGGCACTCCCACAGCCATACCTGGAGGAAACTCAGGGTCAAATGTGTTGTGATATTGTTGTTGCAAACTGATTTTTTAATGGGGGTCTTCAGTAGATTGTGGCCATCTGCAGCAGCAGAACACGTTGGAGAAGAACTAGTTCACCCCACAGTGAGTTTGTTGGTGTGGAAGACAAGCAACACACAGATTTTGTCTCAGTTATCCAGATTTCAAATATCCCAGATTATATATCAGGAAGAAATTCTTCACTGTGAGGGTGGCAGGGCCCTGGCACAGGTGGCTCAGTGAGGTTGAGGCTGACCTTGGAAGCGTCCAAGGACAGGTTGGGTGGAAGGTGTCCCTGCTCATGGCAGGAGGTGGAATGGGATGATCTTTAAGGTCCCTTCTAACCAAAATTGTTCAGTCATGTTGGTTACAAACTCTGAAAGCTGCAAATCCAGCATTACAAAAGAATGGTCTGAGAAAGGCACCACAGGTGGCTGAGGTCAGAATGCCAAATACCCAAGATCTGATGTAGAAAACCTTACTTTTGTTTATAAATTCAAAAGACTATATTATAATATAGGATAAAAACCTGGATATATTTAAACAGCAGCTTCTTGCACGTTTTGTTTGTGTGGGTTTTTTTTTTGTTGTTGTTTGTTTGGTTGGTTGTTTTCTTTTTTTATAATGTTTTTAGAATGTAGGGGAATAGGTACTCAGAGAAAATGTTTCTCTTTAGTGTAAAACAGAACTTTTCAGAGATAGTAGCCATAAGTTATACATGTGCCCAAGGGTCACAGCCCCACCTCTGAGTGGGATGAACCAGTGAGTGGGATGAAACCCAGCAGCAGGAGTGGTGCCCTTTGCCAGGGAGGTACAGCCAGGTGGAAAGGGTGTCAGACTAAGGGAACTCCATTTCAGCTCATCACTGAATTGCTACCTCAACAAGAGCAGGAGCTTTGGAGCGGTAACTGTGCCCAGCTCACAAACAGGTGTTGGGAAGAGGGGATGG
Source organism: Sialia sialis (assembly GCA_009812075.1). Taxonomy (NCBI): domain Eukaryota; kingdom Metazoa; phylum Chordata; class Aves; order Passeriformes; family Turdidae; genus Sialia; species Sialia sialis. The sequence continues at coordinate 28,422,857 of VRYO01002782.1, read as the reverse complement.
AGCCCAGATTATCAGCAAACTCCTGGTCTCCTCTCCTGCCTGCCCCAGAAATGCTCATTGTACATCACACCTACTGCTTTCATTCTCAGTTGATGACAGAGGAATCAGAAATAGGTTTGTTCTATGAGGTCAGTTGAAATGCTGATGGAGAAATAAATTGAGATTGTTTTCGAAGGAAATATTCTCAGGCATTTGAATTAGGCTTGGGTTTTTCATTCTTTTCCTCCACCTCCCCAGTCACCAGAAATAACTGGCCAATGGAAATACTGGAGACTGATGGACTTGCACTGCCTAGAAATTCATCTGCATTTTTATATTTACCCATTCTGAGCATTTCCAGCTACTGATGGAGACAGTAAAATGTTGTGCATAGAATTACAAACGTCTGCTCCGAATAACAATAGGGGTAGAGAGGGATAAAATATATGAATTAAATGGGAAAACAATAAAAGTCACATCAGTGAAGCTTCTCTAATACCTGACATGCTTTATTTTAGTAAAATTTCTTAATAGTTTTACTTCCCACAATGATCTACACATACATATATTACAATTATTGCAGTACTAAAAAGATCATAAAAATTGTTTAAAAAAGGCAAAGTATGGAAGACTACTGTAGCCTGGCTGTAAATTGGAGACAGTGTGGAAACAGCAGGGGCATATTTGAGATGAAGAATCAGAAGTTTTATCTGCAACCACTGTAGTTATGTTTCAGTTTTTATATCTGTACAATGAGGACAGTAGGAAGTCTGGGTTGGTCAGAACATGGTCATGTACACAAATTGTGATAGTTCAGGAAATTACTGCTTGTATGAATATTCCACCATTTTTGAGAGTAAAACATGAAAGCTTAACCCCCCATGTCATTATCCTTGAGAAATGAAGTGTGTTTCATTTCACATCCACCCAGGTGTCCACACCAGGCAGAGCGAGTGACTGTGACGTGACAGATAAACTGTAATTTAGCTGTCATCACACCAACGTGGCCAGTGACTCGTGAGCTGAAGCAGCTTTGAAATCTGTGTTTTCCAAACATCCAGGTGTACGTGGAGGAGGAGAACATTTAGGCTACAGCACAAAACCACTGCTGGTAGTCAGTAGGTTCCAGGCACATGACTTTTTATGCAGTGTTAGGGATGCTGCTGTTGAAATTGCAGCTGTTTTTCTCAGTGACTGAAATGTGTCAGTGTGGCCACTTGCTTGAAGAGATGTTTTAATCCTTCACTTCACTTTTGTTTCCTAAAGGAATCCAAATGCTTTTAATGAGGTGGCATTTAGGGTGATGTCTTCTCTTCATCTCCTTGGGGAAGGACAATGAGGATTTCCTCTTGTTCCTCATAATTTCTCATCCACAGTTGCAGTAATCTTAGTTCAGGGTCAAATTCTGGATTGTTTAGGTTTGGAATTCTTAAACTCTGGATTTTTTTTTTTTTTTTTTCATTTCAGTGAACTGCATTAACATCTATTTTTATTACTGTACAGTTCTGCTATATAACTCGTCCCCATTTCTGTATAAACAAAGTGTTCTCCCATTTATATCTGAAAGGATTACCAAAAGCATTCATTTGGTGGCTGGAAGACTTGGGTAGTTTTGCTGTATTTTTAGAAATTAATGAAATGCAGCCTTGTAAATGCTGCACTGAATAACCTTCGTGGTCACTAGGCACCTTATAGAAGTTTGCAAAATATCTCTTTTTCAGCTAATTATAGTGTTGTGAGTCTACACAGTTATCTGAAAAAGATTTGCAACAATGAAAGGTTTTTCATTTAGCAAAGTATTTATTACACTGTGATCATTAAGATGAAAAGAATTTTAATGCATGTTTAGATTTCCATTGCAAAACTGAACAGCTTTGATCTGTGTGCACTGCTAGGTCTTCATTCTTTTCCATGACACCTATGCACATCAGAAACATGCAGTAGTGAAAATCTGTCAATTTTCACCACATATATCTTTAGACTGCCACGTTGCTGCTGCATCATTTTATTCACTAGGAAAAGCGGCATGTGTAATTATAGGGAAGGCACAACTACAAATTGCATGCAATTACAGCCAAACAAGTAAACAAAATAAAACTAAGTGAGCTAAGGAGTAGCTGAAAGCCTTTTAATGGAGATGCCAAAGATGAGCTTTTGCAGCTCTACAATTTGCCAGTCAAATTATTGTTATTTAGGAGAATTTCCCCACAGAAGCTCAGAGTAGAGCAATGATTGGCAAATTGTCTTTTGAAATCGGTATATACTCTTCTGATTGGTTTCCCCCCATTATTCCTTGAAAAGATCTTAATATTTTCAAAGTTGAGAACTTGAGCTGTTTTTTCTTTAAATCTGAACTTTTGTATTCTACTTGTCTCCTGAAATGTGACACATTCAGTGAGGGGCACATCTCAGGAAATCAGAAACATTTTTTGAAGGTGTACTTGTAATAAAAAGATTTATGAGTTTTTGCAAAGATGGCACAAAAGAGGATAAATATTGTGCCTACATTGCTCAGAAGTTTATCACTGAAATAAGTCCTATCTTATCTCCTGCATCTAAATCAATGGCAGAAGTAAAATAAACAAAGCTCAGAGATAAGGTTGTGTTGGTCCCATTCTTAAAAAATTTAATTCTGGTTGTAACCAGCTGCTGAGAATTTCTCTGTTCTCCTGTGCACGATGGAGTTGTGCAATTGCAGCTGTTTCAGGTTAAACGTCCTTTCTCTTACCTACCCTAATAGTACTGCTTCTCATACAGGTTTTTTGGAGTTTTGTTGGTTGGTTGGTTGATTGATTTGTTTTGTTTGTTTGATTCTTTTTTTGTTTGTTTGTTTGTTTGTTTGTATTTTTGGTTTTATTTTGTTTTTCCAAAGAATAAAAGTTATTGGGAAGTTAATACACAACTAAGAGCTGTCATAGGGATTCGTTTAGATTTCTTTTAACAAAAAACACCAACAAACAAACAAAAAACCCAAACAAACAAACAAAAAAACCCCAACAGTGTTCCTCAGCCTATCCAGACACAGATTATTTTATGATAATGTGGATGTGTTTGGCAGCTGCATCCTCTTGACAAATAACCCTCCCTCTCCCCCAGCAGCATACTTCAAGATAATTGGCTGAAACGTTCTTAGCAAATAATTATTTGACCAATTAACGCTGTTAGTCGGCAGAGTATTGAACTGTGAATGGAGTTTTAATTCTGTGAAATCCCAGACTTTTACCAATGGAGGCAAAATAAGGAGCATCTTAAAGTTGTTGAACAAATAATTTTTTTAGAAGTTGTTTTTTTTTTCTTTCTGCAAACATTTGTGGAAACAAAATGCTATTCAGATTGATGTTTGAGAGAAAAAAAAAAAAGCTGTAAAATGAGAGATGAATGCTGACAGATGAAATTTTTAGAGTTTCTTCAAGACAATACTTTTTGAGTTTATTCACACAGAATCATGCAGTGAATGATTATCCATGTAAGCCAAGGGCCTACCTGTGAAGAATTTTCCATTTAGCCTTTGGTATATTTTAGCTAAATTTCATAAGGACTTTGTAACTGGGCTGTAACAAACTTGAAATCTGTTCCTCAATACAAACTGATGGTCAAGTGCCTGCCACGACTTGGATTGAAAACTCTGTTGTGTAAACTAAAGGGAAAAAAAAAAAGAAAAAGCCTAAAAAACAACCAGGACTGTGGAGACAAAACCTGCTTGGTCATATATTAAAGAAGAAAGTAGATAGCAGGTGGAAAAAAAAAAAAAAAAAACAAAATACAAGAAAACACATCAAATCTCAGCTCAGAGGACCAAACCAGGAGTATCTGAGAAATACTGAAGGTGAAGGAAAAAAACAAAAGCAACAGGAGATAAACGCTAAAGCCAAAGTACAGGAGTGGAAAAAGCAGCTGGAAGCAGAGATTTTATCAGGATGAAACAATGGCACATTCATACCATTGTGTTCTGAAGTAATTTGCCTTTTGGACAAAAAAATATCTTGTTTTGAAATCAGATGGAAATTAAAATTCAGCACTGTCTCCCAGGTTCTTTTTTTAGGAAAGCTTTTTGACAGCTACCAAGGACAGGAAAAGCTTTCTGTGTTAGTATCTCTAACTTGAATTAAGAAAAATAAGCAAGAAGTAAGACTTAGATGAATCTTGTGTCACTGTGTACATGGATATAAATTTGAGTTGTCTATTACTTTGTAGATACTCTGCAGAGAAGTTTTTTGAGATTTCAGTGGCATTAAGTGTAATTAAAAGTGGTTAAAAAAATGTTTGAGAAAGTTTAGACTGAAAATCAACATCCACTTTTAAATATCTTTAGAAAATTTCACCTTGCTGCTTTTACTTAAGGTTTCATTAAACACATTAGGTTAATTTTTTACTAAAGAAAAAGGAAAAAAACCACAACATTTATGATGTACAACTTAGGTAAATAAGAGATCTTCCAATCCCCTGGAAGTTCACCAAATAAACATGAGCAGCTTTTCAAAACTAGTTCTTACCATCCTGGCAATGTTGGATCCTTCCCTTCTGCATTCATTTAAAGAGAGAGAGTTCATGTTGAAATGGTACAAATTTACATAGTTCCCTAATTTACTGACATTTGGTGATTGTCATATAGAAGAAGTTTTCGACATGTAGAGGAGGAAATGGCAGTAGGGTTGCAAGTAGGAGAGAGGGATTTCTTGTGAGGGTTTTTTTGTGTGTTTTTACATCTCTTCTTGTTAATCTGAATAACGGTGTACAGAATCTTGCTCGAGTCTCAAACACAGAGTGGATGTTGGGCTGCTTACTCCACTTTTGGAGCTACAGAATGAACAGCAAAGAGCCCAGGGAAGTTTGAAGGCAATTCCTCCTGCAGTGCACTTTTTCTTTTTCCCTAATTCAGTCGGTGCTTGGAGACTGCAGCTTTAATTACTGTAAATAACCTTTACTTGATCTTTAATATAAGTAAAAATGTCATGATATCAGCAATTAGAGCTAAGCAAATATTGAAAAATCTTTTTGCCAGTCCAAGTTGCAAGAAATTAAATTTTTTTGTTTATTTATTTTCTGCTTTTGCATTTTATTTTCACCTTGCCACAATAAGAATATCACTCTTTTATTCAAAAATTGTATTAAGGGAATGATAGGAACAGCCGTGTAACCAGATATTCATAGCTGGTTTGATTGAGGAGAGATCAGATCAGGGCAGGAATGTCACTGGAATTCAGGAATTAATTGTGCAGCCCCTTGGGATGCATAAATAGTGAAATGGCTAGTAAGGGGTGTGTGCTGGCAAGTGCATTGAATTAATGATTAATCTGATTGTGAGTAATGACTAAATATGATCATTACAGCCAGGTAAAAGGTTCTATATTTCTGGGATACTTTGCTCCTGGGAAATTATCCCCCTGTCATTCATCAATTTGTTTCTACTTGAAAAGCAGCCATAATGAGCCTCAGTTTTAATGGTGTAGGTCATCTTTACCTGCATCCATTTTATAGCCCTATAATATCCTTGATTTCTGTGATCTTCCTCTGATTTATGTTGCTATAAATAAATAAAGAACAAATATTAACTAATACAGCCACACAATTTCCACATAATTATGGAGATGTGAGCTGGATTAGCCTCTCAGCATCCCACTTGAAAGTCTGGAATAAAGAACATCAGGTGTTTTACTGAAAGGTTGGAGAATATTAATAGCTCTAAACAGAAGAAAAAAATTCAATTATGAGCCTAATAAACAAATTACCCAAAGTTCTGTTGTGTGCTCTTAGTATGCAGTTAATTATGCATGATCTAACAGACTTTTTTTTTGCTTTTCCTCTATATTTGATTACTTGAATTTAATAATTTATCAACACACCCTTGGGAATCCTCATCTGATGTTCCCCATATTAAAGCCTCATTGGTTATGTTAAATGAAGCTAAATATATAATTCAGAGAAAATGAGGAGGACCAACCAATACTGACAACCCCTCCTGGAATTCAGGGTCCAGAATAAAACTCATGTGGAAATCTTCATCTGCATCTTGTTGGAAGATTTTATCAAAATCAAATTTTCACATTTTTCCAATATTTCTGGATGATTTGTATAATTATATGCATTTCTGGAGGGAATTACAGGGTGCCATACAGTAAATGTTTTAGTTGCAGCTAGTGGCAACTGTGAATATTGTAAATATATTATACCCTGTTATCCTTATTTCACATGTGAGGTTAGTGTAGAAAGGTTCTGCTCCATAAGAATTAAAATAAAGTTAATTGTACCTTGTCTTATATACCTTTAGTAGCAACATTTATTTTAAAGGTAAATGTTCTGTGGTGTTCAGCTCCAGCCTGTGTGTGAATGAATTGTCCAGCAGTTGTGTCTGTTGTTCCAAACTAGGAAGTTGTCATTTTAAACTTTTCTTAAATAGTTCTGAATAAATACAATAATTAATCAAGCCATCATAGACGTATTTTGTTGCTGTATCTTCTACTTGCTACTTCACTCTGGTTTTTTTGGATGTCTCATGGATTTTTTTTTTTTTTTCTTCCAGCTCATTACTTTTGTCATTGCTTATTCAAATTAAAGGTTTTGTTTTCTGCCAAGAACCCAGATCAGGTGTGTCTCTACAAAAGCATTTAAAAAAAATCACTTACCAACAGACAAGGAGTGGCTTTTACTGAGTGACTTAGTAACAGAAAAGATTTCTCTCAATAAAAGTTGTAGCTTTTCATTAAAGGGTCAGCAGCATAAAAGCAGCTGTTGCTCTTGAAGATGTATCCACTGAAACACTTATCAAACCCAGTGCTCTCAAAGCTTTTTTATTTCTGTTCTAAATGTAAATACTGTTCTTCAACCTTCCTGTTCTTTGTCTTCTTAGAATGATTCCACATACATTATATTGTATCTTTTTGCTGACATTTGCCTTTTCTCTCTTTGAAATCTCTGTCAGTGTAAAGTGGTATTTTCAAAAGCTTTCTTCATGCCTTAGCTAATGCAGAAAGAGAAAAATCAATGGTGGATGTGCTTCTTTATCCACTCTGTGCCCTCCCTTCTTTTGTCAAAGCTGCTGCTTCTGAAATGAACTCAGGGAATGGGACAAGTAACCAAATATCCACCTGTCCTGCCTCTCTCCACCAATTTAACCAGGGTGGAGAGGACTCATCCCTGTCCCCAAAGCCACTGTGGCATCTTGCCCTGCACTGACACTTCATATTTTGCAAGTATTAACATTTGCCTTGCTCATTTTGTGTCAGATGTACATGGGGTTTGATAAAATTGAGTTAATGAACTCAATAAGAATCAAACCTCATAGTCCTGTCAGAATCTGGAATAATTGTAATTTACTCAGAAGTTTGATCTGATGCACTTAATCTATAGAGTTAGTTCTGCTTTTGTGTTTGTTTAATTTTTTATTTTTTTTTTTTTTTTTTTAGTTTGGTTTATCTTTTGTTTGTTGGTGAGGATGTGGGGTTTAGATGACATAACTTGTAAATCGCTTTAGGTCAAGAGAAAAAAATAAAATAAAAGACAACCAAAACCACTTTTGAGAAGGCACAGGGAGATCTAGGTGAAAAAAATGAGGTAGGAGCTGGAAAAGCAACTTGTGAAGGATTCAATTCCTTCACAGCATCAGTAACTATAAAGAATTTCTTATTTCTCACTTCAGTTTTTGAAGCTTGTTGTGATGTTTTAGCCTTCAAACAAGAAGTCTTGCTTAAAAAAAATTCATCTAACTGGTGATTACAGCTTTGCCACCAAAAAAAAAGTGGGTTTGAAGGATGCCATGCTTGGCTGAACTGGAGACACCTGCATGACTCAGAAGTGATAATCCATTTCTGGAACATGTGGTGCAAGGTTGCTTTCCAGGATGAGCACGATCAAACTTGGCCATGCTCGAGGGATGTCTGACTTCCCAGCATCACCACACTGCTGAGTTTTCCTCCTACCAATTTCCTGTAAAAAAAACCAAACAAAAACAGTAGGCACAGTGCCTGCAGAATTTCACAGGGGAGGGAGAAGAGGTTTAATCACCTACAGGTTTCTGCTGGGAAACTCTTAGAAGACATGATGAGAATTGAGGAGAATTTGACTGCCAGGTCTGTGAGCATACACACAACTGTGCTCTGGCTTTCCAACTGGCTGTGATTGGAAGAGATAGCCTTCCATTAAAAAACAACAACAACAACAACAAAATAAACAACAAAAAATCTGAGAGAAAGAGCAGAAAAACTTCTCTTAAAGTCATTTTCAAAACTTGGAAGAGAAAACAATTCTTTCTTCACAAGGCAGTTTTGCCAAGTTCAGTGTAGGCATAAAATCAATTTGTCCCCATTGAAAACTACTTTTCATTTCACAGAGTTGTAAGGTGTCTGTCAGGGGCTGGGAGCTGGAGCTGTGTGTCGGGGCTGGAATAGCTCTTGGAGCATCACTTGCTCTTGCTGTAAAAGTTTCCTACCTGATAACAGCACCTGCTCTTGCGTCAGAAGTGATGGGAGGTAAAAGGTTCAAAGCCCTTATGGAAATTATTTGTTTTCATAAGTGTAGTTGATGCTGTACTAAAAGAAAAATAAAATAAAAAAACAAACAAATACCCTAAAAAAATCACCAAACTAACCCCCCCCCCCCATACTTTATTAAAAGAGGATGATTTCCTGCAAGTGACAGTAAATATGGTTGTAAACTAGGAAAGATTTGCAGTGTAAATAAGCCAGAGCCAAAGGATGAATTAGCAATAAGAACCACATCTCTTTCTAAGAGCATTTATCTGTCTGTGGCATGTGCCCAGCACCAACCAGATGGTATCTGAAATGCTGAACAATTTAAGCTACAGGCTGAAGGAGTCTCAGCTTGCCCACTAAAAAAAAATAAAAAAGCAAAACAAACTTATTTTAGCTGTTGGTCTTACCAAGGTTGTCCTAGAGCTGCAGTAATGAGCAGCGAGGGCACTTTGGGTACAGTCTCACAAATATGAACTCTGCAAGAGAGAAAATTGCATTGGTATGTTAGGAGCTATGTGGTTTTGTAGGAATATATGGACTTTGGTGAGCAGGAGCTGCTGATTTTTTAAGTAGTTACTGTGCATGGGAAATATCAGTTTTAATTAAATGTTATTGAGCAAATTATGAAATCAGAAGGCACGGAATAATCCAGTGACTGTTCATCTAAGATAACTCAGGTTCATGTGTTTCTTCAGCTCCAGTTGAGATAGCTCAATTAGATTATAGCATTTTGTGGACAGTGCTCACAAAACAAACAAGCAAAAAAATCTTCCTTTTGCATTTCTACTTGGAAATAAAAAAAAGTTATAGTGAACCAACTAATGGATATTAACAACAGAAAACCTAGGAAGATTCTCACTAAAAAGGACAAGTTGAAAAAGCCATATAATTCTATAAATCACAGAAGGGGTCATTCCAAAGAGTGCTTACATTTTGTTACAAAAATCTCCTTTGCTTTTACTGAGCTCTGTTGGGAAATCTGCTTTTCTAGAAGATGAGGGAATGATGGTAAAATGCAGAGTCTCCCTGGAATTGCTGTGGCAAAGGCACTAACTGAAGCTGATGAAAACAAGGACGCAAAAGTGTTCAGAAAAAATGAAATCTTAGCAGTAAATAGAGCTTTGGAAGTGAGATGAAATAGGTCTGAAAGAAAATAAAAGGAAGGACGATTAATAGTGTGTGGTTGGTAGACTAAGAAGACTGAGCCACCATTGTGAATGCACATCAAGAGGAAAATTGTATTTAGTTAACATTTAGATTTCTTTCTTCAGATATAAAAGGACACTAATTGTATAATTCACAGTTCATGTTCAGAAAAGGAAGAGATTTGCTCTGAATTAAAAGTCATGCTATGAAACAGCCGGGCAGGAGCAAAATTGGCAGTTCTGCACAATAGGCCAAGCATGAATTCCATTATCCCCATGGCACAGAAAGCAAAGCTCGCTGCACACTGCCCAAAACTGCAAAAGTCAAAGTGGGGAACAGGGAGGAGGATGTTCAGTACAGCAATTAGTCAGCAAGTAACATAACCCTCCAAAAAAGAGCCCAGTAATGAATAAAACTCTGTGCCTGTCGTGAAATCCACCTTTTAAACCAGTTCAAATCCTGACAGTGGATGTACAGAATGCCAACAGTCTGATAAACGGAATTTGAAGATGTAAAACCTAAATGTTGAATAATTTCTTGAGAACAAAGCGTTTTTGGGAACTCAGAATGCCTCAAGACTTTGCGTAGCTTAAAAATGGGTTTCTGCTTTGAGGCACTTAAGTCTAGGACTTTTGCTTTGTTTTCTCAGAAACCATGGCAATTTCTCTAAAAGCGCAACTGGGAACTAAAGAAGTTCACTTAGACCTCTGACTGAAAATCTTTCAGGTAATAGCTGGTTGTGTCTGCACACCAGTAAATACACAGGGAAACAGTGTGAGCACTGACAGGGTTTTGGGATTTCTGTGGAGCTCTACAAATCTCCCTTTTGTTTATCTTCCAACATGTAAAGGTGCCTTCATGGAAGAGAATAAATGATCCATTTATCTATTTGTGGACATACAAATGCATTCATTGAATATATAGATATGTCAGACTTTATTTTTCCAACTCATTTAAACAAGGAAAGAAACTATTTTCCTGCTCATCAATCAAAGCCTTTCAGCAAGCATGCTAAGTTTAAAAAAAAAAAAAAAAAAAAAAAGGTACAAAAATGTTATAACAGATGTAGATCTTGAGGGGGTTGGCTTTGTTTTTATGTTCTTTTCCCCCCATTTGCTGCATGTGTCTGTTGCCTAATTTATTTTCTTGGTGGCATCCCTCCCCACAGCAGGAGGGTTGGAACTAAAGGGACTTTAAGGTCTCTTCCAACCCAAAACATTCTGTGATTTTTCTCTGTCTCTGATCCTGGCTTATGCTTCCAGTATTTCTTTGTCTATGCAGATATGTTCATTCTAATACCACTCTTCATTTTATTTTCTCCTTGATGTCTGTACTGACTGATGGATTCTGTAGCTTCTCTGCAGGCAGTGTGAGGGGGAGAAACTTTGTTCACTAATATTTACATGAGCCACTGCCTGGAGCAAGGAGCCTCACAACTGTTGTTTTGTGAAAGTAAATGGGAAAAGCACTTCTGTTTAACTGCAGAATTAAGGCCTTGAAATTTATTTGGATCCTGGCTCATAGGCTGGGAGTGTCACTCATTGTTCCTCTGACAAGGGAGTATTACCTGGGAGCAAACCTGAGACAAGCAAAGTTGAGGAATAAAGTTCCAAGGAACAGATCTGAAAGGTTGGCAATATATTTGCTAGGAAAAATGGGGGCCAGTGCTTTGATATTGTGATTTCAGCTTCAATACCTTTCTTTTAATGTATAAAATAAATGCATCAGGGTAAAGCCAGTGACTGTCAGGCAAAGGCATGTGAATAGCAGAACACGAGTCAGGACTAAAGAAGGGCTTAAAAGTGGATTTCTTAAAATAAAAGTTGAAGAGCAAAGACCACCAGGAGGCAGAGATAAGAAAAATTGGAGAAAAAAAAAATATATGTATATATATGGCTTTTTTTTTCATGAGGACATCTAAGGGACAATCGTAGAGAGGAAGGGAAACATCACCTTTCGAATATTTGTTGTAGTTAAGAGGTCCAGAGACAAAGACCCTTCCTCATGGTGTACATTTCTCCTTTTTAATCATCTCTAGCATGGGAAAAGAAAAGGAAAAATCTTCTGTGAGAAAGGAAATGATTAAAAGATACATTTAAAATACTTCCCTCTAACTCCATTGTTTGCTTACACTCTTTATAATTGAGATGTGTGGGTCAAGATCAGGAAGAAAAAAAAATAAAAATCCTACTTTCTTTTAAAACTGGAACAAATTTCAATAGTACTAGAATGAAACATCATTTCTGAACCAGCAAAATGGGGATAAAATGTTGTCATAGCTCCTGATGTTCTTTAGAAGGAGCTCAGGAAAATCTCAATGGGCCACTTGGCCATCACTAATGGACAGTAAACCCAACACAATTGATTTCGGTGTCTGATTTTAGTCACAGGACAAATGCAAGTTTCACTATGGAGAGGACCTGACATTTTTCCTTCTTTTAAGCAAGACTAACAAGGTATAAATGGATATTTGGGCACAGCACTGGATGCCTACAGGCTTTGTTGTTAAAAATTAGCTGTTTTCACAGAGCAAACTGCTGCAGGGTGTTTGTGCAGCAAAGGGAGAGGTCTGAAAAAGGAGATTGGGGCAATGCACCAACCTCCATCTTCTTCAGCCAAACACAAAAGGACATTACAAATTTTTCACTCCAACCTTCTTAACCTGCAATTCAGGTCAATAACAAACAATATTCTGTCTCCTCCTGGAGCAATAAGAGCCAGTATTGCTGTAGATACAGCCCTCAAAAGCCGGGCTGATCCCAGCTGGAATTCATGATAAAAGGAAATTAATTATTCTGAAGTTAGTTTGTGGCAGCTGAGTTCTCATCTCTTCTATGATGCTCCTGTGTGTTGTGCAAACACCTCCTTTTTCCAGCTCTTTCAGGTGCTTCTGCATAGCAGTGCTTTGAACTGAAAATGAATTTCACTCACTGAGTTCCAGAGACTTTTCCAGTCTTAGCATCGAATGCAGCTGTCCAAATTTCATCTAGTTTCACTCCACATGCTTTATGAGCTCTGCATCTACACCCAGAACTTTTTGAAGGTGTGAGAAGTAATGAACAGACAGAAAATTAAATATTTGCAAAACATTTTTAAAGCAAAATATCTGTGGGCAGCACTGACTGCTTTACTTAGGAAAGAAATGAAAGACATTTATCTGTGAGAAGCTGAATGTTTAAAAATATGAATGGGTGATAAGTAAAATCACATCCTGCTCTTGTGGAAGCTGCTCAGGTTAATAGGAGTTGAGCATGGATGGAAACTAAGCAGTGCTAGAAAAGGGAACAAAATTCTGTTACTTTTTAGGTTCTAACCCAGAAATATGCAGCACAAAGGCAAACTGTGGAGATTAATAGGATAACATTATCAATGTAGCAGGCTCTAAATTGAATCCTTTAAATATACGTGTCCTAAAAGTCCTTAGGAATGTATTCAGGTAAAATATGAATATTACAGCTTTTTCTTTCTGAGCTGCTTTCATCAGAATAAAATTACTTTTGTGTTTCACCAAATGCCAGAGCACAGCAGATAGGTTCACTAACCACAAAAGGAATTTCTTTAAATTATATTTAAGTAAATGGAACTACTTCTCCCAGAAAATGTCTGTAGAGGGTGTAAATGATTCTGGCAGCACTCAGACTCACCCATGTGCCTTGTGCAGTTATCAAATGTAGACTTTCTGTCATTATTTAGTCAACCACTGTAGACTCAAAAATAAAAAAAAAAATAAAAAAATAAAAAAATCCAGACCTCTCCAGTACCCCAACAATATCTGTTATGTGCTGTCACTTGCTTGGAAAATGTCTGCTTTCTATTTTAAGTGGACAATAAATGTCCCTGCTCTGAAGACACTTAAATTGCAGCACTTATTCCCAGCTGCACTGAGCCTATCCATGTTTTTAGGCACTGCTGATTTGCAGCAAGAATTGCTGAATACTGAGTCACTGGTAATATTTTGGAACCATGGCTTAAATTTTTGGTAGGGCTTTTTTTATACATAAAATAGCAAAATAATCAATTTGATGTCATTCATTTCATTCCTTTTCTGGAAGAGGAGGACTCATTACAAAGTTGGCCTTGAAAATACCAAGTTCATACCAGAAATTTCCATACCAACATGGCTCAGGTCTGTTTGTTACAAGTAAATCAGTGGGAGGATGTCATCTCTCTATTCAACACTTAAAAATATAAACAATTATATTTTTTAATCATCATTAAATGACAAGGACAATTATATGTTTTTTTTCCCGTCAAAATCTGGGGTTTTTTGCTTATTTGTTTTATTTTTTTCCCACATTTAACTTCAGCTTTTGAGTCACAATATGTTAGCACAAGACAGTAAAAAAAAGTTTTAGACAGAAACTCCACTTTCATTTTGACAAAGTAGCATGTTCTAAGGTTTAGAATATTATATATAAAACCAGCATAATATATATCTTCTTTATAAACCATTTTGACACTTTCTTGGGTTTGATATTTGAAAACATTACAACTATTCACCTGAATACAGTTTTAAATCTTGAGTCCTGACAGTTAAAGCCCAATATTGGAGGAAATAGCAATCATCAGTCCAGCCCAGTACAGTCTGCTGCAATTATCTGGAAATCTTTCCACCACTAGTCCTGTTGTGGAAGAGAGGAAATCTTTCCCATAAACTGTTTTTAGTGCCTGTTAAAAATACAAGCATATGTTTATTTCTATCTTAAACACATTGATTTTACCTAATAATTAGATTATTACCATAAACTTCTAGTTCAGATACATAAAAACTTTTCAAAAAATAGTGTGCACATACATTGTGTTTGTTCTGTCTAGTTTAGTTGGTAATTTTATAACAATTTAACAGATTTATATGGAAGAGGCTTGGTTTTATTTTATAATTTCATAACAAATGGGGTTTTTAAAATGTTTTTGTGGTATCTTTAGTGCTGATAAGAGTTATATACAGACTCTTAATAAGAGCTTAGATTCATGTAGAGATTTTTTATTTCTTTATTTTTTAAATAAACCAAAAGTACATTTTCTTATCTTGTTATACAATTTTTAAAGATTTTTTTCGTGACACACACCTCTCTGCTAGACCTTGATGAGTTCCAATAAAAGCTGGGTTTCTTGGTAAGCACTCTCTGAAGCTCCTCATGATGGAAGTGATTTCCTTAGTCAGAAATTATGAATCTCATGGTTAGCAACACTATTTTTTTTAAGAGAGAAGAGAGAGAAGATTGAGACCAGAGAATTATTTTTTGGCATTATAAGTTGTAGAAAAATGGTGGCAGATATGGTAAAATATATGGTTTTGGTTATTGTCTTCCAGCATTTTGGATGTTTTCATTCACTTCCCTTTGTTAAAGTCCCCACAATTCTGGACTTCCTTTACTCAAGTCCTCTGGAGTGCTCAGCTCTTCTAGGACATGGTGGAAAGCTCAAAATACACTACAAGCAGGGAAAATCTAAATGCTCAGCTGGTGATGAAGGGAAAAATATCTCTGTGCCTCTCCCTGGGGAGCAGAACTCAGCAGGCAAATAATGCTTTAAACCCCAGTGTATTACCTCTGTATTTCACATGAAATTGTTTTTTCTTCCTCAGAGTGGCCAGGCTTAATGCCCCAGTGCCCTTCATTTGGTTTTTGGAGGATTCTGCATGGGTTCCTGGAAATTCTGGTGTATTAGTGGTAAAATACCGATTTCTGTTTCAAACATGATCATACAGGATTGAACTGAGAGACATTTTAAAGCATTGCTTCAGACACCCTGAGCACTCCAGCTCTTTGCAATTTGCACCTGCACAAAGCTCCAGGAGCTGCTGCCCAGGTGGGTAAGGATGTCTCGAGATGCTCATGGTCCATTTTGGAGATGGCCTGGCCTCGAGTTCAGCAGAATTTTGCTTCAGAGGGAGCACAGCTGAAGGAGCTGGACATTTCCTCATGAATTTCATTAGTATTTGGCTAATAATGGGGGAATATCTGCCTTGAAAGGGCTGAAATATGCCCTGGTTGTGTCTGACAAGTTCTTTGTCTGCTTCCACCCCGCTATCAGCAGAACACACTTTGGGTTTTGTTGGGTAAACTGAAACAGCCAGCACTGAATCACCTTCAATAATGGCTCTTTTGAATTATTCTAAGAGCACAAAAATGGGCAGGGAAGGCTGTTTAATTTTTTACTGGTAAACATGTGAAACTAATTTTCTCTCTGAACCTTACTACCTATAACACCACAAAGCCTTTTAGAAGTCTCTAAGAGCTATTAATCTAACATTTCCTGTAAGCAATACAGAATTGTTCTAATTTTTTGCCCATCTGAGGTTTAGTTCTTCTATTTTCATCCCTGAGGAAGGGAAGACACATAGATGTTGTGAGAAATGGAAATTTTACCGTGAAATACACACCAACCTATTTTTTGTTCCAAATGAAAGAAATCCCAGTCACCTTATAGTTATGGGGCAATAATGAAATTGGACCCTCAATTGTACACAATACAAAGTCTTGCCATTTTTATCTTTTTGACACTCTGTAAACTCCAACAAAGCTGATTCAAACTTTTACAGTGTTATATTTTGTACTTAGAGCAATTGAAATTGGTTCTCATCCTCTCAGTGCATGAGTGGGTAAGACACTTGCTTTAATTGGGTGTAATTTATATGCCTGTGTGCAAAATAAAAATGGATAAGTTTATGCTTGCAAACTGTCTAGTTTGGTTTAAAAATGCATGAGAAATACATCTAAGTTTCTGTGTTAAATCTGAATTAAACATATAAGATAATCTTTAAAATGAATAAGTAATACAGATTTAACATATTTTTAAAAAATTACTCAAACGCTTAGACAGTGTTGGCCCTCAAAGCTAACTTTTCATGTGGTTAATGGTAAATTTTTACCCCAAAATCATAAATAAAACATGCCTGTTGATACCAACATCATCTCCTGAAAAGTCTTAATGTACTGCAAATGAGATGAAAACTTCATGCTTTGCTGTTTAAAGTAAGGAGTTAAAGTATCAATGCATGTTTTAGTATTTTTTTTCTCTTAAAAATGTCTTGTGTTGCAAATTTCATCCAACCCTGTGAAATTCTGTGTTATTTAGGGCTTGTTTGTGTGTTTGAATTCCAGATCTACTGATGAAAAGTGATCTTGGTAAATTCCTTCTCAGTCCATGACATTTCTGAGCTTGTGTGGGAGTGCATAAGTGTGCATGAGAGACAGGCCTTGGGCTTCCATCAGAATTTCTTGATATTGCAATGATCCGCTAAAATCCATACAAGAAGATCTTATTTTAAAGCAATTTTCGAGTCCAGTGAAGGGCTGAGCTGGACCATGCTGGAAAGGTCTGTGCAGAGATGGAGGATGTGTGTAAATGTGGTCACACTCACTTTTACAGCATCAAACACCTGGGTGCTGCATCCAGCTGTTCTATTGCAGAATTACTCTGCTTTATAAAGAACATTTACAAGCACTTTCCCAGTGATATTTATACACTTTGGCCATGTAAACATGAGTGTTGATGTGTTGCAGTACCCTGGTGTTGGGTGCTTTAATTGTTTAGGTAATTAACACTTGTTTAGCTCACCTCATGCCATTTTCTCAGTGAGACCCCACAGCAGCCACTTCTGTGCCACACACAGACATCAAGGATTTCCAGCAGTTGGCACAAGGCAGCCTTGAGATGTGCGACACTAATTAAATCAAAATCTCCAAATTAAAAATGGGTTCCTTATAACTAATGAGGAGTGACCATCAACATGAGACAATATTCATTTTTTACTTCATTGATCATAAATTACTGCTGTGGTGTGTTGTAGTAAATCACCAAAAAAATCTATTAGCAAAGCTTTTCTGTCCCTGCAAGTACAAAGAATATTAATTGGTTTTGCTTCCTGAGAATAAACTTTTCTTTTTCTTTCTGCTCTTCATTGACAAATATTTGCAAAGCCATTCCTTAAAAGTAGGAAATACAAATTTATAATGACTCTGCTTATGTTGTTGCATGCAAAAACCTCCTTTATAATCTGATATATCCTTCATGCAAGAGCTTAGTAAATGTGTGGATTAGGGTTTTTAATTTTTAGGGCCTGTGGCAAAGAGCAGAAATTCTCTCATCTCTATGGGAAGTTTTACTGCTCAAGCTGAAGCTGTGGTCATTGAATAAGAAATAAAAAAATATTAAAATGCATTGATGCATAACTGCATTATGTTGGACCATTGCGATGGAAGATTATTATGATGAGAATTGTTTTATTGTTGTTTTTAATCAAAAAAGCTCCTGCCACACTGAGCATTGCAAGACTAGACAGAGATTTGATTTTTAGGAAAATTTCAAGCTAGATGTGTTCTGTTGTAGATTCTTCATTCTTGCTTCCAAGCACCAACCAGTTTTCTCTACAGATAAATATCTTAATTATGCTTCCTGACTGCAAAGAGGAGCTTTTTGATAGTTTGTGTGAGATAATGCTTTATCTTCCATGCTATCTGATATTGCAAGTCTACATCTTTTCATTTAAGACAATTTTAAATGAAAATTTTAAGCTGAAAGGTGAAATTTAGGAATATTTAAGCAATATCAGAGGTCTAAAAATTATGCAACACATATTTCTAATGTCTGCATTCACAATTCCAGGTTATTATAAAATGGGGAATGGGAACAGTGAGGTACCACATTAATGTGGTAGTAGGTCATATGTGCATATGAAGGAGTAGAAGAAAGGTTTTGATTTAAGCAAAATGGCAAAAAAGGACGATATTTATTTACTCATTATTTATTCAATTGAGTAAATTAATTTATTACTTTAGTAAAGGTTGAATTTTTATAACCTATTCCATTGGAATGAAATGTCTTCATATAGAGGTGCAACCCTGCTGGCAATAAGTGTAGACATCCCAACCTCATCAATTTTCTGAATGAATTCTCTGACATCATAAAAAAAATGCAAACTTATTTTGGACTTCAGGTCCTTGTTAGTTCCTCTATAAAGTAAAGTTAGGTGTTTATGTTACCCTGTTCCCTGAACTTAATTTTCATTCTGGTACAGTGTTTCAATCTTTGACCACTATATATTTATTAATTAATTTATTAAATTGATCTCCTGACACCAAGGGAATGAATATTGAAACTCCCCAGCCTACCTAGTCTCAGTTCCTCTCCACTTCTCTTTGCCATCACTTATTCTTTGTTTTTCTGTTGTTGTTTGTTTGTTTGTTTGTTTGTTTGTTTGTTTGTTTTTCTCTAACCAAAGAGGCTGAACAACAGTGTGGTTAGGTAAGGTTTGTTATTCCAGTTGTGGCCATGGATTTCACTGATCACCCTTAGCATTGTTTAAAAAAAAAAAACACCCCTAAAAAAATCCATTTTTCCATTGTATTTATTTCAGAAATTGAATAAATAATAAATGATTAATATTTAAATACATTTTGAGCTGTTCAGTGAAAAAATACCCCAGTCTCGTTGAGCTGTTACATTAGAAGGAAGTTGGCTGAGGAGGTGGTCCTTTCTCCCTTTGCTTGGTAAATTTTCTACTTTGAGATAATTTGGGGATGCAAAACATCCAACTTCACATAGGAATATGGATGGACTTTGCTGTTAATGAGCTGATTTTACCATTATCAGTACCTGCATGGTTTTATAGCTCTAGTGGCAACATTAATGCTAGGTGAAACCACGCTTAATTCAGGTCCCAATTCTGCTGGCAGCTCCTGGCCTGCTCACCCCAAGAGCTGTGCCCTGGTCCAGCCCCATCCCAGCCTGTGACTGCCCAGGGGGATTTTTGGATAATAATTCAGAACTGAGCTGTTTTAGAAGGATTTCTTCCACCACTTCTTTTCCTCTTCATCAGCTTCTGTGCAACCTTCAGCACAGCTTTGCCTGTCTCCAGTGGCCATCAGCTCCATTACAGGAGGAAGGATGAGTCCTGTGGCTCTGTTAATTATTTACAGGATGAGCAAGTGTCTGACACGCAGAAAGCAGTGAGCAGGAAACAGAGCCAGAGGGGAAGTGTTTGCTGGAGAGCCATCTCAAACAGAGCTGACAGAGCCCTCATCGTGGCACTGTGCAAACAGCGCTCACGGTTTGAAATGAAGTATTTAAAAAATTAAAGTTGTTGTGTAATATTAGATTTAGACTGTCTTGCTGTTTGCTTTTGTCTGGTGTGTACAAATCCACACGGAGGAAAAGGTGAGTGTAGAGCATTACTCTAAAAGTGCCATGCTCACAAAGTCGATATCCATATGATGTGTGTGTGAGCCTGGGAGCTCATTTGTGCACAATTCAGCAGTGCAGGAATGGGAGTTTGGTGAGCCACTGGGAGCCTTGTTGAGCTTTGCAGCCAGATCTCCTCCTGAGCTGCTTTGCCTGCTGTAGTGCACAGAATTGGGAATCATTCTTTGGAAATGAATTTTATTTTTGTTGTTGTTGTTGTTGATATTTTAATTATGTGCTTTTGACTGACTAAATTACATATCATAGAATCATTTAAGTTTGAAAACCTGCTAAGGTTATTGAATCCAGCACAACTGTGTTTACCACTAACCCACATCTCCTAGGGCCACATTTACATGTCTTTTTAATATCTCCAGGGATGGTGACCCCACCACTGTCCTGGCAGCCTGTCCCAATGCCTGATCATCCTTTTGAGGCAATTTTTTTCCACAATAATCAATCCTCCCTTCATGCAAATTGAGGCCATTTCCTATTGTCCTATCACTTTGGAGAAGGGACAGACCCCACCTGGCTGTCCCCTCCTGTCAGGGAGCTGTGCAGAGCCAGAATGTCCCTCCTGAGCCTCCTTTTGTCCAGGCTGAGCCTCTTCCCCAGCTCCCTCAGCTGTTCCTGGTGCTCCAGACCCTTCCCCAGCTCCCTCATCTGTTCCTGGTGCTCCAGATGTTTCCCCAGCTCCCTCACTGTTCCTGGTGCTCCAGATGTTCCCCCAGCTCCCTTACTGTTCCTGGTGCTCCAGATGTTTCCCCAGCTCCCTCACGGTTCCTGGTGCTCCAGATGTTTCCCCAGCTCCCTCAGATGTTCCTGGTGCTCCAGATGTTTCCCCAGCTCCCTCACTGTTCCTGGTGCTCCAGATGTTTCCCCAGCTCCATTCCCTGCCCTGGGCTCTCTCCAGCCCCTCACAGTCTGTGGTGTATGAGAAGCACGAAGCTGAGCACAGCATCCAAGATGAGGTCTAGGCTGATCAGTGCCAGTCCTTGGTTGGGTTTGGGGATGTTTGGCTCAGGGATCTGTTTTTCTGTGCAGAGCAGAAGGAGCTGTTGCCATCCCCACGAAGAGCAGGGCAGGGAGCAGAGTCTTGTCACTCTCGTCACCAGGAGTGAGAGCCAGCACAGAAATCTGTCAGACTGTGCTGACTCAAAGGCATCTTCTGATTCCTCAAGTTCTTCATTTCCTATTTTGTTTCTGCTCGTCTCAGAGTGGGTCTCTACAGTCTTAGCTCCTCCCTTAGCTTTGGTCATAAGCCATGGCTTTTGTGTTCTGGAGCTGCATTGTTCACTTGCCTGCTCACAAAGCCACTGATTGCCACTGGTTTGATTGTTTCTGGTGAAGTCTTATTTATTTTGGAGATAAAATGCTGCGTCTGCAAGTCAGAGTTTACACTTTGTGCTGTTACAGCACAATTCTTCTACTTTGCTCTTCAGTTTTCCACATCCTGCTGTAAAAGTTTATTATTCTCCTTCTTACATGGGCAGCTGAATATCTGATTAATTGAAGGTGACTTCAAATTTATATTAATTATCATTCTACATGGTTGAATCAAGCATATGGATAAAAGTAACTATGGATAAGGGGTTACTTTTGCTTCATAAATCCTTGTTAAATATGAAATTCTTTCTTTGCATAAATATAAGATAGCACAGAGCAAAGATTTTAAGTAATTTCCATACATTTATTCCAGTGTTTCAAAGTCTTGGTATTAGAAATGTGCCTCTAGTCTGTGTAAAAATTGACTTCATAAAGCACTTGTGATTCCAGAAGTTACACTGAGTTTAGTTTACACTTACATTAATTCATAACTACAGAAATTAATACATAGTATTCAACCTCTTGTGAGAGTTCAAACATTTACCTTAAAACAAACAAACAAACAAACCATCAAAACACAATATAAAACCATCTAATTTTGGCATAAAAGCAACATCTCCATTGAGGTTTCAATATGTTTTGCCTTGGCAAGGTCAGAGACATTACTTTAAGATGCTGAGATTATAAGTTTTTTAAAAGATAAGCACTTTTAAATCTCTGTTTTTTGATAATGAACTGAGCAGAAAATAAATTGAAAACCTCACCTGTGAGACAACTACTCACAATTAAAATCGTATCAGATATTTTATGTTTATTTGGCTACTTGTTGTAGGTTGCTTGTCATTGCCAAGAGTGATTTTAAAGAATAAAGTTTTGAAATAAATTCTGAAAACTTAAATGTCGTATTCCACACTCTGAGGCCACAGTGGGAAAGGTGTACCAGCAGAGCTTTGGGAGAAAGTTAATAGGGAGAAAAATCCTCACAATTTTGTATTTGTGTTTGATAAGCCATATAGCCTATTCTAGTGTTTTCATTTAAACCCATATTAATCCAGAGAGATCCCAAAATGTGTGTCAGTTCTTCTTCTTTAAGATAGAATTGAATTCAAAGGCTGTGGAATAAGGTTTTGTTCAAGAAAACTGCTCACTGTGGAGAAGATTCACTCCAACAAGGCACTCAGGAGAGCAGGAGGGATGTGCAAGTCGCTGATGTACAACACAAATGAGAATTCTGAGGACGTCCCACAGTTTGGTATAATTAGTTCTCATGGCTGAGGACAGCCCAGGATTAGAGCTGCTCAAAAACTGCTAGTCTTGAGGTGAATTGGATGCAGTGATGTAAAAGGATGTACCACATTTGGCTGCCTTGTCTCTTGCTTAAAATTCCAACTACTTGCCTAAGTTGTTCAAGGAGAAAGCACTTTGTAAAAAGAGTTGAGAGAGAGAAAGGTGAAAAAATAAACACAGAAGTAGCAGCTCTGATGCTTTTTTGGGGTAAGAGTTGTCAAACAGATGGATTACTTATTGAATTTCCAATAAACGCGTGTGCATGTTTTACTGTAATTTAATAATTTCCTGTGAATCTTGTATTTGTGTTGTGCACTCAAGTATAGATGCAAATTTGCAAATTTCTTTTCCTCATATTATGCAACTCTCCTAAACTTAATAGGTAAATTGTACCTTAATTCTTGTTAGATTAGGGACAATGTTTCTCTAAGAGAATGATTTCTTCAGAAGAAGGAAATATACATTATAAAATAACGTTCATTCATATTTTTTGTCAATTAACACTAGTATATTGCACGTGGTAATAAAAACAGTGGCAATAACCAGTTTGTAGAGTCTTAGTTGCATTCTCCAGTTTGAAATTTGGTAGAGCAGGAGCCTGAGGTGAGGCAGGCAGAGTTTTCATTAAGCACCAATTCACAGATGCCCTACGAGGAGTCAGTGGTGAAATCTCTGCTGGTTCTGACAGAAGCCTTTAATACTTTCTCATGATGCTGTTTAGTGTGAACTCAGAGCTCCTGGTTGGTTCCTCCCCTTGTCCCCTGCTGGGGGACATCACAAGGACTCCCTTAGCTCTTCCCAACCCTGCCAAACTAAGGACACCTTCCCTGAAGGGGCTGGAGCTGGAGCTGCATTCCCTGTGACCTGCACAGGAGTTGCCAAAACACGGTGTGTTCAAATCAGAAATGGCTTTCCTAGGTGATTGACAGCCAAAGAAATGTGGATCTGGAATGAATCTCTCTCCTGTTTCCAGCCTGTCTGTCTCTGGGCACAGGCTATTTTCTGGAGATTTAGGGAAAGAAGCAATAATTTGTCCACCTGGCCATGGAATGTGCGTGGCCATGGTGCCCTCACCCATCCTGCCCCCCATCCTCTATCCATGGGGAATCACCCAGTACCCAAACACCCCCCTAGAGCTGGGACAGCCCTCCCTGCAAACCCAGGGGCTCCCACATGGCCCTGGCTCAGCTTCTCCTCCCATTCCTCAGCCATCTGTTCTGAGACAATTACTCACACAAACAGTTGGATATTCTACTGCCTGAGCCGACTCTCTTGAGCTGCTTGCATCCTCTTTGCCCTCCAAGCAGCGTCCCAGGATGAATGTTTGAAACATCGAGATGTTGTATTACCATAATTGCAGCCAGTAGTTTTGACTATTTTCCCACCAACTGGCAAGGCTAGGAATTATTATGTCTTTTGAAGGGAAGAAAAGACACCATCCATCTTTTATATTCTTAGGTTTCTTGCAGTGATGTAAAATACACCGAGATTATTTTGAAGAAGAACACTTTTAAATTCCTTTTCCTGAAGTTCACTTGATAACACTGCCAGAAGTGGCTGTCTGTTAAAGAGAGAGTGAAGAGGAGTAAACAAGATAAAAAGATACTCCTCTTTATTTGCATTAGACATCTCAGAAAGTGCAGCAGCTGGGAAGGATTCAGTGGGAGAAGCAATGTTTCAAAGGCATCACAACATGCAGCTTGATTAGGCTTTTCAATTTTTTAATTTTTTTTTTCCATAGGGATGGTAAAAATTGTGGGCAGGGAGGCCTGTGGTTTTATTCTGCTGGCATTGATGGTTGGTACTTATTACAATTTAGAGTTATTTTGCAGGCAAAATAAGTCACAATGTTCTTTAAAAAAGGAGTCTTTGGACTGAAGATCATCTTCATTTTTAAGTCATCTTCCCAAGCATCATGCTTGTAACAAGTTAAAGTACAAATTAATTTATCTTAATCACATGAATAAGGGAATTGCTTCCAATCTTCTGCTTTCACAAGTGATGCACAAAGTTTCTCTCAAAACCAAAATAATTTGAGTAATACTTTCTGGAGTGCTTTTCAGTGTCAAATGCTATGTTCCCCATCAAAGAAATCTAATTAGAAAGCTCCTCTATTAGTATTTTGAGTTAGAGAATATGTTTAGAATTGCACGTTAGTGTCCTGGCGGAATCTTGTATTTTAAAAGCAAGTAGCATCAAACAAAAAGTGTTATAGACAGGAACATGTCACACTAGTCTATTAAAGGTCTAAATGTTAAAAAGAGATTCCTTCTTTCACTCATTAAATTTAGGATATATGTAAATATGTCTATATAGTTTTGATCACAAATCTCAAGCTTTCTGTTTGGTCAAGTATGAAAACCTCCAGTGATCTAAGGTTTATAATAATGCAGGTACCACGGCTCAGTGTTTCAGAGATGTACTTTTTTAATGAATGTTCTCTGTTTTAGAAGAAAATGCCTTTTTCACTCCTCACATTCTATCACAGATGCTCTAACACAGAAAATAAGAAAATTATTACCGGCAAATCGGAAAATTAGTTTGGATTTGTTATATGTGAGGTGCCTTGAAGTACTGCTGTAGCTAAAATGAGAATCTAATCAAACCTTGTGGTTTTATATAACCTACCTGACACTGAGCATTGGGCTGCCTTATTTCTGTTCTTCCTTGGAAGGTCTGCAGAGTCAGAGCAGTCCTGGAGGAGTGCCAGGGGCTGTAGGTACTGCAGGAAACTCCATGTGCCTGGGATGCTTCATGGCATGAAGTGTCCTGCCTCCAGGGGACCAAACGAGGAATAAAATTCCTAAAACCCAAACTCTCTGGTTGTCTGTTTCTCATTACCATAATCATCAAATCCTGACGTCTGGGATAAATTTTGATCAAGTTTCAATGTTCTGTTATTAAGTTCTTTTATATTTTACTGAAAAATATAGGGAGTACAGTAGTTTCATGAATATAAGCCGCACCTTTTTCATTGAAGAATCCAGCCTACCCCAGTGGTGCGGCTTATATTCAGGTGCGGCTTATCTATGGACAAATCCCAGGGAAATGCCAACCCGGAAGTGAGAGCTGGCCAAGCAGAGTGGCAAGTGGGAGCCGCAGGGAGCATGAGACTGCCCGGAATGGGGGCTGCAAGTGTGCGGCCCGGCCCCTGTGCCATCGGGAGCCGGTGGGAACAGGGGATGGCCAGGAACGGGGGCTGCGCAAGGGCGGCCTGGCCCCTGCCGCTGGGAAGCCGGGCTGTGTGGGGCTGGGCCAGAGCACCCCGACCCCTCTGCCGTGCGGAGTTAAAAAAAACAAAAAACAAAAACCAAAAAAAAACCCAACAAAAAAACGCGGCTTATATTCGGGTGCGGCTTATATATGGACAGATCCCATGGTCTTCCCAGCTACCCGGAAGTGCGGCTTATATTCAGGTGCGGTTTATAATCGTGAAACTACTGTATATTTTCTTTGTGAAACATTTTAATCCTTCTACATTTGAATTGTGTATATGCAACCCAGAGCATGATGAGAATAGTTTGTTTCATCCTGGGAGCACACAGATTATTTGAGACAGGGTACATTCATCCCCACAAGCATTACCTTTCCTTCCCTAGAGGCAGGGTGCAGTGTCTGTGTTAATTAGGAATTCCTCAAGGATGTCCTTGCTGTCGCTCCCTGGGTTCAAGGTGTGGAGCTGGAAGGTCAGAGGAGGGAGCAGGGCACTGCTTCCCACTTTCCTGGTCCTGTGAGCGGCTGCAGCTTTGCCAGGGGAAGGAGAGCTCTGCCTTGTGCTGCTGGGGGTTTTCTAATTGGGACAAATTCTGTATATTCCATTTTTATGCTGTGTGCTGAGAGGTATCTCCATTTGTTATGGAAGTTGTATATTCCCCTCAAATGGTTTGTCCTGCTGACTCCAAGAGACAAGACATGAAAAAGCTGAGATTTTCCAACTTATTAATTAGGGAGCTTGCAGCTATTGCCAGTGATTTCTGTCCTTCCTCCTGGAGTTAGTGTCTCAGAGGAGGTGAAATCAACTTGAGCACTGTGCATCCAAGGATAGATTTCCCTAAAGGACTCTTACAAGCTGACAGAGTTCAGCACAGACCCAAAGCTCCAACAGAGAAAATCAAGGAGCTCCAAGTTGTTTTCCTTAAAACTTTCCACCCTTTTGGTCTGTGAGTAGCTAATGATATACACGTAAATTAGGGTTCAACCTCTGAGCCAAATCCTTCCGGCCTCTAAATGTTCTTTGCTGTGTTCAAAATCTCAGTCTTTATAATGTGGAATTGTGGGGGGAATTTTAGCAGTCAGAACCCTTTCTAAGAGATAAACAAAAGTGATTCTCGAGAGTCCCTAAGCTCCCTCAAAACTCCCTGAACCAAACACTTCAGGGAAAAGGGGACAGAGATAAGTGGCTGCAGCTGGGGTGGCATCCCAAAGGGAGCAATCACAGCATCCTTATCCTCCCCTTCCAGCCTGGACTGTGCAGTTTCTGAGGCAGTCTCTTGGGATGGAGCAAGTTTCTCTCATCTAATGCAGCCACAAATATGTGGCATTTATATGTATTTTTATAAATATCTACAATGATCAGTATAGCACAAAAGTGGAAATAAATACTGGTAGCTATTACTCTTGATATGACTCTTGCTAGGACAGTCACAGCACAATTTAAAATCTTATGATGCTTTTTAGTGTCTGCAAAGCTTATTTTAGCAACTGTAAAACACCTGTATTTTAGGGAGTAATTCTCTGAGCCATTGATTTGTAATTGCACTAATCATTTCTTGATGACTTTATGTGTGATAAGGCCCTAAAATCTGCAAAATGAACAAAACCTTCAAAATGAACTAATACCTAGAGTGTTGCCCTTAGCTTTACAAAGGAAACAAGGTGCAGAACTTTCTTTGCCTTTTTTGTGGATGCAAGAACATGTGAGAAATTCTCCCTTTGTTCTTTAGGTCCTGAGGAATCCGATTTCAAGTGCAGCCCGAATTTCATCAGCTGCATTGGTACCAACAAATGCATCCACTTGTCCCAGCTCTGCAATGGGGTCTACGACTGCTCCGATGGCTACGACGAAGGAGTTCATTGCAGGGGTGAGTGAAAATTGCTTTAACTTCAATTATTCCACTCTATTTTCTTTTTTTGAGTTCAAAGAAAACCAGAATTGACTCCTTGGGAATACATCTATGTGTGTGAATATGTGTAAAACAACCAAAAGTGAACTGATAGAAGCATATTTTAATATGTGCTTCAAGTTAATTTAAAAAAAATATTTTATGTGAATGAAATGCAAGTAAAAAGCACACAGAGACTTTCAGAGTTTTCCCTCATTAGTTACTAAGCTTATATGATGGAAATTCTTCTAATAAAAGAAGGAAACTCTTTACAAAGAAAAAGTTTGCCAGGATGATTTTTCGTTTCCTTTTAACACTTAAAAAAAAGCCAAAAAACAAAACAAACAAACAAAAAAAACCAAACCAAAAAACAAACAAACAAAACGAAAAAAAACCCCAACAGCAAACCAACCAACCAATCAAAAAACAAAAAGGTGCAATTATGCAAATAATTTACTGTTTGATAGTGGGGTCACTATTTTGACAATTCCAATAGTGAGAAAGCTCAAATATAAATATGTGAAGGTGAACTATTTAAAATCTCAGCTCTACTGAGATGACTTTTTGAGGTCTGCATTAGGGTTTGTTACAAGCCCAAATCTTGCATACCTCAAATCAGTTATTTTTAATTGGTAGATTTCCAGATGAATGGTTGTTGATGATGCTCAACAGATCTTATGTTCCAAACCAGAAACTCAGAGACAGGTGCTGGGACTTCTCCTGCAATCCAATATGACATTTTACAGTGAAAGATACAATTAATGGCAGAGTTCAGAAAGTTAAATTAGAATTTAAAATTTCATGTGGACATATTTTCAGAGCTGTCAGAGTAAAATCTAAGCCCACACCAAAAGTAAGAAATATGGGGGAAAAAATTAAAATTAGAAAAAAAAAATGCCATGTGGAATTAATCAGTACAATACTGCTGACTTCACAAAACTACAAATAGTTATTTTTATATAACCAGGTGAGGATACAGGCTGTCATAAAATATATGGAAATTCTCATTCACAGTGATAGGAATCATTTCTTTTCTTGAAGGCTCAACTGTTTTATAGTCCTTGTTCAATGAGCATTGCACAAAATCAAAATTTGTGTCAGCATATGAGGTTTAGCACCAGGCCCAACATCCAAAAAAACCCCAGAAGTTAAGCTGGCCAAAGCACTTTTTGGCCTATACTGAAACTTTCTGAAATTGCAGGTGAGTGTTTTTCAGAGAATAGTATTGATTCATTATTTCTGTTTAAATTTCTATCCATCAATATTTCATGGGGTTTTTTTTGTAAATTACTCTGGATTAAATGACAGAGGATTCAAAATTTTCAGTGATGAATAATTGTTATAATTGTCTTCTATTTTTATTGTATTTCAAGTCCTTAAACTGCAAGATTAATGGAATCAGAAAAAAAAATATATAGACGAAAAGTAAAATCCTATGCTAGTGGCAATGAAATATGTTTCCTTTTCTTACTGTGTCCTGTATTTTGGAATGTGACAGCACACAAAGTACCCAATCTTTATTCACATTCTTTTATTTGTGCTCAAATATACCTTGTCAGGTTCATGTTGATTCCCACTCATTTCTTTATTATCATACACGAACATGAAAGCTGCCCAGTGGAAAAGTTAATGTCTACTTTAATAAATCACCATAGAATTTAGTAAAAAATTCTAAATAACTGTTTCTGCTAGACCACTCAGAACACCGACATAATGAAGTGCCACAGTAACCCCTCATCTAGGAAATGGGTAACAACTCACTCATATTGATTTGTGTGCCAGTTCCATGTTTTTAATTGCTTTTTGGGGGCAGAATTGAAATGTTCAGTGAACACATTTCTGTCAACAGAGCCAAAGAATATAGAAAACCATAATTTTACATTATGATCCTGCAGTTTGTCACAAACAACTGCCACTAAAGTGTCATTATCTTACATTCCTGTGTATTGAATATTTGATCTGTGCTTCTTATTGTTGTAATTATTCTCTCCATCTCTCTCTCTCTATATATAGATATAGATATATATATATCTGTTTATCAGAAAAAAATTTGTGTAACCTTTGAGTCATTCCTCATTACTTTCTGAGTCTTGCACACACAAGTCATATGTTGAACTCATTTATTTGGCCAAAAGTTGCAAAGTTACTTCAGAAATCCAGCCAAATCATTAGCTCTTTTCTTTATACTACTCACAAGAGTGGAATTATCAATTCTGCTGTAATTAACAGTGCTCATGTGAAATTTGGGATCAAGGAAGGTGACAGCAATTTTCAATATTGAGTTGCAAAGAGCCCAGCTGGTCACAGAGCTGTGTTAAAATAATCTCTTGCTGGGGACACTGATCGTGCTGTGTAAATAAGTCACAGTCCAAGCTCCAGGAAAATCAGTCATGGTTTGAAATGTGGGGGTGTCAGCAGGGCAAAGCACATTTCAGTGCACAGGTAACTCCAAAGGGGTGAAATCTCCAAGAGCTAATGGAGTATAAGCATCCAGTAAGGGGAATTATTCTAATTTCTTTCTCTAAATTTAACATTCTCACATTAATTCATTATTAATGATCTTCTGAAGCTGTATTCAGGCTTGCACCTTTCCCTGGCAAGGGGAAAAATGGTCATTGCTCCAGTGTGAAATGGTAATGTATGGGAAATTTCAAGGAAATAGTAGTAAATACAATGACATTCCTGTATTATCATCTTTTATTTCAGGCACATATGCATTTTTTCTGGTGAATGTAATGCATAAATTCAGGAGAGGTTGTGGCAATATGAAATAAAAAATGTTTTATTATGCATGGTTGTTTCACATTATGTGTTCCAATGTCCTTCAGAGGAGAAAGGGGTGTGCAATTCCCTAGATTTGAACCTCAGAGCAGATAATAATGATAACACATCTGTATTTGGTCATTTTGGATCCCTTTAATTTTTTTAGCTAATTGAAGAATGCTCTAGAGAGGCTGATCAAGGGAGAAATCAAAATATATATTGACCCCTCCTATAAAGCTTATACTGGAACTTTTCAGCTTTCTGAAAATTCCAGCAATTCCACCACAATCCAGCCCTGCTGGATGGGGAGTTCACACCCATCAGCCCATTGGAAAGTTATTAAAGTTCAAATCAAATTTACCACTGCCAAAACTGGAGCCAAGCTTGGGTAGTTCTGGTTGAAGACTGCTCCAGATCTGCTCTTGGCAATTAGGCTCCTGTCTTGGACACACTTCCTCAGGTGCTTTGGAGAGCCAGGTCTTTATTTCAGCTGCATTTGCAGCCACTTTTACTGCTCAGCTGAGCAATGAGCTGAGAACTCCCCTGCCCCTCGGGAGCTGCCAAATTATTGCAACCTGAACTTTTCAGCTCCAAGTCTTTCCTTCACTGGTTCATCCCAGTATGGGGCTGGCTCTGGCTCTGATCAGTTAAATCTCATCCCAGTCTGATTTTGAGGACTTTTCAAGGCTAAAATACTTTATTTATTTTATTATTTTTTTTCCATGGCCTTCCATTTAGGAATGGCTCAGGGAAATACCTGTAGTTGGAGTTACCTGCCTGGTCTTATTAAGATAATTTCTAGAGAATTGCAGTCACAATCCTATGAATCTTAGTAAATGGGGTTTTTTTGGGTTTTTTTTATTGGGCTGCAGAGGTGAGCTGTACAGTTTTATAAATCAGTGTTTTTTATATCTGTATATGGCACAAAATTGAAAGTAGTCTGCCAAAATGGGTTTTGGTCTGAGTCAGAGCTATAGGAAACTAAAACTTATACAGAATATGTAGATCTCTTTTTTTTTTTTTTTTTTTAATTAACTTATTATTTAGTAGCTTCTGGAATATCTGTGCTAATACTTCAGCTTTCCAGACAGAAAATGCTAAAATAATACTGCAAAAAAATATCAGTGCAAATAGAATCCTTCCAAGCCTTCATATTATTTGATCTTTATTAACTGTGATCTGAACCATGATCTCTGAAGTCTCTAATCAATAAAATATTCAAAGGCAAACTCTGGATCATTTAGTATTAAAAAAACTGCAGAACACATATTGAGAACTTTTGGCCGAAAGTTCTTCTGTTTTAGCAGCCAATAATCAGAGTGATTTTCCTGTTTAGGCTTTTTGAATGAATTGGTATCAGAAGATGCAGATAAATGCTGCTTTTACTGAATCATGCTTTATTCTGGTCTTTCTACAGATGGAACACTGGGAAATTTTAAGTAGTGCTTACCAGAGGGGAGAATACAAATTTCAGAATTTTAGGGAAAATTCAGACCTTTCAAGAGTGACACAAAGTTATAAAACTGAAAGATATGAACTTGCACTTTGATTTCTTTTTTTCCCCTCCTTCTAATGAAGTTGTGTAACAAGGTAAAAAAAAAAAAAAACAAACCTAAAACAGTCAGGAGTTATAAATGTCCCTCCATTTTCTCATGAGAGTTTTTTCTGGAAGTAATGCTCACCTGCATCAGAATTCCCTGTGAACTCATTTGATTTATTCTGACAAGCTTTAAATCACTCATCCTTTAAGGCTGTGATGTACAAAGCATCACATTATTGAATCCTTGAATCCCCAGGAGATCTGCCAGAGCTCCTGATGGACCACTGGGGATGCTGAAACCGGCAGGTAACATTTGGAATGATCCCCACTGCGACCACTCTGCATTCTGCATCAGGTTTTCACTTGGCTTATGAGGCAGAAAAGAGAAAAAATGGAGGCATTAAAATAAAGCAATAGTTTGTTCTTGTTTTGGAACAGAGCTGCTAGTAAAGAACTCTATTTGTCTGGCTGAAAGCTCAATTTGCATAGTTTAGTATTGTGATATCTCCTCATTTCACCATCCAAACATCCAATTTCTTGTATATTACTGTCTTTCCTATCTTTTTGCCTCAATAGAACATGATGTGGCTCATTTAAATTAGCCAAGGTCATTTAGTCTATTCTACTGTCAAGACAAAGAAGTCATGGGCTTGGTGATTTAATAACTTTCCATCACAAAATCCTTTTGCAGCAAAGCAAATTAGAGGAGGTTGGTGGGGGAATGAGCAGTGGAAGACATTTGAGTGATGTGATTTCATCCTACCTTGATGGGCTGCTGCTGAAGAGGTTTTTTAGGCTAGAATTCACAAAGGAATGATGCAGAGAAGGTATCAGCATTGTCTCTGTGGCAAATTAAGTGCAGGATTTAAATGTTTGGCCATTTATGCTGATAATATGTGACAGCAGATCATTAATTAGTACATGGTTTGTAGAGAGTGTTCTGGTCTTGTCCATTGGAGGAGCAATGTCCTGTCTGCCCCCAATCAGTGTTTCCTTTTCACTTGCAGTACCCATTTTCCTGAGAGAAAATGTTGGCTTCTGTTCCTCATGGGTGAAATAAGTGATGGTCAGGTCTGGCCCCCCTGAATACAAATTTTAATCAGTTTTCAGCACACATTCTTTCTTCAAGACACAGAAACCATGCTTGCAACAGCAAATGCAGTGTGGGATGGTCAATCCATGGAGTTCTACATTATGAAAAAGAGGAGTAAAAATTATAACACAAATATTTCAGGTTTCCTATGATCCTGTTGCCCAATAAAACACACAGAGTGTAGCAGAGATGCTAATCTATCATATTTAAGACAAGGTTCTGGAAGTTAAGAGGGCCAGTTAGTGGTCATTAACTGGATCATGGACAGGGCTGCAGAAACCTGAGGAAAGCAGCTCCAGTCAGTGACTGGTGGGATGGGGAGAAATGATCTGAGAAATCTTTGTTCTTCTTCCCAGGGATTTAGGTTAAATGCTATTTATTGTTGCCTGCTGTTACAGTTTTGAGGCTGCCCTCTTTTGAGAAAACAAACATTTAAACTCATACTATGAGCATCTCCTTTTCAGTTTTACTCAATACGTTTTATTGCCTTTCTGTTGATTAATGTTTAGAGTTACTTGTTAATTTGTCCCTGTTAATAAACAAATAAACTAGTAAAACTCCTTAAGGAGTAAGAAATGCAACAAGCTTTTTGTATGCTAAATCTCAAAGGATTTTTATGAAGATAAATACTCTGGGCACAATCTCTGTATCAGGAATTCCAGACATATTTGCATGGCAAAAAAACCCTGACAGTCCTTAACTCAGCAAGCAGGAATTGTAGCTGCTGCCTGGCTGCCATTAGATCACATCACACAGTAAATCTCCACTGCATTTTCAATATCCAGGCATCAGAGACAGCTTTTCAGCCAGCAGAGACTGGGACCTGACACCAAAGGCTTGTGAAGCACTGGGAACCTTGAGGTGTGGGGAGAAGGACAGGGTCTCTCTTCAGCTATCCCCACCTCTTATTTAGAAAGAATAATGGGGTTTTTTCAGTTTCCTTTTGGGCATTTTTTTTTCAGGATATGCATAAACTGTTACATTCAGACTTCTAGTGTGAGAGTTTTTATTACTATTTCTGCCGTTAACTAATAGTAAAATTCTATCTGTTGAAGAAAAACACATCTGAGGCATCTGCCCATCAATAAAACATGTCATTAAATTTCCGTGTACTCTTTTTCCAGTGACATGATTTGCCTATTCATTGCTTCATTCAACAGTGTTAAAATAATTGGGCAACCTGGTGTTTGAAGTGAGGGAAAAAAAAAGTGACAGGCATGTGTGCTGGAAAACGTGATTTTGGTCCTCCTAGAGCAATTTATAATGTCAGCCTAAATTTACAGAATGGCATCAAATTGGAGACAGAGAAGAAGAAACAAAAGAGCAAATTCTGGGGCTAGCATCACATAATTTGTCAGAAGTGCAGTTGTCAGTTTTCTGCCCCAGGAGCCCTCACCAAGCCACACTGTAAGACTTGGTTTCAAGTTCTTCCACTCCTTGCCTGGGGGGATTTGACTTCCCAGCTCCTGATCTTGCCAAGGTGAATAAACAAATCAGGATAGTACATCTGTTCTGTGGAGGGGGTACTTCTGCTCTTTTCCTGGAGCCATAAACAGTTAAACATTTATTGTAGCAAATCCTTGAATCTGGAGTGCTTATTTGCATTTGAAGAGTGAGTTCTGGTCTCTCACTTGTTGCCATCTCAGCAATTAGCTGTGTGTTGTTCACCAAAGTGGAGAATTCCGGGAGCTGGGTAGGAGTTTTCCTACCTGGAATGCAGATGGCTCTGCTCAACATCCACCTGCCTGACCACCTGTACAGAACACAGCAGATTCTGCCTCTCCACACACTGCAATTCTCAGCTGAAATAAAGAGAAACCATAATTTTTTCCTTTCAGACAAGGGCTTTGCTTCCCTACTGTTCCCCTCTCCTTGTCTTATTCAGTTTTAAGCTCATGGAACTGTATGATCCAAAAGTCATTCTCAAACTGTGTAATATAGTTTAAAAATTAAAACTTGCCATCATTTCTGAGACTATGATAAACAAGTCAAGATGTCACCAGCAATTTGAAGTGAGATTGATACTACTCAGTGGTGTGAAGTTTGCTTTGACACATGGAGAAATTACTCTTTCTCTTCCACTCAGAAGCAAGAACATGCACAGAGTGTACAAAAACTGATTTTCAGAATTCATTATATCCTGTCAGATTCCAGTTATCTTTTCTCCAAAAAATCTTCTAAAGGGTAACTTAATCTTTAACTCACTGCAGTATTGCACAATTTTAGTTATGTGACAAATGGACAGATTAAAATACTGTGAGATGAAAC
>VRYO01002782.1:28373651-28386700 GCA_009812075.1 Sialia sialis | reverse complement strand
AAATGCCTGCACGCAATCAAGTGAAAACAGAAAGTTGGGGGAACACAGAGCCCAGTCAATAGCAAGGCTCAGTATAATACTTTATTTGAGACATTTTCAAGCAGACTTACTTTAAATCAGTATTCTCTGGAAGTATGTCCATCAAAGAATAGGAACTGTTCCCAGTTCATTGACTCTGATAAGAAAAGAAGGAGTTTTCCAGAGATTCCATAACCTAAAAATATTTTTTTCTTTTGTGAAAATGGGTGTGTTGAAAGCATTGTTGCTCTGCTTGGGTGATAGGATATGAGCTATGTACAAGAAGGGAAAAAAATAGTTTTGATAGTTTTGATAGGACCTGAGTTCTACTGGAATAAATGGCAACATTTCCTTGGGTTTAGGCTTCTGGACTTGGCCTACCCAAATAGACAAATAAAAAGGATGGCTATTTTTATTTTCATTATTTTTTCCATTCCTTCTATTCAGGTTCTAAGCATTTTCATATGGAAAAAAAATCTAGGAAATTGTTTCATCTGGAGAAGAATAAGCCATATTTAAAGCTAGCGATGTGACCATGACTCACTCTTCAAATCAACAATATTTTCTGACACTTAGCTGTTGAAAATAGCTGCTGTAGTGGCATTGTCTGCTCTCTCTCTAGGAGTGGAATATCCTGGTAGAACAAATCCTATGGAATCTTCTTGAAACTACATTTAGCATCTTTCTAAAATAAGTTCTGTCTATCTAGTCCTTCTTAAAATCCATTAACATGCAGCAAAATATCAAAAATGCTGTTTGGAAGATAAGGTATCTTGTACATGGAATGGATTATTGGAACAAAGTACCAGTGCCCACTTTCCCAAAGGATGTGTTGGCCACAAGGATGGAAAACGAGGAAAAATTAGCAGCAGTCCAGATTATGAGTCCAACAACAGATTTATCCCACTCACTGTGACACTTTTCTGACTTTTCAGCTTTGTTTTCACACTCATGTGAAATTCCACAACAGCTGATGTCACATTCCCAGAGCGAGACCAAAAGGGAGAAAATGTCTGTGTTTTGCAATAAAAGAATCATTCATAGTGCTTCAAGCTCCAAACACATTTTTTGCCCAGCTATACAGAAGGTCAAAATCCTCACTCATTAAGAACTAAATGTGGCCTTTTTTAACAAATGCCCTGTTTAATTACCAGCAGGCAATTCAGCACAATTAGTTGCTGTCTAAGGTACTTTTTATTTTTTTTTTCCTAATGGTCTTGCATATTTCATAGCCTCTTTCAAAACCATGCATCAGACACAGGACCTGCTACTTGTTTAATTGACTTTTTCCCTCTCTTAATGATGTGCATATGGAATTTTTGCAGAGATGAGTCCAGCTTACAAATAAAAATGAAAAAGAAAGTTCACAGTACTGAAGTAGAAGAGTGTTTAGCAGTCTTTTAGCAAATTGAGCTTTTTTAATCCACTGGAAGACATTGAAGCAGAATTACACAAAACATTTATGTGCAGATAACATTTAGGTTTCCACAGGAAAGACACAAGTATAGTTTTACATTCTCAGACCCATGGTACACAATGACATCAGGAGGATAAAAAAGAATGGAAATAAGTTCTGTTCTGCAAAATGTTACATAAAATGAGCACAGCTAAATTAAAAAAAAACTGTTCAGACATCCTGAGGACTCACATTTAAGGTACATGGACACTAAAAATACTTCTGTGAGGCACAACTGTTCTGCTTTCTGCCACGAGCTGACACTTATAATTTATGTTAAAAAATAATAAATTAATTACTTATAAATCTAAGTGGACACAGTTTTGGCACCATACTTTTGTTTTGTGTTAAACTTGAATGTCCTGTGTTCAAAAAAATGGAAAACCTGGGAGTGCATCCTGCCCTTCCCATTGGGAGCTGGATATTTTGATTATTTTGAATTTTAGTGAAGAGAAAAAATAACCCAAACAAAGCTAAACCAAATCTGATGTTGGTCATAATGTCTGCTATTAAAGGATAAAGCACTGTGCTCTTCAAACTGCAATTTCTCTCTCTTAAGCTTAATGGAGGAAAAAAAAAAAAAAAAAAAAAGCAAAAAAAGCTTTAAAGAGCAGTGTGGCTTTTAGTGTCCTGATGTGGGACAGTCCAGCTGAAGGAAATTTGGGATCATGGGGGGTTCTCTGTGACTGGAAAGGTTACTGGGTCCTACACCCATGTCCTGTTTGGGTTTCCAAAGGAGACCCAGATGAAAGGCAGAAGAGATGCCCATACATGGTCCCCATGAAGAATCAGTCTTTCTGCTGCTTGAAAACTTTTTATTTTGGAGTCCATCAACATGTGGACTGGATTTCTTGATGTTGTTTGGAAACTGCATCAAAAACAGGAGTCATTGCAGTGCAAAAAGAGTCAAGTTTTTGGGATATAAATTTCATGTTCAATGCAAAAATTTGCAATCTTATGATTTATATATCTTAAAAATGTATTCATAACTTGAAATTTATAATTTTTTTTGTTACTGACAGTCCAGGATTTATTTTATTTTTTTCTTTCTGATGCCAAAGGTGTCTAGAGCTGAGAGGAGCCGTTTGGAAAATGCCTGAGGTTTTCTGAGACTCATCACTAAGTCAGAAAGAGCCCTTGCTGTATCTAAAGGATACACATGCTCCATATGGCACATCCCTAAGGATGTACATCATTCATACCAAGTTCCCAACAGGCAGTGGGGAGGGAAGCTGGAGGATGGAAAGGCACACAGAGCTGGGCAGGAATTGGGTGGGTTTGATCCCCAGCTCTGAAAACATCCCTGTGCATCCTGAGAACAGGCACCAGAGAACTTGGAGAGGATTTATCCCTGCAGCATACGGAAAATCAGTATATTGGTCTTACAGCACGAATCTTGGTGCTCACCAAAGGACACAGGGAGCTCCTTTCAATAGATGGACTGTAAATAACAGCAGGAATTGCTGCTGGCTTGTGTTAGCAGAGTTAGAATCATCCCCCAACTCAAAGTAATGTGAGTGAAAGGCAATTGTTGTTAAGGGGTACATCTGCAGGCTCTGATTCTGGCTTCAGCTGCTGGAGCTCTGCTCAGTGTGGTCTTTTCCCCTAATGAAGGCACAGCTGTGCATTTAGGGATTGACAAAGAGTGTGATTAGGAATTCTAGACTTCCAAAGCAGTTCATCTGCCTTCAGAAAGAGTTGTTGCTAGCGACTAATTCTTGGAGAGATTTGTTATTGTCTTGTGCTGAGGGCATTTCTGGTGCTGGAAGCAAAGAAAAGCTGTGGCAGTTTAGTAAATGTTTGCATTGTCCAGGATTTATGTGGTGCTTCATTTGATGTTTGGGTCTGGATGAGCAAGTGAGATGCTGTCAAATCTGAAAACATTCGTTCAAATAGAAATTACTGGGTGCTTCTTTGGTTTTGGTTGGAATTTTTTGCCATTTCTTGTCTCATCCCTGGAAATGGCATTTTCCTCAAGGAGAGGTGGGCTCAGCTCAGGCACAGAACCTCCTGTGCTGTGATCTTCAGCTGTAATGCACATTCTATCCTGAATTGCTGTCCAGGAGCTCCCCTCCCTGCATGGAAGGATTATAAATGGAGACCATAATCTGTTTGGACTCTGTAAAATATGGCTGAGGCTTCCAAGGAGCTGACAATGCTGATGTTCAGCACTGTGAGTTCTGCTGGCTGGTAGCTTGGAAATGTTGATTATAGTGCTAAACATTGCTTGTACTTGCATCTGGATGTTAAAAAGGACATTTTTTTGGGGGAGGAGATGTGCATGGCAAAAATATAACATGATAATTGATTTTTTTTTTCTTAATAAGCATTAGCCAACAAGTTGTAGAGTTTTTAATACAAGCTAATCTAGGTGGTTTTAAATTTTGCTGTGTACAGAAGGGTAGAATATTTAAATTTAAAAGTTAAAGGTGAATTTTAAAAACAATTTTATATTAGCTCTTTAGTAAAACACCACACACTCTGCCTGATTTAATTACAAAAAAAGGTTTTTTGTTGTGTTCCCATGCTGATGTATTTTAAGAAGAGAGTTGCAGAAACCTCCACTGAATCCATGCTGTACACAGAGGTGTTTACTTTAGGAAAGGTCAGACAATGTATTACAGAATTAGAGTTTAGAATTTTGAAACTATTAGATTTCATCATTATTGGAAATTAAGAACAAATAATACTTGAATATTTAAAATTTTAATTAAAAACTTGAAAAGTGCCTGCATTTGGATGAGAGGTGTCTTGTCCCTTTGGGATTACCATGGGAACTCTTCAGTGCTACTTGCAAAGCACAGATAATTGCTGAAATTGGGAAAACAAGGGTTGATCAAGAACATTCTGGATGTGGAGGAGGTGAAGGAGACCTGTGAATCCAGGCAAGAAAATGTCCAAGGGAGAACACTGTGCTTCCTGAAATCTCAGAGTTCAAAAAGGGAATTTTCTTCCTGGTGCATCTTTATTTTTCCTGGGTGTT
This sequence comes from Sialia sialis, assembly GCA_009812075.1. Classification (NCBI taxonomy): domain Eukaryota; kingdom Metazoa; phylum Chordata; class Aves; order Passeriformes; family Turdidae; genus Sialia; species Sialia sialis. The sequence goes on along the minus strand of VRYO01002782.1, from coordinate 28,382,243 downwards.
CTCCTCTAGCTTGCTCTGGAGAGATTTTCCAGTGGGCAGGAAACAACCAGGTGCTGGTGGATGAGTAGGGCTGCTCAGAACCTTTGAAACACATCTAAAAAAACAGCAGCATGAAAATTGTTTGGGTTTTTTTGGGAGTTTTCTGGGTTTTTTTAAAGAGAAATGTGTCACCAGCTGCAGTGTCATTTACTTTCAGAATATCATGCAAAAACTTCTCTAGTCTCCTCAGAGAGCCATCTAAATATGGAAGTTTTCAAGGAAAAAAAGATGATCAATCCAAAACACTGCAAGACAGAGCTTTCGTAACTGTTTTCAAGTCCATTAGAATTCATAATATTAACTGCCATTTTAAGTAAAAAATGTTTTTAACAATATGTTTGTGTTACAAATTGTGGGTACTTGATATCTTTAAACTCAGGGATGTTCTGGAAAACATGGAAGGGTCGAATTGTTCTGTGTGAAATGGAGTCCTTGGCACACAATGCAGCTGCCTCTTGTTCTGGTATTGCCTGAAATGTCCTTATTTCTCTTCCCAATTACCTGAATAGCTGGTTGTTCAAGGATTGGAAGTTTTCTGTGACAGAGGAATACTTGACTTGATAGAGGGGATGTGGTTGTGTAGTTTGAACTCCTGGGCATTAAGGTAATAATGATTACCCTATAATAATTATGGCTAATCACTCCAGAGACAATTATCACACACTTGAGTGTGTGCAGAAGGGAAACCCTGGGGTTGTTCCATGGAGCCAGGATCAATGAGCCTGTAAGAGACCTTAGGATGGAACACAAGCAACCTGGCTGCTCAGAACACTCAACTTCAGTGACAAAATGCACCACCAAGAGCAGGAAAAATGCTGCCTCCTGTGCCTCAAGGAAAAACAAAATAGTTTCTAAGAGTTTTGATTGATCTGCAAAATAAATAAAAGTTCAAGGGGGAAGACACAGCACAGACAAAAATTTTAACAGGGCTCAGCACTTCAGTGAGAAGAAGCAGAAGTTAAGGAAGAGACTTTAGAGGAATTGTTTAAATGTTTGCTTTTTCTCCTTGCTTTAGCAGTTTGTGTAATAAGAATCAATGGCTATTTGCCTTTTAAGTCCCCATAATCTCTTGGTGGAATGAAAATTTGAGAATAAGTTTCGCTGGCACAGTCAAATGCTTTGTGGATTTATATTGATGAAGATCTGCAGCCTCTTTGCAGTGGTGATATGTGCTTTTAATCCATCCATCTTTCAGCAGTGACAAAAAGCAGCTGTTCTCTTTTTAATCATAAAGTTAACTTCAAAAAGGAGATGTCAGTAAGTAAAATAAAGTGATTTTCATCTTTTAATATCACTACAAACTCATTTTTTATTGATAGGTGCCAGGAAAGGTTGCAATCATTCCTCATGGCTTTAAAGTAGAGAGGACTTTACTCTGAGCACATTAAATCTGCACCAGTGGCTTTAAGAAGGTGACAATTACCAAGAGGCTTTTGTTCCTCACAGCCAGGGAATGATCAAGTCCATAAGTACAGGATTTAGGTATTTTAATCATTGCCAGGAATACTTAATCTATTAATCATTTTGTTGTTGTTTGACTAATGTTCTGTCGTTGGGCTTGATTTGCCAATGCATTCATTTGTTGCTTGTTATTCTGTCATTGAGTTATAATTTCATTATTCTCTGACCTTCTTTGTCCTCTGCTCGTGCAATTGCAGTTTAAGGGTGGTTGATGCCATTTGAATAGAATAAAAAACAACCCAAACTTTTGTTTTCCAATGAAGCTGTGTGGAGCATAAATCCCAGCTAGGTTCAGCTGATTTTGTGCTGTGATTGCAGCTATGAGTGCTGGCAAAGCACCAAACACCATCAGACAATCCTACCTGGAAGGTGTCTGGGTAGGCAGGCAGCACAGTGAGCTAGGCACCTGCTCCATCATAAATTCACCTAAACTGCAGTTTGGGGACTGTTGAAATCTGGATTGTTTTAAAACTGATAAGCCAGATATGTTGTATATATGCATATTTTTATATTTCTAATATTGCCTCAGAAGTTATTCACAGCAAAATGAATTGGCTTCTGTTTAACTGCAAAATATCTGCTATACCTTTCCTCTTCTAATTTGGTGCTAGAGATTGAAAATTTAAGATCACTTTTATTTTAGAGCACTTCAAAACTAATACTACAGAATGGTTATTCATAGGGTGAGGGAGAACTTTTTATGCCCTAGTTCTCACTACATAGTGAAAAACTGATGTAACATTTTGAAAACAGGAATTTAATGCACTCCAAAATCTTTGATTTCCAATATTCTGAATAGTTCATGGTTACTCTGGTGCATTGATGTAATTTTCACCCACTACTCATACTTTACACCACTGTGAAACCAGACATAGTGCAAAGTCTGCCTCAGAGGGCTTCCACTTCAACTGCAAATTAGATATTCTGAGCATTCATATATTATCATGTGTATCTAAACTCAGACCAAACTATTCAATCCTTGTTCCACTACTAATATTACAATAATGACAATTAATAAGATAATGGATCTAACACTCATGTGATAAATTTTTCTTTGTATAGTAATAAAGAAAAAAAATAAAAAATCTAAACCTTTCACCTCTGAGGGGTTTTGTATCATTCATATTGGAATCACAGGAGAGATGAGGAGATGAGAGAGGCTGTCCTTCCCTGACCTGGTAGCCTCTGAGATAACACATTTTTTATGATTAGAGAATCACCTGCTCACCAAGGTTAATAGTGGTTTCAAACAGTGGTTTCTCTTTGGTGTGTGGCCTGTACTGCAGCAGGATAATCACCTGTTAATAAATACAGAGATGTGCCTCTCTTACTCTGTGCTCTCACTAACGGCCAGGGCACTGAGTCCATGCCTCAAAACCTCACTGTGGATTTGGATTCAGCTCTGGGCCTGTCATGGAGGATGATTATTATCATTGTTAGTTAACTGCCTTCTCCATCTGTGCATCAACTGCGAGGAGATCCTCCCAAACAAAACCAAATCTGGCAGCTGCATGGAAATTTCAAGCAGCTGTGTCCTACATAGGTAGGGTTTTATTTGTGCTACTGCAAAATACATCAGCACTGAGACCCTCCCCTGGCTCAGGGGGCATTGGCAGTGTGATCTGTTAAAAAGAAAATTACAGCACAATAAAAGAGGAATGTTTGGTATTAACAGCTCTTTAAAAATATCTTCTTTCTAGGGCTTGTGTTTGATTTATTTCATTAATGAAATGGCAGAAGTAGGAATGTTGATGTGCCAATGCAGATCCAAAAGTGTGTGGTCTAGGAATGCTTCACTTATTCATACAGTGGCAGCTTGAGTCTGATTCAGTGCCTATTACACAATTGGGCTCCCAAAAGCTGTGCACAGGGTGTTCTGTGCAGCATGGAGGGCACTTTGGTACCTTCCATCAATGGCCTGGGTTGTTGAAAGGGCTCCCAAATGTTCCTGCTCCTCCAAATGCTCCTCAGTGGCCATGGGCTCCAGGGAGGGATGCTAAAGGGGAGGGGGAATGGAGAGGGATGGCCATGCCAGAAACCTTGGAGTGACCAAGAGCTGGGCACTGCTCTGCCTCCCTCCAGGGGCTCTGGCTGTGTCCAGAACCGAGCCAGAGCTCCAGGGCTCAGCTTAGGGAGGTGTTTGGTTCCTGGGATGTTTTATCCCAAAATCCAGGTGTGCTGCTTTCATTATCTTATAAAGCCTTGTTCAGTGAGGCCTACAGAGACTGAAATGTTATTAACTGCCCTATTTTACTTGATCCTGAGCTACTACTGCTAGCACCAGTGCTGCTGGAACAAATTCCCTTCCTTCCATCCCGGACATGGATGCATTTCAGTTTGAGGATGACTCTCAGATAGCTCGCAATTACTTTATGATCCTTTTGCATGGAAGATTTTTACTGTTCAGCACTGACCTGAATATTTTTCTTATGTGTTAATACAGCTGCTTAGCACTTTGAAGCAAAATTGAGGAATAAAAAAGCATAACCTCCCACAGCAAGGAGCTGTAGTATGAAGTGGTTTTAAGAAACAGTTGTGAAATCCTGATGTCCTGCTCATAACCTTTGATGTTTAGGGGGCTGATGCTTTCCTCCTGTGCACAGCCATAAGATCTGTGTGCTGAGGGAAATGTTTTTCTCCTCCTGGCAGCCCATGGCACACGCAGAAGGGAGGAAGGTTCAGCGCAGAGGATTCTCAGGTTGCTGCACCTTCCCTTCAATGGTTTCTGAACAGCAACTTCAGTCCTCATTTTCCCAAAACACATTTAAATCTTATGCATGGAAATCAAATAGAAAAGAAATTACTTTCATTATGTTGGTTTTATTTGTTTTCTGACTTAGTCTAATGCTGAGGATTATTATAGCCTAAATAAATTGCACATTAGAAGCAGTACAACAAAGGTATGTACAGTTTCAATGGAAAGAAGTTGATATCAGCAAAAGTGCATAAATATGAGAGAAGCCCAACTGTGCACATTAAGAAGACAATAAATGAAAGTAGGCCATTTTTACACAGTTTTTAAACAAAATTGTTATTCACTACTGCACTGTCTGTGCTTTTGTCCCTTCTTTTGCATTCTCCACCTACTCCTTGGTATTGATTTGGGGAATAGTAACAGTAATAATAATAATCCACAAAAGAGGGATTTGTAGTTTGTGATAACAATTCACATGCTTGTCTAAAGGAACTGCACCCTTTAGAGTCCAACCACCCCATCCTAAAGGTGGAAACAGACTCCTTGATCTTACATTGTGTTGAGCTGCATAATAAAGGTAGCAGAGAACAGCATTAAAAACAGCCACCATCCACTCCACATTCAGATTTCCTGACTTTTTTATTCCTTTTTTTACGGCAGTGCTCACAAATTATCAAATGTATTGTTGTAAACATCAGCACATTATTGCCGTGGACAAGATGTACTGAAAAATCTATATTTCATGGAGTCTAAATTGTGCTGAACATCCAAAGACATTCAGTAGCTACTTCAACACTTCCTGCTGTTTTTTTTAATGTACTTCAGGGAAGTCATTTGGGATGCTTGAGTCACGAAAATTTAAGGTGACATGACAACCCAGAAAAGCATTTCAGTCTCCCAGAGACACTTATGCGCCGTGAGAAGAGCAGTTAAACAACTGAGAATCTACATGCTGATTTTGCCAATCTTCCTTACTGTTTGCTTCCATAAAAAACCCTCCACAATTCCATATTTTACACTCTTTGCCCCTGAATACAAACAGAGTTGTGCTGTTGGCTGTGGAGCAGTGGAACCAGCGGGGAGCAGCCGTCTGTCCCGAGCAGGAGGGGTGACCTTGGGGGTGACCCCTGCAGCACAAAGGGGAGAGAAAATGGAGAATGTGCTGCTCCAATATTCCCTACTGCACAGAATTAGATCATTTTCATGATGTTCCTTTTCCCTTGTGTCCACCCTGACACTTGCTCATCACATCTTTAAGGCCGAGCTGCAGGGTCTTTTCTGTTACATGTTCTGACGGTTTTTACTACAAAGCTGGGACTCTAGAAGGGAAATCAAACCTGTGTCATTTTTCCTTCTATATGGAAAAACTTGCAATCTGCTACTTATGCTGAGGGAAACTCCTGGGAGCAGGGGCACAGGATTGCAGCGTATCAAGAGCACTCCTTGGAGCACGGCCGTGTTCTTGAACAGAGAACTCTTCTATTGCTAGAGTGCCTCTGCTGAGTTTGTTTAATAAAAAGAGGAGGTTTTTCCAGTCCATGACCTCTAGCCTTGAGCTGGACATGATCCAGGCATTGCTTTCACACTTCCAGGCAGTGCCTACTGGGTGCCAACTGTCCAGTCATTCTGATTTGGAGATTTTTGGACATACTGCAAAACCGTGGTGAATAATACATTTCTCCGCAAGGAAAAATACTTTGTCAAACCTCGTGGTTTATGTTTTCCAGTTGGTTGCAAAGCAGATTTGCCTGCTTAGGTCACAAGTAATGCCAGTCTGTCTCCTGACCATCCCTTTGATGTTTCGTGTCCTGTTCAGAAGTCACTTGCTTTAGCCAGCAGTTTGTGCACGTTCAGAAGTAAATCCTACACATGGAGCTGGTTTTAAGGGAAGGTTTTAGGTTTTTTCCACACCACTGCCCAACACCACTTATTACAAGAATACCACAAGTATTCTGCCCATGAAAATAAATTTCTGACAATGGAAGCGAACAAGAGCCAGTAATAGCAGTAAATTAATGTAAGGAAGGCAGCACATATGTATTTAACATAGATTTTCTATTAAAAGTCAGACTGAGTTAATGCACTTTGGTTGTGGATGAAAGGCTGAGACACTTACCAAAATCTTCATTTAAATTCTATCTTCATTCCTGTTGGCCTGTAATAAATAAATATTACACAGGACAGTAAGCTAAAAATAAGTGTCCTACATGAAAATGTTCCAGTTTAGCTTCTCAGGTATTGGATTTGGGGTTTTTTGGGTTTTTTGGGGGGTTTTTTTGGTTTTTTTTTTATATGTACGGTTTTTTGAGCGATTTTTTTTCTCCCTAAATGACAATTTCAGGTATATGAATTAAATTTAGTTCATTTCCCCAGCTTTAACAGATGTTACACTTTTCCAAGTACTCCCTGGTCAGAAATTTGTGCATTTTAGTTGTTTTAATGTAATTTAACTTATTAAGGATGCAAAGGAAAATAATAAAGGCGTTTCCTTTGAATTAATAGATTAAAATAACATTCTGTCTTCTTTCCTTCCTTAGGCTTTATAGTTTAGCCATGCATTGATTAAAAAAAGAAATTATGCACAGGAAGACTCCATGGGAAGAAAATAAAATATGTAATGATCTCAATTATTCTTAAATTTTATCAGAATTTAAACTAAAATTCTTGGAAATGGGTGTAAATCAATGGATTTCAGTGAGATTATTATAGTTGGAGATTTATTACAGGGTCTGCATTACTGCAATATTCAGTTGACTGTATTTGCCACTTTTCTTTAGACTCTTGACAGAATTCCAAATTGTTGAAGCAAATTTAAGTTTATGAAGAAGAAAATGCACTTTTTTTCCTAAAGCATGTCTGCATTTAAAATAAAAGAGAGACAGCAGGTTCCACAATGAAGAAATTACTAATATAATGCTATTTATTTACTAATTGGATAGTCTAGAGACGTCAACAGTGCCCAAGAACATGTTAATGTTCTGAGGGTGCTTTTTGAGATTTCAAAAAGGTTTCTGCTTTATATTAGAATGACTTTGAGACTCTCAGTTTTTCCTCTCACCAAAAAAAAACAAACATAGTGGTACCCAAAAATATCCAAATGCTGAATGGATCATTGTCAGGGGTAACATCACTGGGTGACAGACATGACAGCCTAACCAAAGTTTCAAGTCACAGGTGAAAGAGCATCAGACATTAATAACAATAACAATAATGATATCAATAATAACAATAATAATAATAATCATCATCATCTTCATCATTAGATTTTTTTTTTTTTTAATACGGATAAAGAGGAAAATCAAAAAAGTTGTAGTGTTTTTTTTCATGGAGTCTGCTGCTTCCCAGGGAAAGAAACTGAAATTTCAAAGCACCTAAAGCATGTAGCCATAGGTGCTCTCCCTTACGATCATGGCACAGTAAAAGTAGTATATTTGCTGACTTTCTCTTCAATTGGTGCCAATGAAATTAATCACTGGGTTAATTCTAACCCCAGTTTTGCTGACTTGCCCAAACTGTGCTGTCATATATTATTACAGCAATTTATACAGGCTGACAGCTTTATACTCCTGAGGTCGAAATTTTAAAAATGCAATATTATTTATACGAACATGTTAAGTGACAAGAGAATTCACTAAATATAAAAGCATGGGCTGAAATTCCTCCGAGCTTTCCCCGCCTAAGTGACCAGCTAGTGAGATTTTATGTGTCGTTACAGCCAGTTAGACAACTTGTCTCCATAAATCTCCTCAGCATGCAGCCAGGTGATAAAATTTGTGTCAGACACGACTGTGCTGTTTATCATTTCATGGGCAAGTTTGTACACATTCCCACTCCTCCCCACTGCTATTAGATCTAAGTAGACAAGTATGATCGATGTATCCTGTGCTAGAGAGCTGATCAATATATCTTGCCTTGCTAGAAAATAAAGATTTTAGGTTAACAAGTTGGTGGAATTCCACTGATCTTCATTGAGAGGTAGATTGTGAATTTCCCAAGAGGACAGAGTAATATTCAGAGATTATCAGTATGGTTTCCCTGCTGAATAAACTATTAATTAATATAAAACATTGCCAAGAAGTTTCTGTCAAAGTGTGTTCTCCTCTTTTACAAAAGACTCCATGGACATTCCAGAATTTATTTTTTTTTATTTGTATGAACAAAAAAGACGGAAATCTTTGTTAAGGAAGTCTTCCTGTCTCCTCTTCCATGGAGAATAGTAGTTTCCTCCTTCTTGACAGGTGGTATTGAATATCAAAACTTTGATTGCTTCAAAATAGGAAAACAGACAAACAAGCAAACAAACAAACAAACCTCTGCCTATCTAGAGCTTTATGCTCTTTGTGTAATTACAGTAATTTCACAATTATAAGCTGCACCTGATTATAAGCCGCACCTCC
>VRYO01002782.1:28347194-28372651 GCA_009812075.1 Sialia sialis | reverse complement strand
AGTGTCCTCTCATCACAGAAGTTAAGCCAGAGGTCTCAGGACATCACTCCTCTGTTATTGATTCTAAAAAGACAAATCAAGATGAACTGAAAATTTTGTAATTAATTTTCAGAGATTTACCTTGAGTGTCCCTAAAGTGACACAATAGCATTTTCTTTAGGACCAAAAACATTGCTCATTTAAAAAGAAGTAGAATCAATCTTTATCAGTTGAATCTTGGAATGTTTAACAGTGCCATCTGGTGACCTCTGCCATAACAACAGCAGTGTCACTGGAGCATCCTGTCTGCACACACACCTGTGTGTTCCCAAACCCTGCTGAGGGACAGCCTGAGATGTTTGGTATTGCTGCTTGTCTTCCTTCTCTCTGCAGCTTCCAAAACTGAGACACACTGATTCATGCAGGCTTGTTTTTGTCTCAATAATATTAACAGCACATTGGAATAATAGCCATGTGATATTTTATGGTTATACATCTACCTGTAGGAAAACAGGTGTGATTGTAGCTGGGTAACCAGACATGGGCATAATTAATAGTTCATTTTTGAAAGATTCCTATGAGCTTGCATCATCTAGGCAAATCCCTTAAATGACTGATGAGGACCCCATTTATAGAGATGGATCTCAGCCATGACAGTTTCCCTGCTTTTCTTGTTCAAAATAATCTCTAATAATAATGTTTATATTAAAACTCTTACACTTATTTAAAGTTGTAACCTTCCCCCAGTGATACAACAGACATAATGTATATTTTTAATCCTTCCATGTTTTGTGCACTGACATTTGAAACATTGCTGGACAGAGACTCTCTAAGAAGGAGTTGTGGGGATCTCAGTATTGATCTCTGGAAAGTACTTGCAGTAAAACAAGTTGTTAGAATTATTGTTTGAAATTCTGTTTTATAAAATAAATTTGCATTCAAATTAAAATTTTGAAAAAAAAATTTGGAAGAGCAGCAAAATAAAATGCTATTGAATGTTGTTTTTTCTTCATGGCTACAAAATCAGTGCAAGAATGCTCCTCCCTGCAGAACAAGGAGGAAGAAAATTCAGTAATTCATGCAGTTTAGATATTTTTACTAAAGCATCTTCTAAGCACGATGCAAGGAAGCTCTTCATTGACTACAGGGGTGCTGGTAGTATCTTTAGACAAACACAGAACACCCTCTGAGCTCTGGGACACCAGCATCCATTGCACCCACATGGAATAGATACAGGGAAATTCACAGAACTGGAAAACCCACAAACATCTTAAAACATCGACACATCTTCTGCCCCATCAAGAGGCACTTGTAGTGTGCTGTTGACCAATTAGGGAAAAAGTGAAAAATGCAAAATCAGACCCAAGCAATGGGGGAATTGTGTGTTCATGCAAAGCCTTTTTATCCCATCTTTTCTGGTGATATTTGACAATATTTCTTCATTTTCTTATGTCAATTGACTCATCCCTAAGTAATGATTGCATGTCCTGATCACTCCTTTCTTTGTCACACATTATTCCAAACCTAACTTTGGCAAGCCATTCCTTTTCTGAGCATCAGATGAGATGTGCTGTTCAGAGATTGTGGCAGTGTTTGTTTGCATCTGCACTTGGCTGCTGCCCCACAAAAGTGCTTTGTGTGGAAACACCGTGTTCCTGTGCATGGAGAGAAATGCTCCATGTGCCTGAGCTTTGTAAACTCTAAAGCATTGTAGGGATGCACCTGCTGTGTTGATCTGAATTAAAAAACAAAACAAAACGAAACAAAAACAACAAAAGATATGTATGTAGTACATTTTTTTCCTGAAAATAGAGATTGGTAACAGCCTAGGACTCAATGAATGGTTTTGGGGTTAATTAAAATTTTTCTTTTTATTGAGTAATATGACAGTGATAGATTCTAATCACATCTTCAAAACATGTTGTCCTGAGATGCACAGAATTTTGGGAGAAGACCCCCTTCTTAAAATTAAGTGTTCAAATAATTTCATCAGGAAGCACGAGACACTCTTTCAAACTGTCTGCTTGAATCAAGGTGGACTTTTCCCTGAATTTCTTAACACAGTTTACTAGGCCATCATCCTGGGAAGTATTTTGAGTAGGCAGCTCTGAATCTCCATTGACACTGATTTATCCTTCAAATACTTTGAGATATCCTTCAGTGACAAACTGGAGCCTAGGTTTGTATCTCTGGAGGATAAGTACCAAGTTCTAGAGAAATTATCTTTTTATCTTTTGGGTAAGACGTATATTTGACTTGTAAAGTAGAAAATCCTAGCCACGGCTTGTCCTGGTGAGATGTAATTCCAAGTCAGGCAAGTGGGATCTGTTTTCATCTCCCACAAAGTGGATATCAATCAAAGTGGTTGAGGAATGGAAGATTCCTTCTCCTTCACTCGTTTGATAATGAATATCTGAATTTGTCCTGAAGTGTTATTGATTAAGTTTATTAAAAATACCCACAATGCAAATAAAATGCTTTGCAAAACTGGGGAGAAATGAGTGTAGGGCTGCAAGTTTTATTGAACAGGGATGGTGGACTTGCTTGTTTTTAGGATTAGTGGAACAAGCTAAGATGACTCATCCTCAGAAATAATTGTCCATGTTGGAATATTGTAGGGATCTTAAAAGCATGAGTGGGAGGGATAGAAATTGTTGCTCTGTGTCTTTTCAATGACAAAATTTACAGGGCATCATTCAAAGGTGGGGGGTGACAGGTTTCAGACCAATCACTACAAGTATTTTTTCAAAACATTGGATAAGGAGCCTTTAAAATTCCTCTCCAAAGATTGTTGCAAATGGGAGATTTAATGGATGTACGGGCAAACTGGGTATAAAGAATGGAAGAAGAATTCTCCAAATGTTATGAGATATGCAGGAAATACAGAAAAATCTCTGACTTGAATATATTTAGAGTGTGAGAGGCTGCTAAGGGGCAGTGTCACTCACAGGGACTGTTCTTGGTCTTCCCTGGACATCAGACAGGGCCACTGGCAGCAGCCGAGCCAGATCCACCACTGGCCAAATGCCTCATTAATTCTGAACTGGAAAACAGCTGGAGAAAAGGTGAATATGCCAAAGATAAATAAATCAATACCTGGGAATACACATTTTTGGCTGACCCAGACATTTGTATAATTCTTGTGTTTTCAGTTTGCTCAAGGGATTTGGTGAAGGAAATAAAATTAATGCTATATAGTCACAGTTGCTTCGTATAAATGTATACACAGGCTTATAGATTTCACATGCAGATGTGTATTCATGAATAAATAAGGCATATTGCTCAGGAGAAAGATACATAATTTGAGATGTTTTCTTTTAAGAGTGGTCAGATCTAGGCCTTTTCTGAACTGCTCTAATTCATGCATTTTTGTTTGTTCTGTTGTTGTAATCATGTTGATTTTATCCTTGGATTAACACTGAATTATAAAGAAAATAGACTCTAGCCTGTATAGAACCTAAACCTCAGAGTGAAGAGATCCCTCAGGTTTGAATCTCCCAAGGTGCTGCAGCAGGGGCAGAGTTTGATCCATAGCAGGAGGAGCAATTATCTGCATCCCAGAGGATCCCGTGCTAACACTGATGCCTTGTTTTGTACACAGGTCATGAATGCTCTAATGACCACAATTCATGTTGCCATTTAGAGACCAGGAGAGCATGCTGTGCTCCCCCTTGCTCTTACAAGGCTCGCTGACACAAACAATCAGGTCAAAATCACAGGATATATGAAGTTGCTTTTATCATATGGGCTCGGCTAAACAAGGCAACAATTAAATGTGTGTGAGCATTTCCATTATACATACAAGCTTGGAAATTTAAATCTGAGCTGTTAAAACATTCCAGAAGATGAAACACAGTGCTTGCTAGCTTATTAAAAATAAAAAAAAAACCTCTTGTTGACAACTTAGAAAGCAGCATATATTAAAGAGGTCTGTGAGCTGGTCAACATGAAGTTCTTTTTCCTGGAAGTAACATTTATGTAAATAGAAAAACAAACAAAAAAATTAAAAAGAAACCAAAAAGGGGTCTTGGAAAGCTTTGAAAAAGTACAGTGCAAAACACTAATTGGTGAATGCATCAATGGTAGAACCTCGTGGGACAGATGACAGATGGGTTTTCTAAAGCAAGTCAGTGACTAAAAGGGTGCCTTCAGACAGTGTGGGGTGTTTTCCTGTGTTTTATTTCCAAGAAGAGCAATGCAGTAACGTGCCAAAGTTTGTTAATGACATTAAGCAGTTGGGAGAAGCCAGTTCAATGGAAATTTCAATATTCCAAATTACACAGTGAGATTAAGGGAATACACAGAGATGTAGTCAAGATGCAGTGTAAATTAATTCTGAAAATAAAACAGGAATGGAAGTACAGCAAGGGTATAAAGTCATCATGTAAATGTCTGCATGCTGCAGCATCAAATTGGTGAGCCTGAGTGATTTGTTGGCTTCTTTCTTCTTCCCCATGCTCTTTTAGAAACAGAACAATCCCAGATATTGAAAACACTGAGACAGAAGTGCCAAAACCTGAGACCTTGACATTGTATCTGCAGCTCTGAGGGGTTTGCTCTTAAAGTGTTCCCTTGATCCAAGAGGCTTGGCTTTGTGCTTTTAAGCTTGGTGAAGTGTTTCAGCTTCAGTTTTAGAATCAACTCAGGCTGAGGACCAGCCCCAGCCTGGTATTGACTGGAAATGAAAGTGCAGGAGCTGAGTCATCAGTGCTAAAGCAACTAAATAAAAATAAAACTCTGCCAAAGCACAAGCTAGGGAGGAGTAGAGATCACAGACATTTTTTTTTTTCCGTATAAGCTATTTATTTATCCCTATGGATGCCAGCAGGAAATACAGACTAAGATTTTTAAGGATTAATAAAAATGGTAAGGAATGCACAGTTTATAGTGCACAGAGTAGAAGAGAACTCTACTAAGTTATTTATTTTTCCTTTTTATTTTAATATAAACATGTTATTTCCTATGAAGGAATGGACCTAAAAGAACTGAATACCAGGTGCCAGCACAAGTTATTTGAATGACTGGAATGTACATGCCTTGGCTGGCTTCTGGATTTGGATTTTGGCAAAGAAAGAATGAAGATTAATTATTTTTTTCTGTAGAGTTGCTTAAAACATTTAACAAAAAAAAAATAAAAATCCTGTTTTGTAGTGACCACACCTGTTAATATTTTATTGTCCCATCATTTTTTGTCACATACATGGCACACATGCACCATGGATCTCCCAGCTGATATAGGTCCCCATCCATCTGCTGTGCCACATAAATCTCCTCAGATAGGGATAGCGATATAATATTTTAAAGACCTGTCAGAACCAGTTCAAGCATAATTGGGTTTTTTTCTGGTTTTTCTCTTCTTTTTTTTTTCCCCTTTTTCTTTTGTGTTGTTGAGGGAATTCAGTGAAAATAAAAATGAAAAGTTTGTTGGTAGGTCAGAATATTATGTTTTTTTAAGGGAGAAAAAGGTGCAAGCCATTGATGACCCTGCACATAATTCACCTAGACATTAAATCATTGTATGTAGATAATCTGTCAATAGAAGCAATACAGAAAGACATGCTCATTGTGCTGGAACAGAAACTGTGCTCAACCTGAAACTTCTCAGGGCAAACAAAATGAGAATGAAATACATCATATTCTAGAGAGCATTGTGTGATGAAACTGAAGAGACATTATTGCCAGCCAGAAGATTTCTGAGGTATCAGATGAAATACCAAGCCAGACCTTTGAGCAGAGAATGAGAAAGCCTCAGACAGCTCCTCTCTCCACCTCTGAATGCAGAAATTTTCCAGGCTAATGACTTGACCTTTATGTTGTGTAAGAGGAGCCCATAATTTTTCAGGAGTGCACAATATAAATGAAATGTGATCTTTACAAAGTAGTATTTAGTCACCAGAACTCTCTTGAGAGCTTTTCTGTATTAAAAACATATTATAGGGGAAATACAGTTAACTCTGTGAGTGGATGTGTATGAGGTTAAGAATTTTGTTTCTTTTATTCCAGTGGAACATCCCATTGGATTTTAATGCTTTCAACAGTTAGCACTTTGCCTGTTGAATTATACATGCATTGCAAGTGCTCACTGGATTTCAATTCTAGCAGGGTCCACTGTGCTCTCCAAAAGAGGAAAAAAGTAAAAAAATCTATGTTTACCAGTAAGAAATTTTCATCTGTACTACTTTTTATTTATTTTTCATTTCTCCTTTTATTTGCATTTCAAATACACAACACCTATGCCTGTTTTATTTTAAGATTCCAGCCTTTCTTAATTGACCTTTTCACCGTGTTTGGATTTGGCAGGTATTACTGCTCACACTTCCAGCAGTGCTGGGAATTTCAGTGCACTCAGTCATTGCTGTGTATTTCTTAAAATTATCAAATATGGCCATTTTGGAAGAAAAGGTTGGGAATTCATCACCTTGCTGAATTACTCATGTAAATAGTTAAAAGAACTAATTTACTTGTTGTGCCACCTGCCAGGTGACACAGCAGCATTGCTTCCCCATGTCTATAGCAGATCTTCAAATTTCATGAGATTTTAAAAGCTTAAAAAACTCAGTTGACTTCATCTTTCACTTAAAAAACATCTACATAATCTTTCTTAACTGTAGAGCTTCAAAATGCTGCACTCTTTTTCTGCTTTACTCCACTGGGAGTACTGATTTTGAAAATAGCTTTATCTATTTTCTCGGCAGATTTTGTCATAATGCCAAAACTTTGCAAACTTTAAAATACAGTTATTTTCAGTGCATATAGTAAATATTTTATCTGAACCAAGAGAGCAATAAATTAGCAAGTTTTTGTTGTTTTTTAAGAGTGGAGTCACCCCTGTGCAGCTGGTGTCTGGCCACAGACAGTTCTGCAGCATCTGTGTTTTCATTTATCGAGAGGGAATTCTCGCTCACAGTTCAGCTCACAGCGTAGCTTAGGGTTTTGCCAAATTATTCACACATCTTTCAGACATTTCAATGGTTTTAGCATGGAACAGAAAAGTAATCTATGGGCTAATATAACAAACAAAGTGGTGAGGTTGTGCACTGTCGCCACCATTAGCCTGCTAAGTGTGGCCAGGTTCAAAAGCCGTGACTTTAAATTCAAGGTCTTGGCTTGCTCTCCAGTAATCACTCCCTCTCCTCTGGATCTGCTTCCAGTTGCCAATACTGTCCTCTGATGTAGGGAGGAATAAACCATTGAACTTGCTGCTGCATCCAGGATGTTTGTGACTTTAGAATCCTTTAAAAGGCTGTTGACCCTGTTGAGGTTTTTAACTTTGCAGAAATTCGAGCAGAGCAATTTAGATGCTCGAGGAACGTAGTTAATTAGAATTTTTTCCTGTCTGACCTAAGTGGATCGAACTGTGGGAATGCTGATGTAAACAAGTTGCTGGATAACCCACAAAGGTTATTTAAATTGTTGATCTGGGAAT
The DNA here is from genome assembly GCA_009812075.1 of Sialia sialis. Classification (NCBI taxonomy): domain Eukaryota; kingdom Metazoa; phylum Chordata; class Aves; order Passeriformes; family Turdidae; genus Sialia; species Sialia sialis. The sequence goes on along the minus strand of VRYO01002782.1, from coordinate 28,365,246 downwards.
AAAACAAGGGTAAGAAATAGTGTAAGATAGAAATACAGGCAGCATTGATACTGAGGGGCATAAATAGAAATTAATCATTCAGATACCATATAAAAATGAGGCAACTTTGTACATCAGTAATTATAGGTCAGAAGTATCAGTTCCATAAAATTACTAAGATCAGCATGCATTGCCTGCTCTCTTGGAGTGTATATTCAGTGAAGTTGGGATTTTTTAGGTTTTTTTTTTTGGGGGGGGAATTGGGTGAAAACTTTTGAAATCCAAGGCTCACTCAAACGTTTGTTAAATGAGCAATCAGCCTGAGAAATTTCTTTTGTCTTTACTAGACACTCAAGTGTAGTCTCACAGAAATATTTTTTGCTTTTCAGCCAATTTTTGGCTGGACCAATTAAGTTTTGAGTGTTGTAGAGCACAAAGGCTGTCCCAGACTGGAAAGGTAGACTTGCTCATTTGTAGAAAATTGTCACTTCTTGCAGTCTCCTTTATCTCAAAGGCTTCTACTTCACGTTTGCTCCAGTGTTTCCTTGTGCCAGTTAAAATGTTCAGCAGGCAGCGATAGGTAGGTACAGCATTTCTCCTCCAGATCCACAGGAACTTCAGCAGCTAATACTCCCCTGGGCTGTCTCAGCATGTCAGCTCTGCTAACTATTACCTTTCAGCAAATATCTACCATTCCTGTACATAATTGCATTACTAACATTATTATTACTTTGCAGTAAGCAAAGAAAACAGAGGTGCAGAGGTAAACAGACTGGTGCCTGCCTCCAAGTTGTGCTGTCTCTTGTTCTCACGACAGGAAAGTGACTTTCAGCTCATGTTTGCTTTATCTTTGGTGCTGGGTCTGCAGGGCAACTGGGTTTGTTAATAGTTAGGGTGCACAGGGTTTTGTGGCTATTCCTTTTATATATTTTTACTCAGGACATGGCTAAATTATATATATAATTAAAAGGAAAAATAATAATGACAAAGAAAAGGATTAGTCACATTCCTGGTAATATCACTGATCAGTAGCTTGTACACCTGGCACAGCCATCACTTAGAGATGTTCACTGACCTCTGGCTGTCAGTTCCTGGGAAGATAAACCTGAGGAAAGATGACTCTGAGCATGTCGTGTTGGTAGTATATTTTCCTAAGCATTTGCTCCTGGCAATTTTCAGAAAGAGGACACAGCCCTGATAGATTTTGTGACTGTGCCAATATGGGACTACATACATCTCCCCCAGCTACTTCCCTCCTGTTTTTCACTACTTTTTGTTTTTCTTATTTCACAAACTGGTGACATTTGTTCAGGAGTGTCATGGAGCAGATGAGAACCCTCTATCCCATGGACATTTTAGACACCAGGATGTATTGGGGACTATTGGGAAAAGCTTTCTTTCCCTGCCCTGGTAAATTCTGTCTCTTCTGGTCACCTCAGCAAGTTCCATGAAAAAATTCACAGGAGCTATAAATTGAGTCATTTCTTGTTTATGCCAGAAGTAATTAATCTGTCATGCCAAGGAGGGAACTTTCCCCAGGTCCTCTATCAGCCTTGACAGAGTTTCTTCTTTATATCTTTCTTTAGCTTTCAACTATGCCTTACCTGTCCCTGGCAAATGACTGGAATGAAACCTTATAAAAAGACCAGGCTCTAAACTGCAGTAAATGAGTAACATAACTGGTAGAAGTTTTAAGTTCTTGGCACTTTTGGTTGGTTGCTGGAACTAGAGTTGGGCTGTATTTTTTTTTCTGTCAATATTGCAAATACTACCAAACAGTCTCTCTGCAGTGCTTTCAGCCCTCTCCCAGGTGCTGAAGTCCTTGCTGCACTTCTTTTCCATTAAGAGTATCCTTTAACTTCTCTACCTTCTTACAATGAAAAATATTTTTGTCAGTAGTAATTGCATTACTAGTCACTTTGTCCTGATTTGTCTTACCATTGTGAGACAAATGGACTTCATAATCTGTCTAGACAGTCTGGTTGTTACTTTAACAGATGCTTGATCTCCAAAAGCAAGACATCCCTCTGCTGTGTTCTAGAAACCTTTCAGACACAGCTTTAATTCATTTTTATGTGTCCAGTCTTTGTTTTAAATCATATTTTTCATTTTTTTTCTGAGACATCTGTGAGCTATGAAAGTACTGGCACTGTTAGTTCCATCATGGATCATCAGGAGGACCAGTTCCTTGCTACTTCCCTTGGAAACTGAATTCCACTGCAACATTTGCATTCCACTTTCTTCTTTTTTCTTTAACTAGATCCAGGATCTTTAAAGGTGTTTTTTGGGTTTTTTTTACCAGTAGGAATTTAAAAAATGATGCTGTCAGCTCTTTTTTGCATGTGTATGTTTTGGGCTTGTTGGTTTTTTCCATTAGTTTCTATTTTGTTTTTTACACAATCCTGTTTAGTCACAGAGGACATTCCCTCAGCCAAAAATTGCAACACAGATGATGTCCCTGGCTCTCCAGCATTCAGCCCAGCAGCTTCTTTGCTTAATTTTTGTTTTGTTTTGTTTTGTTTTTTTAAGGGCAGAGCTCCCAGAAACTCTTTGGCTGTGCCTCAGGCTTATTTGCAGGGTTTTTTTTATTATTATTGTCATTTTAATTTTTATTTTTTTGTTTCTGCTTCTTTCTCAATAATAGAAAAACAGTCCCAAAATAATGCTCAATGAAGCTCCCATTCCCAAATGTCCTGTCCATGCCCATCAGTCTCAATACTGGCAGCTACCAGAGTTTTAGGAATTCTCTTTATTTTTTTATTTTTTTTTTTAACGTACCTGGTTCCACAAAGGAGTTTTCCAGCTGTTTACCAGTATTCCTAATGAATTGACAGCTAATTCTAAGACCTATTATGCACTCAAGGCCCAAGCACAGAAATCTCATAACTAAAGCAATTCACTTTTGGATTATTCAACATTTAAATCTACTAGAAATAGGCTGCAGACAAGGAATTCTTCAAAGAAATTAGAGAGAAAGATTCAAAACAAGAGGAGTTTTTTTTTGTTTTTTTGAGTGTTGGAATGAGTTTCATTCTTGATGTATATTTACAACAGATTATTTTCTCCCTTTCTAATTTTATCTTTAAGAGGAAAATAAAAGTAGAAACAAACAAAAATTTTGCTGAGGTTTCCTTTCTTAACACTGTTTTTTTTTCCTCCAGAAAGATTTCACTGTTTTTTTCACTTTGATGTCTTAGTACATCTTTTTATTTCTTGGTATTTTTCCCCAAGAAAAAAGGTGTGCCTCCACATTTCTTTAGCAGGAGCTGTGCACATGAATATCTTCCTAATTCTTTTGATGAGTGAATAGTTTTGCATAATTTTAGTTATCTAGAAATATTCAAACCATGTTCTGTTTGAAGGTAAATATATATTTTAGTAGTATTAAGATGAGTTCAATATTGTGGAATTTGTAATTACAGTTTGGAAAGAAGGATGGTTTCCTGTTCATACTTCTATAGTGTTGGTGATTTAATATTTAAAATAGAGTTAATTAAGTATGGGTTAAATCCATTCATAGTTAGTTCATGCTGCACAAGTTGAGAGTTCTCTGAACTCAGATATATATATGCATTTTTTCTAACCTATATATGCTTGAATAAGTATATCTTTTTTCCCATCATCTTTTCTGTGGTTTCTGGACAGATCAAAGACTTATTAAAAAATGAAAACCAGAAAGAATAATGTCTGCACCAGAGAGGGGCACGTTTTATTGATAGAGAGAGCTGTTTAGGAGCAGGAACTAAACCATTAAATATCCTATACATTGTCATCAGAGGATGCTGCCTTTCATTCCTTGCCAGTTCCAAATTTTTTTTCTGTTCTTCACACAGCTCCTTGGTCCTCCCCACCAATCCCAGCTCTGGTTTCTTGCCTATTGAGATTTGCCCCTTTTTTCTTTTATTCAGACTCCAGGGCTGAGCCTGGTGTTTGACTCTCTTGCCCCTGAGGCTGGCAGAAAACCAGAATAGAAGGAACCCTCAGCAAATGCAGTGATGGATCTGTTTCATATCTTGCTCTCCAATGACTTTGCAGAAAAACTGCAAACCAGTCTCACTCCCATAATTTCAGTAGTTCAGATGAACATGTATGTGTTCACAGCAAAAATAATACTTACAGAATCTCAGTTCTTAAAATACTAGTGAAGAATTGCTTCAGATGCACTAATTTAATATTCACGACAGGAAATAATTATAGTTACTGCAGCCATCCAAAAACATGATAGAAACAGGATATGGGATCTGTGGTTTCAGACAATTATCTCATCCTGTAAGTGCTGAGTAACAAATCCCCTAGAGAAACTTGAACACTACTAGAAACTACACACGAAGAATTATTTACAGAAATAGTTCACGGGTTGTTTCCAAAGGCAAAAATAAAAATATGGGAAAAAAACCCCAAACTCTGCAATCTTGTTATGAGTAAAAATTAGATTTTAAATCATCTAGTAAATTGTTAATTATTTATCCATCTCTTCTTGGGAGTTTGAGTGAGTGTAATTGGTTGGTCCCTAATGAGATTTGGTGAGGATTCACATTTTTTCCTGTTGAGTTGATAAGAATCAAATTAAGAGAGCCTCAGAGTGTGTCTGTCAAAGGTGTGTATGCAGATGGGCTAATTCCAGTGGTGCTGGTAAAGGTCTGGAAGGAGAGCAGGAGAAGAAAAGAAGGTTGGGAGCAGAAGGAGGAACAGAACTGGTGTAGGTTTTCTTCTCTTTTTCTGTTTTGCTAAAATGCAGATTAGAAACTTAGTGTCTGAATTAATGTTTGTACTCTAAATAGACCAAGTGCCACTGATGTGAGGCTTTCCAGTTTTCCAAAATATCACCAAGCAAGAAAACTCAAATAAAACTCAGTTAAATACTCTGTGAAACAGGGAATGCAAAAGTGCACTTCTACAGAAAAATCAAATGCTACCTGAGATGGGAGCTCAAGTCCAGAATCATGCACAAGAATTCAGTTTATTTTGGGGAATCCTTCTCCTTAGGTCCCTGTGCTTTGAGCCAGTACCAGATTATCTGCGTGCTGTGCTATAAGAACACCCAACTCAACCAACAACTAGGATTTGAAGTGTCTCAGATAAATTTACTTTTCCTCTGCATTAGTATGATTTTCATCAAAAAATACTGCTGTTCTAATGAATTTTAAAAAGCTAAACTTTGGAGGCCTCATGTCTTTCATATTTTGAACTATATGACTCACAAATGTTAATAGGGGAATGTTATCTGGGTGTTTCCTTTACCTTTTTTTATTGCTTTCCTTGTCTTGAACAGCTCAGTTCAATGGTCATTACAGCCACAGTGATTTAAAAGTCTTACCAATGCTTTCCAATTTCATGTTTGTGCAACAAGCACATCTTCATTTCAAATGGGATTAAGATAAGAGATATATTTCCAAAAAGACACTGCTGGAACGCGCAATGTTTGGGCTGTGCTTTGTCAGTTTAATCCCACAGAGCAGTGAGGAGGGAGGGCAGGCCATGCCCTCAAAATACTCTAGAAAAGAGACATTCCCAAAACCCAACAGGTGTGATAAATGGTTTGTGGTGAAGAGAGAGACAAAGCCTTTGTGCTGCTTGGTGCTTTTGCTGATCACACAGGGCTGCTCTGCCTGTCCTGGCTGCGTGCTGGAAGCCTGGAGTGACCTCCCCACCGAGCTGCCCATCTGGTGGCTGCTGCCTGCCTGCCATCAGCTGTCCTCTGCACTGCTGGAAGTGCTCCTCAGAGCCAGAGCAGGCTCAGCCACCTTTTAAAAACTCCTTGTTTAGGAACAGGGACTCGTGGCCTTCTGCCCCTTGAGCTGCATGCAAAACAGAGTCAAGAGGAGCAGCAGATCTTTATCCCCACTGAGGCTGTCTTCAGCAAACTTCGAAAATGCTGATAGCAATAATGATATCATCTCTGTAGCTGAAACATGATTATTCAGATTTTAGTGCAAACAACACTTGCCAGCTCAAATTGTCTAGTCTGAACACCCAGGCATCACATTTCAAGGGTGCATTCAAACGTCACTGCAGAGGTTTTGATGTTTGCCTTGGGAGCTGCCCGATGTAAAAAATTGAAAGACCTCTTGTGCCACTGTCAAGAGTCAGATTCTTCACTCTGGAAGGCATCTGCCCCAAGTCCTGGATCTCAGGACACCTGGTGAACATCTGACGAGGATAGCTCTGGCAGGGCTTGAGCCACGCCAGATTGTTGGGAGCACGCTCAGCTAAAATCCGAGTGCTGCGCACAAGTGCCGAAGTTATTTTTGTTACCCATCTAAAAGCTGGGCTTAAAAATTCCATTCTTAAAAGACATTTTGAAGTATTGACAACAAACTACGAGGACTTTGATTTCCCTATTTTTTCATGGAAATGTTTTTGTTCCTTTTCACAGAAAGGGTTTTTAGAGGTGGGAATGGTTAGTATTGTATTAAAAAATGTAACTGGCACATAAAAGATTTTGACATGCACAGCTTCATTCAGGAAGCACAACAATATAAAACAGAAAGACTTTTTTTTATTTCATTATTAATTTAGAAATCCAAAGAATTAATCTTGATTTAGATCAATATAAAGTAATATAATTTGACCCAAAGTTACTCTTTTATTACAGTATTTGTTATTTTGTCCTTGATAAATCTATCAGAAGACATTTCTTACTATGAAAGCTCTACCATAATTAGTGTCAAGTCTAAGTAAATAAAATATTGTAGCTGATTTGCAATAATAATATTATTTAGCTTGCTGTGGCCTTAAGTTAAAGCAGTATTGGCTGCACCTTGTAGAACCACAGCAATTAGACCTGCTGCATCTGAGAAAGGTCATAGTTCACCTCACACATTTCTTCTAACAAATACATTAAATGAACAGTCATCAGAGAATAAAATAATCGGATTTTTATGTGTGGAGCACCTGTCATCAAGTTTAATTCTTTAATACAAATATTTTTTTAATGAAGGCAAGAATAGAGAGCAAGTGATAATGTTCCCTTCTGTAGCTTCTCCTAAAACAGAGTCTTTTTCTTACATGTTTGTTGAACATAAAAATAACAACAGTTCCTTCAGCTTTGCGTAATTTGGCTGACTGTGCCCCTGGCTAGGAAAATGAGTTATACCTGGGAGTTTGTAAACATGGTAAATTAAAATCTGAATACTTACTGATTGAAATCCCCATGCAACTTCCTGCTTCATAGCAGATTTTCCTCGTCTTGTCTGTTATTGCACTATTTACTGTAGTGTCAAAAGTGCTAGAAATTGAGGCTTCAGGTGCTCTTAGGGAGGAATGTGTGGTAACTTCCCCAAGTATTTCATGTCAGAGTGGTCAAGTCCTGCACAACAGGAGCTGTAACTTCCACTGAAAGCAGCTGGAAGGGCAAAGGGGACTTTGGTGAATTTTGTGGGTGTGCTGCCAAGGCCTTTCAAAGGAGCTCTGATAGACTGAAGCTGCCTGGACGAGGTGATCTTTAACAAGAAAGGGAAATGGTTACCACACAGCTCTTTCTCATCTGGTAAAGCCAGTGAAAAGTCCACTTTTTTCCTCAATGTTCAAGAGAAATCCCTTCATTCTACCAACCAGTGCAGAAAAGAATATAACTCCATTTTGTTCCATTTTTAACAATCTAATAAAAATCCAATGGAAGAGCTTACTCAGAACTTTTTTTTTAATGTAAAATTTTTCCTTACTCTGATTTTTTTTTTCCTAATACCAGAGCAGTTCTAATAATCAGTGTCTAAGCTACCACTTTTTAAAAAGTAGTAAAATATTCAGGTAGGAGTGATATTACCCTGTGACTGCAAGATCCACTGCTTGTAACCTCTTTCTTCTTTCTTCCAACCAATCCCATTTTGATATCTTTATTCCCTCCTTCACTTTGGCACTAAGGCATTTTCATCAGCTACTTTAATAGTAGAGTCAAAGTCATTTTCATCAAATTATGGGGGTTTTGGAAATATTGCTCAATAGTTCATCCAATAATAGTTCATCTATGTAAAAAATGTTCTTGACCCTGCTCTGTATCAGATCGGGGATGCTTAATGCTGCAGATGGGAACATTATTTCCTCACTCCTATAACCCCCATTAGAAGTTCAACCCTTTGAGCTTCCAGAGACACCAGGCTACTGTCCATCTGTCAAGGCAGAAGCTTATTTAACTAAAAATGTGTAAGAAAGATCTAAGCAACCCAATCATAATTACCAACCCAATCGTAATTTCATGATTATAAGCCGCACCTTTTTCATTGAAGAATCCAGCCTACCCCAGTAGTGTGGCTAATCATCAGGTGCGGCTTATCTATGGACAAATCCCAGTGAAATGCCAACCCGGAAGTGAGAGCCGGCCGGGGAGGGCGCCTGGGGCTGCCTTTAAAGTCTTGGCTGGTCTGTGAAAACTGTTTGCAACTTGAGCACCTGACATCAAACCCCGCGCTGGCAGTGATTCTGTTACTAACTCCTTACTTTGTTGCACATGGATCCTTACTTAAAAAAAAAAAATAAAAATAGTGTGGCTTATATTCAGGTGCGGCTTATATATGGACAAATCCCGTGGTCTACTCAGCTACTGGGAGGTGCAGCTTATAATTGTGAAATTACTATAACCAAAAGCCTTCCCCTTCAATTAGCCATTTCTTTGCTTAGCTGGCCACTGAGGCACAGGTGATCATTGTGTCTGTCCCTGCAGCAGCTTTTCCCTGCTGGGGCAAACTCACAAACCCCTTTGTGAAACATCTTGAGGTGGAAACCTCTGTGCCTCCTTGGATGCAAGGGAGGATCTCTCTCAGCTATTTGATGACCATCTTTGTCTGTAATTTTGCTAAATATACACTCAAACATAGGCTGGAGCAGTCTGATTGCTAAATTCAAACAAAACAAAAAAGCTTCTTATCCCATTCCTTGATTACCACACTAATGGAAGTGAGCAGAACCTGGGCTGCTTCCCTATTTCTCTCTTTGCTATTGGCTTTTTCAGACACTTTCCATGGCTGGATGTAAGCCTGTACATCAGCTGGATACAGATCCAGACTACACTCAGCATCTATATAGCATCTCTCTTGGGAATAAAACTATTTTCTTGCTTCAGTTCGGCAGGTTTCTGCTGATCTGCATTCTGGTATCTGCTGTGCTGTGAGGCTGAAATCTGTAACTGTCCTGTATGCACCAGAGGGAGATTTATGTTGGTTTGTAGTTGTTTATGAAATATCAGAGATGTGTGTTACTGGGGAAGGGAAATTTGGTTGGGCACCACCATCAGTATTCGGAATATTTTTTTATAATTTTTTACTCTGTTTCCTCTTCTTACTTTATGGTTTAATCCATCATGGAAATACAAGTTGGGCAAAATGCTACATTGTGTAGTTTTAGCTGCCATCATAGGAAATATCCCTTACATTTAAGGCTGTGAGAGTTAATTAATACATTAATTATCAAGTTGGAAACCACTGCAGAGTCACACTAAACTGTGTATTCTTCATTGCTTAAGGACTCGGAATACTGACAATTGTAAAAGGAGAAATGTTTAAACAAGGATCGGACTAAAAATAAGCACACTGATTTAAGTGGCAAAGGGATCGTTCGGTTTGGTGATGGAAGTAAAAAAAGTGTTTCCTCAGTGTGGGTTTGGATGCTCAGGATTGATCAGAAGCTGTCAGCTCTGAGGGAAGGGCTGCATTTCAAAAAGCTCCTCGGAGAGGAAAGCTGCTGCTTCTTACAGCTGGCAGTGCTGAGGCTGGATGGCCACCAAGACAGGTTTAATACATTATCACACAGAGTTGAAGAGGTGATGATACTCTTTTTTTAAATACATCAGCATTCTAACAAGACCTCACCACACGAAACAACAATGTTCACAGCGCACTATAAATCATTCCTAGCAGTACAAGGAGTTTTTGTGGGGCGTCCTGATGGGTGTCAGATCTCAGCAGAAAGCTTCATACATCTGAGAGAGAAAGACTTGACTACCAGATTCCTTCTTGTCTGTTTATGTCGAGTGATAAACAAAATGTAATACTGTTTTGGCCAGCTTCTGTAGTACAGAATTAATGTTCTGAGTTTCAGCTTAAAGGCCTAGGATTTGCATTTTAATTGTAAACAACATTTGCACTTTGTAGTCATTTCTAAGGATTTTTTTTTTTTCCTTGAAAAATTCAGATAATAATCTGTCAACACAATTACTTATTTTTTCTTTTAATTGGGGTTTGGATTTGTGCAATACAACAGAAGAGAAGGATAAGAATTAATGATTTTAAATAGGGAAAACCAGAACCATTTACTAAGAAGATTTTATTAAAAGGGAGCTGGTAGCTGGATAATAGACTATCACAAGCAAGACATGATTATAACTCTTTTATAAAAGAGAATCTATGGGAGAAATTATCAACAGCTGAGAAACAGGATTTTACCATAATTGCCACTGATTTTTATGATAGCAAGGTTAATTCTTAGCATTTCACTTTCAGATATTTTGCAAGTATTAATTGAGCTTCATTACATCCCGCTGGAGTATGTGCAAGTTAATGGCTTGTGTGTTAAATCTCTGACATTCCTGATCTCATCTGGGGCTGGGAATCAACACTTTCCCCTTCACAGCTTGTCTCTTCCTGAGAAGCACAGAGCCATTACCCTCCTACAAACTTTGCCTCACCTGTGGAGTTCCTCCAGTTTGATTTGCAGTTAATCTTTCTGCTCTGCTTCTCATGCTCATCGTGGCAGAGGCAGCCGAGTGAGGTCTGTACAAGCCTGGAACCTGACAGTTGTAATGCAAACACAACAAACTGTCACTCCTTAATAGCACCAGCTCTATTACTGCAATTGCAGCCTGTTCATAAAACAAGCTGATATTCTTTATGCACTCATGCTTAATAGTGAGATGTATGTGCTGTCAGCTGAAATACAGGTAATATTTTTACTGCTTCCTAGGTTTTTATCATGCCACAACAGTCTAGCAGCAGACATATAGATCCCTGAACAAAGGCAGCAGTCAGAGACATCAAATACACATTTGCCTTTTGGTATAGACGAGAAACATCTGATTCTAAGCATTCAGGCTGAGGGGAATTGTATTCACTTTAACACCTCAAGATGTTTGTAAAATCAGCTGGAAAGCAGCTGCAGGCCATTCTACAAGTTTGATGGCAGGGAAAGTCATTGAGCTGCCTATAAACTCTTGTTACACACAGAGCAGGGGCACCATGCCTTTCATGCTACAGAGCAGGAAACTGAAATGAGAATAAGACAGAGTGGAAGAGGCAGGGAAATTATGTGTCTGTTCTTTGCACAAGATAGGAAAACACCTGGGATAGGAATTGAAGGAGAATGTGGGGCTAGAAGTCTGAAAAACCAGAGAGAGGAATGTAAGATGTGAATCAATGCACCGTAGGAAGATTGGAGGGATTAAAGGCAGAAATCAGTAAGAAGAGATGCTGCTGTTCTCAAAGGCAAGAATGCAACAGCCTTCTGGAAAGGGGGAAAAGAAGGATTCAACTACTGGAAACAGTGCAAAGACCAAGGAAATAGTGAATCATAAAGTGAAAAGATCCTTAATCACCAAGAACCAAGAGGAAAAAGAAGAAAGAGTTGTTTTGTAATTATAAAATACATTAAAAACTGAATAGTATCTTGCATTTTCATCCATCCCCCAGAAAAGCCAGGTTGCTGTAAACCCATGGGTGTCTCTTTTTCCTTCCTTAGCTAGCTCAGTCTCCCTCCTTGCAGTGTTCCCTCACCCTTCACCCCAGAGGGCATGCGTGGGATATCCCAAAAGTGCTGCCCCCACACTGGCAGAGTGTGAGATGTGATTGCCAAAGCCACTGGGGCAAACCAGGGAGAGAGGTTTTTCACAGCTTCCCTGGCAATGGAGGCAGGAAATAAGTTTCTCACATGCCAAGCTCTTGATTTTCACAAATCTTGTCAGAATATAATATCTTTAAAAGTCTCAGTCTTTTGCTTGGTTGAAATAGTCCAACAGCTTCAAGAACTGTAAACTGTCTATTCAAGTGGAAAAACACACTTGAAAAGTGTAGCTGTGTTCTGAAGAGCAATACTCTTCTCATTTTTAACATTATTCCTAAATTCTTCATTACTGTGAGTGCCTAACTTCACACACAAGGTGTTCTTTTCAAGTTGAATTCCCACTTTGAATTATACATGAACAAAAATGAATGTCCAATGGCTTTGCCATGAAAAGATTATCCTGTCAAATCCCAGCATTTCCCTTGCATATTTTTCTAAATGCCCTGTGATTTTAGAGCTCATGAGACATGCAACATTTGCTCTGTGAGCTGTGTTATTAGAGAGGACAGGAGCATCTCTGCAGGACTCAGGGACAGGAGCTTGACCTGAACACGTGGATGCAGGCAAGACTGATTTTACACCCAGCAGAGATCAGTGCAAGATGTGTAACATAACCTGATAATCCACCTCTGGGCACTGAAATGTGTGTGTGAACATAAACCAACTCAGTCCCATGACTGAGCTGAAGCCAGAGCAGAGAAGCAGACTCAAGTCTGCCCAGCCTTTCTGCCCACTGACAGATGATTTGAAGCCAACCCTGCATTTCCAGGGTGCTCTGTGGTTCCATGGATTCTTGCTGCTGATGGGCACAGAGGAGCTGGGGGCCAGTTGTTGTGCTGCTCCTCTTTCCAGCACCACACCTAATTATCTGTGTGGCTCCTGCATCCTTTATCAGCACTGCTGCTGCTTCTTCTACGTGTCAGTGCCACCTGGTCCCATGGCAGGGTGATAGACAGAAACACTCTGCCTGGGAGGAAAGGCAGGACAGAGAAGGTGAATATGAAAAAACAGGAGGAAAAAAAGCACAGTGAAAGGTAGGCACACATATATTTGCAGCCTTATTTGTGTTGCAGCCCCAAGGGCTGACATATCCACTTCCTCTCCTCTGCTGCTGCTTGCTTCTCATGCAGTTTCTTGCACATCCTTCAGACCTGCTAAGAAGGACAGGAGCAAGGTCACTGTTTCCTTGGCCAGGAGAAAAGCTGATGCACAGAGCTGGCTGGCTCTCTCTCGCCTGCAGACAGAGCACTCGAAATCTGCAGCGCCTGCACTTTCTCCAGGGATGGGAAACTCAACCACTGTTCTGCATTTGCAATCTATAATACAAGGTTTTAGTGAGATACACCCAGTGTGACAATTCCAGAGCCCTGAATTACACAAAGGAGTCTCAAGTCTGCATTCAGATCCGTGTGTAAATGGAATTACACACTGAATTACTGCTGCTTACTGGTTTCCTAACAGAATCACAATGAAAAAAAAAAAAAAAAAAAAAGCTGCTGCTTTATCTCAGAAAACATTTTAAAACCTATTACTTTGAGTAGTCATTCCCATTCAGCTCTTCCAGAAAATGGATGGGCCTGGGCTTTCCTGCTGCTGGTATTATTCCCTTGGGTGCAGCAGTTGATACTGTACTTATTGTGTGTATGAGAGGAAAATAACCTCCAACACCCAGATCAATTCTAGATTGTAAATATGCAGAAGAAAAACATTAAATTCTGCATAATTGTTGCACAAAAGCATGTAAACTTGTGTTGAAAATATCCTTTGGAGCCTTCTGATCAAAAAGGTTTATAGGGGTAATGGCTTCAACCAAGGTTTTGGTTGTTTCTGTATTTTTGAAGAGGATTATCATTGGTGCTCACACAGGACCAAAACTGAGCTGGAAACTGGAAACTTCAGTGACATTACTGTCATATTTCTAGTTTCCTAAATGTTCTTCTGTTTTATCATGAAAAACAAACAAACAAACAAACAAAACACACAAAAAACAAAAAAATGGGGGGAGAGGAGGGAGGTACCAACCAAAACCACAAAAACAACAAAAAAACCCCAACTTACAACTTCTGAAAGGCATACCGGTTTTGAATGCATGAAAATGGATTTCTACTTCCTCTGAATGCAGTATAGGTAACATTTTGAGCATCCTGGAATGAGCAATGGAAGAGGCTTTTTGCTCAGCCCTTTGGTCCTACCATTCAAGTTTCTTCTATTTCTTCCATTGCTACACAACAATGCTTCATTTATTAAAAATCAAGTGACATAGCTGTTATGTTCCTCCTAATGTCAACCCACAGCTGTTTGTGCATTTATGCTTAAGTCCTTTTTGGCTTTTATTCAGTCTGTCCAAGAACAAGCCTAATTATTCCTGTAAGGAGATAAATACAGAAAGCAGTTTGCAAATACTAACCCCATACCTATGGTAATCATTGTCATTGGCTTTTAATCCTCAGCACCATGAATTTCCTCCAGCACAGTCTGTGGTGATACTGCTGTGAATTAATTCTGTATTGCTCACCAAATTGTTAGCAAAAATAGTGTTAGATTAGGCCCATTGAGCTCTACTTACTATGGATGAGTGGTAGAATTTAAGAGACCAGAGTTAGGATAATTTTGGCTGGTCGATAAGTTATTTTAAGGGATGGCAACAACACAGCTCACATTCGTTAAAATACAAATTGCAGCTCGCTGATGACTTTTTCAAATCATCAATAAAATATTGTGCTTCCTCTCTGCTTCTCTGTCACACAAATATAAGTTATCTCGCTCTTTAGAAGCCACCTGGGAGGATTGCTTTTGGATGAAGGAATTAAAATAACCTCATATGTTAAGGTTTATAAGCCACAAGGCTCTTGTTAGGGAACGTGCTGCCATGCCGTGGTAGCTGTACAGCCTCGTGCAAAAAGAAATGTGTTTCCAAATCAGGCTGTAAACTTGCCCAGAGAGCAGGAGGGGCAACCATTTGTCACCCATGTGTCATTCTGTTGTCTTCCCCATGATTTGAACTTAGCCTAAATTCTTCTCTTCTGCCCATAGTTAGGGCACAGCAGGGAATCCCATGCACTGCCATGGCCTACGAGTGCAAATTATCAGGTGCAGAATAAACAATTTTAAATATAAACTGAGACATGTGAAGCTCATTTAATGAATATAAGAATTACAATAGAAGAAGAAAAGACACGTTTATCAATAAAACTAGAAACAGCCTTCTACATTCATAATTCTCAAAAACATTGTGCCCAATTGATTCAGTGTTTTTAGGATTTTTTTTCCAAGAAATTTAATTTACTTATGAACAAAATAATTTTTTAACTTGAGCATTTGAGAAGCATTTTAATAACATCTTCATATATTGCAAGTATCCTTTTTTTTTTTTTTTTTTTTGCTGAGTGAAGGATTACTCTCCATTTTTATTTTTTTTTAAAGTGGTATGGTTGGCTTCTTTTCATCTAGCTACATCTGTTACTTTTTATAAATAAGCCTTTTCTCCCCCTAAGGATCAAGCAGAACTTCTTCCAAGCCTTCTATTCTCAAGTGTAACTTCAGAAGAGCAGAAATAATAGCTTTAATACTTGGCCTTTATTGGCTAATTCAATAGCTTTATGTACTGTAACAGAGAAAGGTAAATGTAAGGGGGATTAGAAGGCAATGGGAGAAACTTTTCCTTTTCATTCTGACCCCAAAATAACTTCTCTGCAAAGGTCCATCTGGCCAAGGATCCAATCTTTGCCAGGAGCCAGGAGTCATTGTTTGGGGAAAATATTAGAAAAAGAGCTGGTGGGGAGACAAGGAGTGTGGGTCCTTTGTTTTGGGAAGATAAGCATCTCCCACAGTGGTGCATCTGGATCTCCTTTTCCCACCTCATTTTATGAACTTCTTTCATCCATTTTGAGAAATGTTATGTTTTTTTCCTCCATGACCTCCATAATCACAACTTTGTCCTCCATGGCCATGTTGTTTGTTGTCTATGAGCTCCCAGTAATGCAATCAGTAATTCTAACCAGGCCAGGCACAGAAGAGATCCACACTAAATGTCTTCTTACACATCTTCCCAGCTGCAGGATCCACAGCCTGCATCAGACTTGGTGTTGATTTACCAAAATATGAGTATTGGTCTAACATAGATATTCAACTGTGACGGACAAAAGACTCTCTAACAGTTTAAAGTTAGAAAGTGTATGTTTATTCAGCACTGGGCAGCAGCGTGGGGTAACCCTCTAATACACACTGCAAAATTACAGGTGGTCACAGAGTCTGTTTATTGACAAAAGGTTCAAACAAATACATATTCATAATACCAGCTCCTCCCATGTCTTGCTTCTTATGGTAATTAGCTTGAATAGCTATTAAGCAGTGTGGTTGGCTTTTTAAATTAAGTCTGGGGTCGTTTTTGTGGGGAGGAGTCTTAAAAGGAGGAAGTAAGGTGACCTTTTCTATCAATGACAATACAAATGGCTTTTGGGGCAACTCCAGTTGAGTTTCTGGTTGCAATTGTTTGTGTTCTTTGGGCCTACCTACTAGTTTCATCCTTTCGATTGCAAGCACAGCTGAGCAAACATAAATTGACAGGCGATCAATTATTTAAGTTTCAGGTAACTATCTCAAGCCCAGTTTCTTCTAACTTTTATTAAAATCCTAATTTCTTTAAGATTAGTGTTTCAGTGTGCTAAGGCTGGGACTGAGCAACCTGAGAGAGTGAGCTGGATGAGTGAGGTCACTCTGCTCTGCACTCCCTCAGCTCAGGGAGGATTTGTGGACAGTCCCAGGGGAGCTGGCAGCAGCTCACTCTGAGGCAGAGGGAAATTCCTCATCATCCTCCTGCTCCTCCTTCTCCCCCTTGTCCTTTTTCTTTGTTGTCATTTAGTTTCCCTTGTGTAGGAGTGAATTCCAGCAGCTCTCAGAGTGATTTGAACTACAGCTTAGTTGTGCTGCTTAATTCAGGAGCTGACACCAGGTGGGTCTCATCCTTTCCAAGAAAAAAAACATTTTTTTTTTCAACAAGCAATTGCATATTTTGTCATATTCTTTGAGAATCTTGTCAGTAATGAATGTCTTTCTTGACTTAGATATAATATATCAAACAGAAAACGACATAGTTTGTTTGTTTTTACTTTCCACCTACCAACTGCTCCCAAAGGCTTATTTAGTGGCACATATCTGGACTGGATAATAGACAGCAGCATGAGTTCACTGGGGTTACACTGTGAGAAATCCTTTGGGAATGACTGCTGGTTATTTTCAGTGACCTGAAGTGCATCAGGATTTAAAAAATAAAAGTGAAATCTAACAAAGCAATGATGTGCAAATAAGAGCCAATATATCCACATTTATTCCTCTCTCCAATGAGCACATTTGCTGAGTGCTGTTTATGACATCTCCATAATGTAACAGGTTTGCAGTGAGGTCAGCAAAATTCATCCATCAAACTCAGGTCTTATTAACACAACATTCTGAAAGATCCAAGTTTTATTATTGGTTGTCAAAGCCACTTTTCTCTGACTTCAGATAAAGTAATTCATTGAATTAAATGGTCTAAATCAGTTTTGAAAACATCTCTTTGCTTTGAGGTGCTATAGTATTTATACTACTTTCTTTTAATGCACAGGAAATATCTTTTGGAATAGGAAGATAAAGATGAAAATATTCCAAGGAAAATTGAATCTTTCACTCACCCTACAACTACTTTTTTTTCTTTTTTTTTTTCTTTTCCTTCCTCAACTGCTGTCAAATATCTCAGCCTCTAGTATGAGTAATATAATGCCAGATTTGGAATGTGGGTGGCCAAATGTACAGCATCGGGGGAGGGAGTGAGAGAGTCCTGGTACTGCTCTGAACCCAGGAGTTCCTTGTCCTTGCTGGTCTTTGTTACTTTTCTTTCTCTCAAGATGATGCTGATATCAAATGGGCATGAGCTGTTGAAAGCAAAAAAAAAAAAAGAAAAAAAAAAAAAGTTTTATTTTTAACCAATAGAAACTTGTGCAATCAGAGCTGTGGCTGCAAAATGAGAGTGATTTGTGACAATTATAGCGATACAGATGTGCCCCTCTTCATTGAATTCTTCTGTGCACAAGAAGCATCAGATCAATAAGGAAAAAATAATTTAACCACCTGTGCATGCATTTTAAGGACAAACCCACAGACTGGGAAGTTTTTCTGGATCTCATGATATACAAAGATTAAAAATCACTGGGGACAAAGTCACAAAGTGTTCTGAGTTTAGTTGGGTCAATGCAGGGAGCATCCATCACTGCCAGTGAAAACTGTGCATTGTATTTTCTGTGACTTGTGTAAGGGAAGGAAACTGTGAGGT
>VRYO01002782.1:28326997-28343691 GCA_009812075.1 Sialia sialis | reverse complement strand
GATTCTTCAATGAAAAAGGTGCGGCTTATAATCGTGAAATTACTGTATATTTCATTAGCATCACCTCTGTTAATTAACACTTCATACTTCAATTTTTGGTAGATCCAATATGCCTCATCAGAGGGTACCGACTTCAAAAGGGAGTCTGTTGTAAAATCCAAGTCTGTAAAAGAGGTTTCTGTGTTAAACCCACCCCCTACCTACATTCAATACAGACAAGAAAAAAATGCCTGCTGCTTTTTTTTAATAGAGGTACATGTCTACTATATTTTCAGCATAAGAAAAATTGAGTTATTCAGGCATCAACAAGAAAATGGATAAATTACAGTTAAAGGGAATTCTGCCCTGAGTTACTAGCAAAAAAATAATAATTTGTATAATAAGCTTATATCTATGTTGAGTAGCCACAGGGTAGCATGCATTCCACCTTTTAAAATATTTACTCCACAGAATTAATTTTTTTCAAAGTGTTCCTTGCCCAAAGATAAACTAAAATATAGAGAAATGTAGATAATGAGTTATAATATTCTTTTCTGGGAAAATATATTTTGTGCTGGTGAGGCTCCTGCACAAATCACCACAGTACTTGAGATCTTATTGCAAGGATCTCAACTTGTGGCCAGCATAATTATTGAAAATAAACCCAAAATACCATCTCAGAACAAAGGACACTTGTCTTAATAGAATATAATTATTCTAGTGATCCCAGCTGGGAAAATATTTTTCCACAAGGAAAAAATATAAGCAAAATCTTGTATAGTAAAAAGACTTCTAATGTGATGTGGTATAGCATAGTAGAATCACTAAGGCTTGGAAAGACCACTTAGATTATTGAGTCCAACCTTTGGAATATTTATCAGTTTTTTAAAGAATATTTCTGTATTTTGTACCAGGTGAACACAAAGCTTTACAATAAATATATCAAAATAAAATATATATAAAAATATATATACATTTTGTGATTTAGGCTTCTTTGTTTGGAATCCTGTGACAAAGAGGAACTTGTAGAGGCAGCAGCTTTTCCTGTAAAAAGGTAAAAGCTGGGTCTCAGCACCCATCTCATCTTCTTGGGTAGGACAGGTATTTTTATTTTTTCCAGGATTCCATGTCATGCGTGAAATATGGATCTTCATATTTAAGGAAATTCTACTCTTCAGTAAAAGAAATCAAAACTAAAGAAGTTGTTAGAAAAACAGATCTTGAGTCTAGGCTGGAGCCAGTTGCACCATGAGCCAAATGAAATAAAGAAACGTGCAGAAAAAGGCAATGTTGTGGTAAGAGGCTTAGAGGCAGGAAAAGACTTTTGGTATTCCTGAAATGCCAGGGAAAAAAACCATCAGCAGCTTGGGATGAGGGCTGTAGGAGCTCTCATCAGGGTAAGTGACAGTCCTCAGAGATGCAGACAAGAGCCACTGCTCAGGACTGCTGGGTTTGCCGCGATGTGCTTTCTGCAGCCCCTGTGGCTTTCAGCAGCAGCCCCTGGCCCTGCCACTCTGCTCCTGCTCCAGGGCTGCCCTTTGGGACCCTGCCAGAGGATCACAGCTGTCACACAGAACTTCCAGACTGCTGCTGGCCCACACTTCACAGTCCTGGGCATGGAGCTCCTGGGAGGGTTCTTGGTGATGTGCTCATGTTTTCAGGAGGCACTGGGCAGTAGCAGCACACCTAGGGTTCTGATTGCATCTGTGTGTATTAACTGCCTCCTCTGCCTGCTGACTATTCAATTTGTCCTTTCTATCTTCAACATCTCTTTTCTTTCTAGTCCTAACCCACCTCTATCTCAACCTCTTTCCACAGGCTTGTGCACTCACTGCTGAATGGTCAATGTCATTTTTATATTCCGGCCATGAAAGAGTGCTCTGTGATTGTGGTGAGAGGAAAAAAATCACACTCAAATTTAAATCTTGATCTCCTAAAATAATATTGAAATTATAGCTGTTTTGAAAACCCAGGCAGTCTGCCCTGACTTGTGAGCCTGTAGCATGCAGAGCTTCCAAACTCTCTGTGAGGGTAAAAGTTCAGGAGCCTGCACACTTCCTAACAGAGGGAAGATGCTGGCTGAGAAATTGTCCTTTTTATACCTCTGGTTTAGAAACTCAGTCATACAAAGGTGTAGAAAAGCAGATTTACACCAATAGTAAACATTGTTTTAACAGTTAGACTGCATGGGATTGGCTGAAGAATCACCAAAGGGTATTTTCCCACTCTAACTCAAATTGTGCACTAGATCTTCCCAGACTGAGCAATCTCTCTCTCCCCATCTCTATTCCTATTTCAGGACCACTCTTGTATCTTCAATAATTACTATCTTTTGTAGCTCTTATAATGTGATCTTAGAGTTCAATAAGTGATGTCCAAGCAAGTGAACATATTCTCCATCTTTTAAAAGGATATTGAAACTTAAACATCAGAATTTACATTATTTCTGCAGCTGCTCTTGTTCTTCACATTGGATTTCTGATTAATGTTTTCCTGATTTTCTTTGCTGCACATGCCTTGTTTGCAGCATGATTCAGATGTAGTAGGAAAAAAAAATCTATAAAAATCTAAAAAATATGGTTAAATGAAGAGACTTAGTTAAAGTTATTCGGTATTCAGAAAGATTTTTACAGGAGGTTTTTAACTATTTTTTTAAAAGAAATGTTATATCATGCCACCTGATATTATAGATTTGAGGGGTTTTTATTTCCCCGTGTTAAGGAATGACTTGTTGCAAACAGTTTAGAGTTGGCAATTAAATATTGCAGCATAGCATGGAAAGGATGAGAGGTTTTCTTTTATTTCTCCCTCAAGGATGAAATGTGGATTTATAATATTTCTGCTACCAAAGTGTTATCTATAAGCACATTATCCCTGCCCAGGTACTACAGCTCTCTCCATTTCCTTTTCTTTTTGTAGCTACCCACCGGTTTTCCACTCAATTACTCATTCTGTTTTAACGTCTCATTTTCTTATTTCTTTAACTTACTTAAGTAGAATTTGCTCATCCAACACTCCTGTGGAATTCTTTACCACATTAATTTTGTTTTAGTTTACTTCACTTCAAAAGTAAAAGTAGATTAATTCTGCAATTAGTGTTCTTATTTGCTTGACTTGTTGGCTCTCGGTGCTTTGCTTTGGGATGCACAGAACACAAACTGTACATTTGTTAAGTGCAGCATATTAATTTGAAAAAGTGCATAAAAATACACAAGAAAAAAATTTTAATCACTAAGAAGATGTGGAAGCACAAGAGACTCAAAAATAGAAGACTCAGAGAAAATCACAAGAGGACCTAGAAGTTCTGTTACTAAGCACAAACCACTGAATCTTATAAAGTTAAGAAAAAATTCAAATTATTTACTGGAAAGAAAACTTTTTAAAAAAATGAATTGCAAAGCTGGAGAGAGGAGTAGAAACTGGCCAAAGATTTTATTTATTAACTTGAAGGTGTATGTGGGGGAGGAAGATGGTTGACTAAGTTATTTTGAAAGTCTTGACAAAATTTGAGCCTCCTTTTTTGTGATGGAGCAGCCTAAGAAGCAAATAATTCTGGTTGTGTCCCTTGTGTTCAAACTGGGGGCTGGAGAGGATGGAGCTGTGCAGATGGAGAAGTGCAGCTGAAGAAGAGCAGGATGTCAAACAGAGTTTTCAGAGATAGAAAAAGCTGTCAGTGAGAGCTGGGATGGAGACTCTGGGATTTCAGACAGACCTTCCCTGGTGACATTGAGAACACCCTGGCAGGCATTTGGAAGTAATTCTCTGTATTGATTCTGTGCTCAGTGTGGAAATGATTATTGTGTTTGTGCAGCAGCTGCTAAACATGCTAAGCTGTATTATCAGCATCTCTTAGTTTTAATATTCTCAATGATAACCTTTGGCCACCACAGTCCCACCCCTAATTCCCCCTTGCACTTGAGCTGATTTTATTAACACATTTCCTCTCTGACTGACAGACTCCAGTCATTAAATTATGAAATCCATATTAACCCCAGGCTCTGTGTTCTGTGTCATTCTTTGTCAAGCTCAAGGGAAAACAGCCCAAATTATTCAAAAGCTAATTCTTCCCCCTTACAGATTAGAGCATTTGAAACAGGGATAGATCTATATCTATCATCTGTTCTGAAAAAAACTTTGATGATTTATTAGAAACAACTTTAACAGATCAAAAATCAGGTTTAATTATACTGGCTGTAGAATTAGGAGTACAGGCCAATTTGAGAAGAGCCCCTGGATGTCCACACATTTGTTTCCTGCAGAAGAGGCACCAAGTTCTTTTTCTGCACAATAAACCCAACACGGCTCAGAAGA
This sequence comes from Sialia sialis, assembly GCA_009812075.1. Lineage (NCBI taxonomy): Eukaryota > Metazoa > Chordata > Aves > Passeriformes > Turdidae > Sialia > Sialia sialis. The sequence goes on along the minus strand of VRYO01002782.1, from coordinate 28,339,401 downwards.
GCTGCTGCAGCATTAGTCAGCCTATTTTGCAGCCATTTCTATTCACAAGGGGGAATAAAAAAATCATCCAACTTCTAAATTCTCTAAATGAGGTCTTCTACCTCCCTTTCTTTGAAAGAAAATAGAAAGCTTGTTGCCTGGTAGAGCTCAGCTGGGACCTGTTACCTCTGAGTGATTAGGAGAACATGCTTTGTGCCCACCCTTCTCAGCCAGGGAGCACTTTTCTCCTTTGGGGGGAAAAGGAAAAAAAAAAAGATGGGACAAAGCTATTGTTAGTGACCAGCATTTTTCAATCAGGTCATCTCATCCCTTTTTAAAAATCTAAAGAATATTGCAGCTGCTGCCAGTTGTTCTTCTTGAAGGGCTTTTGAATGGCATTTCATTAAAGGAAGAAAAAAAGAGATTGTATCGAGGGATACAGTAATTCTTGCAAGAGATGGGAGATCATGGAAATACATTAGCTTTTTTATTTTTCAGCTGTAATTGTCACCTTACCAGGTCTCTTAACTTGTGAATTTTGGTGTTCTACTAGTTGGATTTTTTTCCAGTTTTCAATTGCTTTTACACAGATTTTTATCAATACCAACCTTTTTTTTATTTGCTGTCTCTGTCTTCAATGAATTAAAATAAATAATTTAATCTGAAGGCAATTTTTAAAATATGGAATTAAATTGTAAGTTTAGCTAATAAATACTTGCTTATCATTGTATATTTGTTCATTAATTGTGGAAAATAAAACCAAAGGTGAAGAGATTTCTGGAATCATGGGAGACATCAGTGTCTTTAATATGGACTTTGACATTTATGGATTATTTTCTTCCAGTTTTGAGTCATGCTTTGGGTATAAATAGCAGTATTTTTGTAGTATTTATGATCCAATAATCCATTTTATTAGTTCATTGACTTGCCTGACACAGCCATACTTGTCCTGTCTTACTCTTCCACTGAAAACAGGAATACTGAGGTCAGGGTAGGCTTCCCCACAAAGCTATCTCTCTGTTGGTTAATTTAATTTACTTTGTGTGTGCTGTTTATAAGCGCAGTCAGTCCCCCCTGCTTCCCCTCACCAAGGACTGGTGTCTTTGTGTCACCACAGGAATTTATGGGAGCTGCTTTGCCCTGGAACTTGGTAGCGAGTTCCTCGAATTCCTCAGAAACATTTCCAAGAGCCACCATAGATTTTCCATCTGCAGAAGACAGAGCAGGCAGCAGACACCCACCCTGTAAGAACTGGTGCCATCTGAAGATGTGAAGTTACGATTGTCGTATTTTAAACCGCGCAGTTCTGTGCCGAGCTGGGAGCTGCGCAGGTTGGGTGGGTGTGGATGTCTCTGTGCTGTATCTCAGGATGTTCATGGGAAGTGGTGGCACTTTGCTCTGAAAGCTCCTTTGTGTCATCCTCTTGCTCCGTGAAGGAAACTGGAATAGGCTGAGGAGCACAGGAATCATTAAATAGCCGAGCTTTCCTCTGTCAGACACTTCCTCTGCTATGATAGACAAGGCATTTGCATACTCCCTATTTCCCAAACAATCTTCCTTCCCCTGACTTTCCCCCCGTGTCTGGCGCTGCACAGACCCGTGACCTGCCTGTGCTGCCTTCTGGGTGTTTGACAATCAGCTCTGAGTCCATCAGGCTGCCTCAATTGTGGAGCAGCAGCCGCCAAAGAGCAACTCGACGCAGCGGTATCAGCCTCATTAGCAGCAATAATGGGCTCTTAGTGCATTCTTGATTCTCCTATGATTTTAATGGCACAGCTTTCCCCGTAGGTTTTTTTTGTATGGAGAAAGCATGAAGTCAGAGAACTGTTGTCGCCAGTAAAATATGGAGGGGTTGCAGATAAGCATTTCTTATTCTCGAGGTGTCGTTGTCTTTGTTCTGAGGAGAGCACCATTGTCAATAAAAAAAAAAAAAAAAGTGTTTGATGAGAGATTTTCATTAGAAAACCGAATTTGAAATATTCAGGTCAGGAAGAGCACACTGTGATAGTCAGCTTTCGGTTTGAACTTCTGAATGTTGGAGGGGCTTTTGGAGGTTCTGCTTGAAAGAAAGTAAACCTCTGATCTTGGATGTTCTCTCAATTTATTAAAACCCTGAATGCACTAATAAAGGCACTTCAGAGAACATGATACATTGTAAAAAGTTAGGAAAAGTAATGTAGGTCCCTTAGAAGTTCTCCATAGAAATTTCTGGAAATTTGGATGTAGTTGTATTTTTCTTACAGCTGAGCCTGGTAGGCAGCTGGGGGCTGCAGAACAATTGGGTTTCTTACTGGTTGACACATTGCTGGATTTTGCTGGTGTGATTTTAATTGGGAGTCTTATTAGCAGTCCTTTCATCCAAGTATAATCCCAGTTTTGTTCTCATTTGTATTGGAATAAAGACCTGGGTTTGCTTTTAAAAGGTGAAATGTGAATTTTGGCACATCTCTGCTTGATACTCTACCTCATTCTTACAAGGAAATTGAATTTCCTTTTCATTTTTTCCTTACTCCTAGGAGGTAAAATTGCTATGATGATTAGCAATTTGTTGAAATATTTTAAGGTGAATCCCAGAGGTCAACCAAGTTCTCCTTCCTTACACCTGGGTGAATCAGAGTAGTGCACTCACAGGTGGTAGTAGCAATGTGGCGTAGATAAATTAGGAGTAGTAGGTGCAGTAGTAAAGTAAATGTAATTCTTTACCATCTATTCCCATGGCTGTGTAGCTATCATGAGACTTGCTGTGCTTTTTAAAGACAAGAATTGCTCTGCCAAGAGGAAAGAGCTGTAGGAATGTGTGCCTTTTCAGTAAAATATTGTGGGAGCCCAAACCTTACATGTCCTTCCAGGAACCTGATGAAGGGGAAGTGATAGACTTCTTCTGTCTTCATCTTGGGAGAGAGGATAACTAATCCCACCTCACCCCCAGGTCTGTAAAGCACATGAACTGTGGCAGTCTGACCTCAGAGTGAACAGACATGGTTTTAATCCCGCAGCATTTCAGCAGAGTATAAAGATATATCCACATGCACAATCAGTGGGATGTTTTCCCTTTGCCACTGCAGTGCTTGCACCTCCTCAGAACGATCTGTACATGTTGTTTACAAACCAACCATGTCAGAAACAAAGAATTTGCTCATGGTTAGTTTAATTTATCAGAATCAACAGGATGTGCATGAATCCTACTTGAGGCTTAGACTGTTTTTTTCCCCCAAAGGAAGCCCATTATAACTGCCCTAAACTTACATCAGTGAAGAACTAAAAACCTGCTAGGTTATGTGGGGATTTGTTTTTTTAAATGTTGTCTCTTCGTTTGTTTGTTTTTAATAAATGTTTCCATTATCTCAAAAAAAAAAAAAGAAAAAAACCAAAAAAAACCCAAAACAAAACAAAAAAAAACCACGCAACAAAAACAACAAACCCCGCAACTACATTGATTGAGCAGGACTTCTAGTAGGGTCATAGTTTTTTTTGAATAATGGAGCAAATTGTGTTTGAAGGAAAGCTTAGTTAGTTTTCCTTAGTTGTACTAAAAGCTATTAGAAAGTTGTATTTCTCTCCCTGCAGAAAGGGTAGGAGGTAGGATATGCTCATACTACCTAATTTGCACAATTCATTTTTTTTTATTAATTTCACCATTGAGGGTTGTTTTTCCCCTCATATTTTATGGTAATAGTTGTGTATGTGAAATGAGTTGAAGCATTGTAGTAAAACTGTAGAAATATTTCTTACACCAGCAGCTAATATCCTGCAGCTCATCTGCATCCCGTACCTGAATCATCTACTGCAGTGACAAGTAGAGCAAGTGAAAGTGAAATAAAATATAAAATAAAAGAAGCTGCTCGCTGACCTAAAATTAGCATTGTTTCTAGGTCCCACAACAGCTTTTATGTCACCTGAATAATAATAAGCATTTTCTACATAAATACTCCATAGGATTTTACTGGTAGACAGATATTATTCCTCAAAATCTGAATCAGGTCCGGAGCCTCAGCTGTGCAGAGGACACAACATAGCCAGTAAGTGGTCACTGTGGAGAAAAGTGAGTTTTTGGGAAATGGTGCAGTAAAAATCATATGATGGTGTGATGCTTTCAAAAAGTGAACACACAGCTGAAAACCTTTGCACAGGTAACTGTTCATTACTTATTTCTGTTCTTTACTTATTTCTTTTGAAGCTGGGTGGGGAATGGTTCTATTTTTGCTTCTTTTATAATTTTTTGTTGGTGTTGCTGCAATAGCTGATTCCTTTGCCTGGTAAATGTACAAAGTGGTCATTTGCTCTCTGGCTTCCAGATTCCTTTTTTGGCTCAAACCCACTGTTCTGTAGATATATTCACATTCATGTAATAACAAGGTTTTTCAAGCAAACCCCATACACAACTGCATGTATCAAAAATAAGCTCCAAACCTAAAAACTTCCTGAAAAATAGGAAAAAAGAATATAAAAAATGAAATTGAAAATGTGTGAAATTCATGTGCAATAGCACTATAAAGATGACTTATATACTCCTGAGCCTCCTGCTGCAACTTGTGACATCTTTTATGGAAGTGTCACCTTTAGGAGGCTATTTTTGGCAATGATGTTTCAGCATGGGATTGTAAGGGTAACAGTGGGTATTGGATATATCCTCCAGAGATCACCTTCACACTGCCTCAAATATTTCTAGGTGTATGGAAAAAGTGAGCAGTATAACTTGCTGAAGAGCTCTGCACACTTGTTTTATTCTTTCTCATAAAACCAGATTCAATAAAAACTTGGCCTGAATCTGCTATAATTTTCAACAGGATTCAAAGCCATTACTTTCCCTGGATAAACAGCAGTTAGTACAAATCTTAAACGTACATGTAGGGAAATATTCAGGCTCTGTACCATTTGTCACTTGCAGAACAGCTAAAGCAGCAGAGAGGCACAGCCTGTGCTAAGAGAAAACCCTTTATACCTAGCTAGTCTGGAATTAGCCAACTGTCACTTTCCTGAGCCAGGAATAGGTGGAAGAGGAGAACAGTGATAAAACTTAACTGACTCTTAGATTTTCTCTTTCTTCAAAGAGTGTGAAGCTGTTCCATGTTTCAGGAGCCCGCGGGTTCCTGAGGGCTCGCTGCGCACGAGCCGTTCAAGGGAGCTCTGCAGACTCTGCTAGCAGAGCCTTTGACGTTTCCACGGCTTGTGGAGAAGTCAGTCATTACAGACAGGCTGCTAAATTATGGAGGCAATTTTTATCTGCCAGTTCTTTGCTTCTATTGCTTCCTATAAGCTTCGAGAATATTTGACGGAAAAGTATTGGCGTACTTGGTTGGCTGAGTGGCTCCCTGAGTTACTTACAGCTTTTCATTCCCAGGCTGTTCACAGATTTCTTATGTTGGCCTGGACCCTTTTTGGCCACTCCAGCAGGTAGGCTGATCTCCAGCTCATTTTACAGCCAGTTCTAGGAGAAAAGAAACCTTCTTTTGCTATTCCTCACACAAAATCCATTCTGAAGATTCCTTACGGAGCTCTGCTTCTGTCTTTGCCGTGCTCTCTGTGCACAGCCTCCAGTCATGGAGCAGATGAAAAACAGACAGACAGAGAGAATTTTTAAAAAGGGGAGGCAAATACTGTGACTTTCTGCTTTGCTGCTTCCTTGGTACATTCCCTGTCAGAATTTAGCTTAGTAAATAACTCTATAACTCTATATTTAGAAGGGGAAGTATTTTAGCAAGACATAAGACTCAGCACAACAAAGTCTATTTAAATGCAGCATAATTGAAATGTCAACATAGCCATGAAATTCCTCAAGGTGTTTCTTTGGTGAAAACTGGATATGACACGGAATAGATGCCTGAATACTGCGGTGCAGAAAAAGCCTTTTTGTACTCAAGTCCAGTTTGCACTCACTTTATGGAATGTTTGCAAATGCTTGGTTGCCTCTCTGGTCCCTGCTCCTGCCTGCTCCCAGGGAATGTGACAGTTCAGAGAAGGTTTTGGGCTCAGAGGAGGGAAGAGCTTCTGGTGCTGCGGAGTGGGGAGTGTTTTCTGCAGGGGGTGCCGGCCCTAGCCTGGAGCTCATGCCCCACTTGGCAGGACAGACCTTGTTCCTGCTCAGTGAGTGCCCAGGCACTGTGGAGATGTGTTGGGAATCTTGTTTCTCCCAGGGTGGATTCTTCATTCAGATTCTGCTAGAGTGACTTGAAAGAAGACAGCACCACTGTACACAAGCTGCTCTCCTCCCCTCTCTCCTCCACGAGGAGCAGAGAATACCATTAAAGTAAAGAAGTACCATTAAAATGTTTTATTTCATCTTTCAGATTTTTGAAAATTAAGCAGTGACTGTGTGTTAGTGTTTTCTTAGACAAGTCCTCTTGATGACCTATAAATCACGCTTCTTTAAGCAAGCTGCTTTGCTGGCCGCCCCATGGAAGTGAAACCTCCATGGTGAAGGGGAATCCCAAGCAAAAGTGTCCTCAGAGCCTGCAGCTGGTGCTGCTGGATGAGGATGGGCCATGGCACAGGGCCCAGTGTGGTTATAGCTCTACCAAGTGTCGTATCAGCATTCTGGCTCCAGGTTTCAGCCTGCCTGTGTGACACGTCTGAGCAGCTGATTGACAGAGAAGACCAATCCATGCCACTCTTGCTTTATGAAGCACCACAGGTTTTTTTTAAGAGGTTAAGCTCAGTTTGATCTTCATCAGCAAACTGTGATTTCAGAAGGAAAATGAACTTGGCAACTATTTCAACAACCTGAATGTTTATGTGTGTCTTCGGTTAATGCCTAAAGTCAATATTTGTTAAGTCTGATTGATAAAAATATGTGCCTTTCATCAAGGTCAAATTAATTTGAGGAAATTTGCTTTTGCTTACCATGCTGCTTTTGCACAGAATCCCTTGTCAGACTTTGCAAAAAACTATGCAGGCATTTTCTCGTTTAAATTATGATTATCTTCACTATGAACTTCCCTGAGAACACCACCTCATTTGAATGTGTCTTTTTTTAAAGGATGCCACAGATTGGATTCCAATTCAGACAGGTGATAAATTACCTGCCTTGACCTAATTCATTAACTTTAATGGTATTTGAAGTCTTTATTTTATTCAGGATCCTCCAATAGACTTGTCTTGTAGACATCTTTATAATAATGTCCATTCATCAGCCACTTAAGGGACATCACTTGAAACTGGATGTGACTGTGAGGATACAGATTTTTTTTCTGGGTTGTATTCTGGCTTAGGATTCCTTGGACGTTGCAAGCTACATCAGGCTGACTTTGCATGAGCCAGTGAGGCTTGGGAAGTAGTTCTGGAGCTGTGTGTTAAATATGTATGGCTGGATTGATGTAAATTCAGAATTCATCTCATTAAAGTTTAAACTGGTGCTTTGACAGGGTACAACCACAGCGTGTGTTGTACCACAGATCTGGAGTTATCCTGTGGGGTACAGAGGAGGGCTAAGTACAGTAATTTCACAACTATAAAGTGCACAGGGTTATAAGGCGCACTTCTGGGTTGTCGGCAAATTTCCAAACTTTGTCCAAATATAAGGCACACCAGACTATAAGGCGCACTCTTTTTTTTGCAGCGAGGATCCATGCGGATCAAAGTAACGAATTAGTAATGGAATGGCGCAATCGCGGGGTTTACTGGCAGGTGCTCAATTTGCAAACATTTTTCACGGATTGGTGCAGCCTTTAAACGCAGCCCCAGGTGCCCTCCCGTGCCGTGGGCCCCGGCACTCCCTCCCCCGGCGCCGGCTGCCACGGCTCGCACTTCCGGGTTGGCAAATTCCCGAACTTTGTCCATATATAAGGCGCACTGGATTATAAGGCGCACTTCCAGGTTTCGATCAAAATTTTAGTCAAAAAGGGTGCACCTTATAGTCGTGAAATTACTGTAATGGAATCACTTTGGATCATCCCTTAGGAGATGGCTTTGTGGAACAGAGATGGAGGATTTCCTCCTGATATTTGAAGTATCACTTTAAGTTGCACTATTGCAAATATAAAAACCTTGCTGTGCCACAGTGAGGTTAATTCAGGAAAGAAGAAAACAACACTCAGTGGGTGTGTGTCTAATGCAGATTCCTCTTGTGATCTACTCTATTCTCCTAAAATGTGGTCTCTCATCAGGTGACTCCCATTATATGCTTCTGAAAATGGATCAGCTCAGGAAAGGGAAACATGACAGAGCTGAAAAAGGATTTAGCACCGAAACTGGCTTAGCAAACCAAAATTTTTTTATTGCTATCCACAGAACCAAATTTCTGTGTCATGTTAAAAGAAATGCATGTGCAACAACTATTAACACTAGACTAAAGAAATCACCAAAGCTGCTTGTGAACTGGCATTTAACCACTGAATGCTACTGGATTTGTGCTTCTCCTCATGAGTCTGAGGAGAGATGTGTGGAAGGATTGTGGAAAATGGGACTTGCTGTTCCCTCATCACTCTGAAATGCCATTGACACACACACACACAGGAAAAAAACCCAATACTGATTAAATTCATGAAAACTGTAGCCTTTGCAAAGCTTCAGATGATGTCAGGATGGAACCATTGGGTGGTAACCTGCCCTGAGGGGATGTGGTCCCACAGCTGCCAGAAAAGGGCCAGCAGTAAGTGTGGCTGGAGTTCACTCACAGTTGGCATTAAAGTGTGAAACAAAATATACATCAGATTTGATGCATCTTGAATAGTTTCAATGAATTCTACAAGCGTAGTCATGTAACAGTGAGGAGTTTTCAATAATGAATTTGGTAATCTGATTTTTCCTACAAGCTCATCAACAGAAACATGGAAGGAAAAGTGCTGCAAAATAACAATTTTGCCTTCTGAGACCTCTCCTTTTCTTAAATGTGGTAGTGGAATTGTTTTTCACAGTTATGTGAAAAATACTGTGTATTTTTCTTTTAGCTGGACATGCCCTGTATTTTAGAGGCAGTTGAAAGAAAAGCTTTTTGTTTCTGGTGTTCTTTATTCTATATGCTGGACTGATAGCAGTGAAAAAGTTTGGGAGAAGTTGAAAATGCTGCTTTTTGGAGAATAATTGAATGTGTTCAGAATGGAGAATGTTTGATGGTGTGGTGGAGGAAGGGACAATGAGGAGCATGGAACAAAATTAAAAACTTGGGAGATATAAAAAAGACGTGTCTAAACAAGGCACAAAAAAAAAACAACAAAAAAAGCTGCTAGAGTTTGCAGAATAAAGCAATTGGGGTTTTTTTCTAAATTTGAGTAGAGCTTTTATATTTTACTTGTTCAAAAAAGAGAAGGTGAAGTGTACACATTTAAATTTCGCTGTTGCTACAAATGCTCTCCCAATTTAATTTTCAATTTCTGTTCTCTTCTTGAAGAATTTAATTATCCTGCAACCATTCTAATTCATTCCATCTTTAATTGCTTCTTTTTTTTTTCACAGTAATCATCTTTTCAAATTTTTTGCTTTAAAGATCATTCTGTATTCAGGTACTCAATGGCTTTTATTAAAAGTCAGTAAATAAATGAATGATATCATATTTTTTGTTGTTTTTTTGGTTTGTTTTGTTGGGTTTTTTTGGTTGGTTTTTTTTTTGTTGTTGTCGTTTTTTTGGGGGGATTTTTTTTTTTTTTTTGCTATTCCAATTTCATCTTTAAATTTGAGTATGCTTAAGCTTTTGCTGGTAACAGGGAATAGCAAGAAGATCGTCAAGCCCAAGGCTTGTTTCAGTGATGTTTCATAAACATATTTGAGTGTGTTTTTTCACACATAAGGACATAGCTATAAAACCATGCAAACAGTGCCATTTTCCAGGCACAAGTCCAGTAGCAATAATGCAAAATATTGTAGACAAGATGTTTGCAGCCTGTTTTTGGTTTAGCATCACTTTTCAGGGAAGAAAATTGTGATTTTCTAACTGTGCATTTCTTGTAATCCCTGTTCCAATTCCCAGTGGGATCAAATTTTCTAGAAATGCTGAGAGTACTTCCCTCAGTGGAGAAAAAGTCTCTCTGTAGTCTAAGCATGCCCTGAGATGTTCTGCTACAAGTCAAGCAAAAGAGAACCTCTAATCCCAACTAAAGATGTTCCACAGCTGGAAAAGGCTTCCTGCATTCATGGAGCTCTTCCAGGGAAAGTTTTGTGTTATTTAGTGATAAAAGCTGCTCTGGAATTCCATGCCTCATGACCAGGAACTCACCAACACACAACCATGATTCAGGAGAGAGGTTTGCTTCTTGTTCTTTGATCTGGCCAAGACTACGCAAGAGAAAATCAAAATGAGGCATTTAATTCTGATTTCAGAACCATTTGAAAGGGTAAAACACAAGTCTTTTTGAAAGTTCTTCAAATGGCACACAAAGTTTGCAGCATGCTGAAAGCAGTCTCATGTAAGAAGTCTTTACAGAGAAGCAAATGAATATTTTCTTCATTTTTACAAGCAGTAATATCTTTGATGGTAACACTAGTTAGAACCCTGTAACTTAGGTTCTTAACTATATATTGCAAAATATTTATTCTGCATCTAATAAATATAATATAATGAATATATATACATAATTAAAGGTATTTTGACAATATTTTGTCTGAAAAAAATATTGCAAATAGTTTTTTAGACCTGTCAACTGTAAATCTAGATTGTACTTATATAAAATACAGAGATAACGGTATTGGAGTAGTCTTAATGGCACACTGTTATACAGAATAATTTAATTTCCAAATAGTCCTGATCTTGCAAAAATTCAGTCTAAGATGTAAAAATTAGCTACAGGTAAAAGCTAAGGTGATGAATTTGTTGAGTAACTTCATAATTTGGATGTAGGTGGCTTTGCCTACTGAACCCTACATGGGTAGAGCCTAATAGTTATTTAAGGAAGAAAGAATGAGGTTTTATCCCAAACCTGGAATAAGCCAAGAGCAACTGGAGTTACATCCATCTCCTGAGCTTCTAGTTGAAGAAAAAGCTACACTCTGCTAATGTATGTGCTGAACTTGATGGAGAGAATATCTCAAAATAACGTTTGAGAGAAGCAGTGATCTGCACTAAAACTATTCATTGTCTTAAGCCAAGCCCTTGGCACAGTTGGACTGTTCTCTGAAATAATCAGAAGATTTAGGAATAGATTCTGGGAAAAAAAACCAAAAAAAAACAATCTGATTTTTTACTTCATTTTTTCTTTCTTTTTTTTCTTCTTTTCCCCCCTCTCCTTTTCCTTTTTTTTTCCCTTGGGAAGCCAGGGAAGAGCCAGGTTAACTTTTAATGTGCCAGAACGTAGTAGCTGAATTTTGAAGCAACAAATGAAGCCCTTGTGTAAATACCTTGGCAATCCCATATTTATTCTCAGGAGCTGGAAATAAGGCTGATCTTTGTGGTGCCCTTCAACCTCCAAAGCACATCACCCAAGTCTCTCATTTTCAGCGTTATCCTTTGTAGTTGTGCCTCCAATAATCTCAGGCTCTGGAATGCTGAAATTGGCTCTGAGGCTCATCATGTTTTATTAACTTTTTTGTCAGCCTTTTCTGTTTGTGGCCCATAGAATGAAGCAAGGGGCAGAATAGAGGGATTACTTTTATTTACGTTATGACCACCAATAAAATGTACAAATGACATCTCCTGTGAAAAACTTCATTTTTCTTTTTCTTTACATGCAAAGGTACATGCAGCTACATAAAAATATAACTGTATTTGATCATAAAAGCTACAGGTGGCTGAAATGATTCATCACAGGAGTTTTCTGTTCACCAGTTCTTTGATTTATAGGATGGGAAAAGGGAAGTGTTTTATTTTGGGCTCTAGAGACTTGAAATGCTTTGCAAAAAAAATTTAAAAAATCCTGAATCAACAGCTGGAGAACTTACAATGAAAAAAATAAAATTACATAATCCTATGCAAAATATTCAGTGAAATTAATGTTTCTTGCATACATTATGTGTGGATATGACAATAACATGCATGGGCAGTAAGGAAGGTCTGGGTAGGTCTCTGATTGCAGCTGAATGAAGAAATGGATGAAAAGCAGTTCTTGGCCTTCTGTTGCCTTCAAACTCAGTGCCACTGAATCAATCACACATTGCCAAAGGCTAAGGGCTCATTAGTTGGGTAAAATATAAGAAATGCAACAAGGGAAGATGAGTCATGGTGAAATGGCAGCAAATGTTGCCATAGCTTGCAGTGCTGCTGCTGATCATGTTTTCAGCTGGTGCTTCCAGAAAAGTTGTTGCTGAGCAATCCCAGCTGGATGCCAGGTGAGATGGCACCAAAGATGAAACTGTGTGTGTTCTCCCAAACACCGGGACAGCAGGTTTGAGTCACGGTGATTTCCTAAGCTTTGGGATTTGGTGGTTCCCATTTTCAGGCTCCTCTGGACACGTGCATTTCACAGAATCGCAAATTCACTGGATTAGAAGAGACCTCCAAGATCATCGAGTCCAATCCATGCCCTAACACCTCCACTAGACCATGGCACCAGGTGCCACAT